>VBSK01000402.1:0-411746 GCA_006112555.1 Tuber indicum | reverse complement strand
CCCTAACCCTAACCCTAACCCTAACCCTAACCCTAACCCTAACCCTAACCCTAACCCTAACCCTAACCCTAACCCTAACCCTAACCCTAACCCTAACCCTAACCCTAACCCTAACCCTAACGTATCCCCAAAGGATACAACAACACGAACTGAGAGACCTAACCGGTATCAGGCTGTGCTCTGTCCTTCGGGATATCCACGGTAGATAGGTGTGGACAAGCAGGCTTCGGCCTTCTGAAATCCAGCTAAACCGACCGGTAAGTTAGCAGGAACAACTGTGTTCCGCTTTATGTTTACGAACATTGTTAGCTAACGGGTAGACTAAAGAGTCTGACGCCGGGATTTTCCCGCCTAACACCGGATAAGTCGTGAGGTGGCCATTAGGTTGGCAACCGAGTTTGCAGAGTTATAGCCCTGGCACGCGTATCGCTCATGTTGGACTATCCACAAGAGAAACGATCCTGGGGACTTCTCCGTACTAAACCACGCTCCCGTAAGGCAGAAGCAGCCCCTGCTTAGACTCTGGCACTTCTGCTAGTGACGTTGCTGGATTAGACGAATCCCATGAAAGTCGTACCGGACTTCCCGTTCTTTGGCGCTAGCGTCCCAAGGAACCACTCAGTTATTCAGTCCTCGCGGACCGAAGGAAAAAAGAGCTTGGCCATGGACTGATAATCCTAACCCTCGCCTAACCCTAACCCGAACCCTAACCCTGACCCGAACCCCTAACCCGTAGCAAGGTTATGGTGGCGCGGTGATGTGGCGCTGTGGCGTTGTGGCGGTGGCGTAGTAGGGCACGTGATGTGGCGTCACGTGATGGTGGCTTGGACTGAGGCTGAGAGGCTTGGCACACGTGACTTCCATAATAGGAAGTCCGGTCCCCTTTCCGGATTAGGAAATCGTAAAACATTTCCAAATTAGGTAAGGTTTCTTCCTTTGATCATAGATTACTGAATCCGGAAACACACCCGGGGTCATGCATGCAATAATCACTGCATGCATGATGCATGCATCATGCAATGACCAATTAGGAAACCACCACGTTCGCGTGCGCTCGGTTACCTATTTTGGACATCCTTCCGGCTTCCGGCGTGGCAGGGATTATTCACCGCTCGACGCACACCTCGGTTACAATACAAGGTCGCCGACGCAGTAATATTGGGCCACACCAGTACGCCCCTCGCCCTATCGCACACCATCGCCGCACACCACCGCAGCTTTGGACTTAACACCCCACCGAGAAACGGTGGAGATAAGTTATCCGATAAGTCCGGGAGGACCTCTATATCTACCCCCTCCTCCCAGCGCCTGATGAGTTTTTTGGATTAAAGACGAAATAGTTTACCCGAGTTCTTCACAGAAATTCGACTATCGCGCACTACCTTCGACTTTACAACAAAACCTTCTGCCTCTTTCCTCCTTTTTCGCCCCGCGAAAGCTGCATCTCACGCACAGCGTAGGTGCCTAACCCTAACCCCCTAACCGGGCGTGGGTGGCTTATGTGTGGCTGGGTATCACGTGATCGTGGCGCAGAGTGGCGGTGGCGCTGTGGCGTTGTGGCGTGTGGCTTGGCTGTGGCTGAGTCACGTGCTGTGGCGTTGTGGCTAAGCTGTGGCTGTGTCACGTGATGTGGCTGATGACACGTGATCGTGGCTGAGTTGTGGCTTAGGCTGTGGCGCAGTCACGTGATGTGGCTTGAGGGTGGCGGGTCACGTGTTGTGGCACACACGTGACTAGGCTGGTAACGTGACTAGGCTTGGCGTGGCGTTGACGAAAAAGGCAACCCGTGCCCGACTTCCCGAATAGGCAAACCTTCCCCTTTGGGATAGGTGACTCGATTCAGTAATATTTCCATAATAGGAAATATTCCTATCTCGGTAAGTCCGCCTTGATTATCCCCATTAGGCTAATCTCGGAGATACCGGAAGGATATGCGTCATGCAAGCAAGTATGACTGCATATGCATGATGTTGGGGGGTGGTCAGACGGAGCTCCGCTCCGTCCCGACACCCCTGGACATGCAGCATGCACGAACAAGGAAGAATTTTCACCCCCCTGCCCTGCAGGGGGCTAACCGTTCGGTCCGGGTTCCGTCCCGCGTCGGCTGATTTTACACTACTTGTTTGGGTATCCGCTCCGCTCCAATCTGTTTTTAGGTCGCCCCACGCACTTCCCGTCCCACACCTCGCTTAGGATACGAGGTCGCCGACCGTGCGAAAATAATCCCTCACACCCACTCGAGTGCGGCGAGGAATTAGGCCGCCTACACCAACTACCGATGTGTCGTCGCCTCACGGCGACAACACTGTGCGGCACACCTCCCTCTCCTACGCATTGCGCGGAAGACACGAGGTGGCAAGTTGCCGGAGTTCCCACACTGGTGGCGTTGCGGAGTGTAAGTCCAATCCTGGCGGCAACTGCATCGTGCATCCCCCTTGGTTGGCAGAAATCGCTGCGCGATTTCTGCGCCATTGGCGTCACCGTATGGTGTGTTAGAACCACCTGCCGCGATCCCCTCCTGCTCTCACCGTGAGTTGCTTGGTGGGCCGCACACTCGAACACCGCCTTCGCCCCAAGTGGGTAGGGTGGTCGGACAAGCCGTACGCGCTATGGATATTCATACGCGTACTGGTGCCTGGGTCTGATTTTGTCTATAAGTATCAGACCCCCCAACGTGTACTGAAGAGCTCCATAGCACGGAAGCGAAACGATCGACCACCCTACCACGCGGTATCGTCTACACCTTTCTTGCACCAAACTACTCTTCTCCTGCTCCTCTGCTCTTTCTGCCCCGCAGAACCGACACCTGGCATTCCTGCATAGTGTGTCCTAACCCTAAGCTACAACGGCATTAGTTTTAACAGGAAAGTAGGTCATTTTTGCGGTTCTAGCCACACTACTTGTAGCGCGAACCAGAAATCTTGTTAATCAGCTGGTTACGGCTATACCACCTATGGTTTGAATCGGAAAACAGGTTGCTCTTCCGGTTCCAGCCACACCACCTGTGGCTTCAACCGGAAACCAGGTTGTTCTTCCGGTTCTAGCCACACCAAATGTAGCTTTAACCGGAAACCAGGTTGGTGTTCCAGTTCTAGCCACACCACCTGCGACTTCAACCGGAACCCTTGTTGTTCTTCCAGTTCTAGCCACACCACCTGTGACTTCAACGGGAAACCAGGTTGTTCTTCCGGTTCTAGACACACTACCTGTGGCTGTAACCAGAAACCGAGTTGGTCTTCCGGTTCTAGCCACACCACCTGTGACTTCAACCGGAAACCAAGTTGGTCTTCTGGTTCTAGCCACACCACCTGTGGCTTTAACCGGAAACCTTGTTGCTCTTCCGGTTCTAGCCACATCACCTGTAACTTCAACTGGAAACCAAGTTGCTCTTCTCGTTCTAGCCACACCACCTGTGACTTCAACCGGAAACCAGGTTGTTCTTATGGTTCTAGCCACACCACTTGTAGTTTCAACCGGAAGCCAGGTTGTTTTTCCGGTTCTAGCCACACTACCTGTGTCTTCAACCTGAAACTAGGTTGTTCTTCCAGTTCTAGTAACACCACATGTTGCTTCAACCAGAAAGTAGACTGATCTTCTAGTTCTAGCCATGCTACCTTTAGCTGTATAAGAGTACAGGACCTTTATTCTATATCTAGTTATACTATTTGTAGTTTGAATCTCAAAGCAGTTATTTCTTACAGTTCTCGTAACAACACTCTTGGCTTAAATCAGTCAACCTATTGTTTTTCTAATTCTTCCTCCTCCTTGTCAAATTTGAATCCTAGTACAAAATATTTACCTCCTTCATAGATATACTAGATTACTACAACAGTAAAAAACGATAAATAGCTACCCCTTGTACAACTACTTTAATTGTGAAAAATAATATTTTCCCTTTGAACTGTCCCTTGATTACCTGCTTTCCACTATTTCACTAACTTACCAAATTTCTTTCTGTCCTTCTTACACTAAATCCCTAATATCTTGCAATTCCTGTTAACCTATTTCCTTGAATATCGCTGTTGTATGTTGGGCATTGATTGTCACACCTTGCCTTTGATCATCTATCTAAACTATTAATCCCTTACACATAAATCGAAATATGCTCTATTTGACGTACCTTGTAAATTTATACCCACAAATTGTAAATGTTACAGGTTTTTCACTAATTCGTCATCTTCTGTTAACTCTGCTAATAGTCCATTCAGTTCTTCTTCATCAATTTCTGTCAAGTCTTCCACAACGGGAGATGTTATTCTTCTTGGACTATTTTGTGAAGTAGAGGACAAGAGCGGTTGTGTCATGAGGTCCGAGGTTGGTTCAACAAATGGTTGTGTCGAACATGATAGTTGGGATTCAGGAAGTGGTGTCATTGGTGATGGTGAACGTGGAACCTCAACAGTGGTATGTAGTGCTTGTATAGACTGATACGTGTTCAAAGGTTCAAGATTTGTATGGTGAGGATTTACAAGAGCCGTAAGATGAGGTGTAGCAGGTGGTTCAGTTCTGGGTTCCACGGGGCTAATGAACTCGTTACCGATGTTAGTCGAACTAGGATATCCTCTTTTGTTAGTCAGGTCCTTTTTCTGAGCGAGAATATATCTCAGAATTATACCTAGTAGTCTCAAGTTCAATATTATCTTGTCCAAGACTATTGTGTTCTGCAGTGGCAGACACAGCGGTAATTGGTATATCCGCCAGGATTCTTTCATCCTCTGGTGATAATTCAGGATCTGGGGAAGGGGACAATTCAGTGACCGATGATTGCGCCTGCTGCAGTCTACTTTCTGCAGTTGCGGACTCGCTATGGAGGAGTTGAGCACCAAATATACGCGTACTAGTTGCAACATCACCTGGTGTTCTCGATGTCAATGATGGATTGATAACGGAGATAATAGTAGACATGTTCCAATCTGGTGACGGCAAGTGAAATAGATTTGATAATGTCGTAGGTGGACGAATTGGTACACGTCCACAAGGTTGTGGATTCAGGCAATGTTCAGGTGGTAGGACTGCCTGATTATTTCTTAAGTACTGTGTAATACTTTTATTAGTTTGAATTCTTACAGTTTAAGAGCCAAAGGATACAATAGTACTTACGCTGGCATGTGATAGTGTTGCTATACTATTAGTGGTATTGGATGTCTGTGGTGGGGGCATGAGAGAAAGATCAAGAAGATTTTGATCACGGCGAATTTCATCTGAACTCAAACGTGGCTTCTTAGCTTTGTTTGATCCTGATTGCAATTTCGGGCTTCGTTTATTGCATGTCACTTGAGCGTGAAAACTCTTCTCGGGCTGATTATTTCGAGAACGAGGAGTAGGAGGGTCGTCTGCATCTGATATTGTGACTGGTTCAAGTGCAATCATTTCTGAAGAGGTTTCGAAATGGTTTTCCTGGGCAACTGGTTGCTGACTCTTTTTGCCAAGAACTAACTGGTTATCTGAATTAGATTTCTGCTGAACGGTGGCCATAGCTTGCTTTCTTTTACGTTCTGTTTCCTCCCTGACAATAGCGGGGATTTTGTCGGGATTCGGTTTCCTTCCATGAACCTGGATAGCACGTATTGCTTTTCGGATACTAAGATTCGGATAGGTTGCTAGACAGGCATCGTAGCTCGTACGTCCTATGTCGTTTAGGTTCGTGGCTGATCGTAGCTCGTATCCTAATAATGGTACATCTACCTTACCAATTCCCTTTCTATGAATTCCCTGAGCAATTGGTTGAAGTGCAATAGCGAGATTGATCGTACGTATAGAGAGATCCGGTAAATGTTGTATCAGAAATGACCAAATCGGATCCGCTGTCTTGCGTACAATAACTGCATAGTCCAGTACTGGAAGCAGCAGTATCATACCGCTACCAAAATAGTATGTCTCGCGTGAATGCATCAGCTCATTCCAATGTCTTCCCTCCTTGAGCTGATTGGTTATCGTCTGCAAATTAACCTTGATGTTCAATTCGTTATTAAAAACATCAAGTAGAATTCGGTTAACTCGTTGTCGTGCTGTTTGTGGAACAAGGCCTGATTGACGAAATTGATCGACATATGCACCATGGGAGCGATACAGGTCAGCGAGGTGGAAACGCTGCATAATGCTGCTAATATCCTGATTGTTCAGAGATCGTACTACTTTGTGGTAGTCACGAATAAGCTCTTGTTGAAACTGTGAGCGTGGACGGCCTGTAAGTTGAGACTCTCCTAGATGTCCCATTGTACTCTGACTTGTACGTAGTCGTTCCAAAATCCCCTGCAAGCTACTCATGTGCTCTTCTGATAGTGTTAACCAAATCCAGTTTAGCAGGCGATTCCAGTGCTGCAGTCCCAGATTGGTATTTCCGTCGTAACGTTGGAAGTATTCGAAGGCAGTTCTCCAATTCCTCTTGCTCCAAAATACTTGCAGCTGCTGGAACTGCATCTGCTCTTTTGCAGTCTTACTGGTACCTGAACTCCCGTCTTCGGAATCTTGTCTAATATGTCTAATTTGTTGCACAGCAGCTGGGGTACCAATTTCTGATTCGATGTCGCTCTCCTCATCTATTATCAAAAGATAGTTTACTGTAAGCAAAAATCATTTGCTTATTTAATACAATTAGCACAACTTACCCGGTTCAGCATTTGATAAATACTTGGCATATTCTTCCTTCAACCGATCTAATGATAGGCGTGCTTGATTTCGATCAAGTCCATCAAAGTAACCCGTTGCCGAGATACTCCCATCACGCAGATGGCGGCGTTGATGAGTATGGTTTTCAGAATTCATTACCGACAGGTGAATATAGTGTATTCTCGATCTGCGTTGTAGGAGGTCCAAGCTACCATACCAGTATATATATTAGCATTTTTAATATGATCATGCAATACCAATTATCGCAATTTATTATTCCTCTTATACTCGAGAAATAATAAAAAATTTCCCAATTTGTATCCAAAACGTCGAAGAAAACTCACCAACGTGAATACTAACAAAACATTTTAGTAGAGTATCTCATAGAGATTCACGACAGGGTACAGGTAGCGGACAAAGACTATCATTAACACTGACTTACCGATATAAATATGTCCTCTCTCGCCCTCTCTCCTGACTTTTACACTTTCCTCAACTTTCCACCGCTCAATTTCTGCTATATATTGAATTAGTAAGCAAGAAATCCCCAAGGTCAAACCCCGGGTTTGACATTTTTGTGGCATTATTGGAGTAAATAGTATTAACTGACCAGATTTCGCTGTTGACAACCAGGTATCTCGCGTGCGTCGTAACGTCAAACCTCCGGTTTGACCTTTACAAAAAATTTCATTACTTTAGCTAACTTTGGTTTGTTACATCCTTGTCAGAACTTGGAAAACTGGCTTACCTTACATATATGCAGCGGAAGGTTACTCGTGTACTAATAGGTTTAGTACATAACCTTTCGGTTGAAGGTTGTTTCTATCTTTCCGGTAGCTAAGTTAGCACTTATTTTATCTTTGGACGCATGATAACAAAACACTAGTAGATTAAAAGTCAAACCCAGGGTTTGACTTTTCCTACCTTGAGGCTTAGTCAGCTGATTGTATCGGTCCGGCTTTAGCTTATCTCCGCTACTCGCAGGTAAATTATCAGCAGGGAGACGTACGACTATCGAGGGAGTGAGGTAGCTCTTATATAGTATGATTTCTCCCTGTTACCTACGTCATCAGATCATTATCACCGTTCCTTATATTATATGTGTTGTGTATTAAGTAGATCTTACTTACAGACTTTAGTGATGTTAGTTTACACCTATAACCTATGCAAATGCTGACCCTTCATTAATGATTAGATCGTATTTTGTCTTCATCTCGAACTATACATCCTTCATATAAAGGATTTCTTCTCGTCCAGGTATATAATAAACATTTATTATGAAAGTTACATATATAATATAATATCTGCCTACAATCCAGCTTCTTTCGGGAAATCTGGAGTTTCATTACTGGCTAATTCATACTATCTTTAAGTAATCTTGTTTAGATTCCAGATATACTATTATTGAATCTATTTTCTTCAAGTACCATTTCTAAAAGTCAGCACGGTAGAATTTACTGACATCTAATTTCCAATAAAATAGATACTACTAGTATTTTTAGTTTTGAACTTGACAAAACTACCATATCCATTCAATATCTTGAAGTAGTTCAAACTGCTCTTCTTTCATTATTGAAAATCCTACATTGACTATATTTGTAAGTGTTCACATTGTGTAATAATTATACCTAATTTCTACATCTTTATTTTCTTATATCATACTCTGATAATAAGCTAATATGATGCATGTTATAATAGTTCCTTTACAACTACGCTTCAGTGTGATTGTTCTTCACACTTAAGCTTGAAGATGTCGAAGAGTTTACCACGATCAGAAAATGGAAGGCGAATTCAAGCCGAAGACTTACATGCAGTATATAACCGTGATCTGCAATGTCCGAGTTGTGGCTATAAGGATCGATATCATGGGGTATTCCGCAAGGACTGCGCGGGCAAAGCAGATAACGAAGGAAGACGCTATCGACGCTTTGTTTGCCGGTCACAAAATAAATGTGGGAAGTCAATTGGAGTTACCGAGTTTCTTGGTTTATGTCAATCCAGCATTGGCGGTCATGAGAAGAAAAATCTCTCTGAGATTAAAGGTGATGGTAGGTGTTCAATTGAATTGTTTTTCATCTTGTTCTTATTGGAACATGTCTTTTTCAAATGTAAGTGATTAAGGACACAGTAAAGAAGCTAACTAAAGTTTAATATAACAAAGAACGGAAGTCAGTCTCAATCAAGTATGCAGAGTCTAAAGAAAACACGCAACATGCGCCATCTTCACAGTTCACACAACCCAGGTTTACATTTTCAATTCCTGTAAGTCTTTTCATTTCTACAAATAATTCTCTCTTTCTACTAATAGTTAATTTATCTGCTTTCTTACGCTCTAAAATATACATTTAATTTCCGTAACTAATTTAGATAAACAGAAGAACTTAACAACACAGCCTGAATTGCTTTCTGTTAAAAGTGATACTGAAGAGAAGGACTTTGATAGCTCAGGTTAGTTTCTGTTTAGTAAAGGTATATAAAACAACTAATATTTATTATTCATACTAGAAATCACAGGCAATCAAACACACGCGAAAGCAGACAATACTGCTAACGAGATGCACAAATTGCAACATACACTCGCCATCGAAATCGCGATGCGGAAGGAACTACAGAAGGTTGTAGAAGCGCTATCCAAGAGGCTAGATCACGTTGAGCGGAGAGTTGAAAAGGATGCTGAAGATGAGATTAACGATAATGAGGTATGTATAACTGTTAAGTCTGGATCAACGCAAGGAAGTAGCATGATAGTTGAAAAGTGGTAATACAAGTTACCACAGCTATAATATAGCAGAAGACCTCTTGTAATTAGGGAATTAATTAATATTTACTAACAACTGACTTAGTCCGTGATATCGATTTCATCAACAAATATAACAGACTCCGATATTACCAAATCTTATGGCAAGAGTTACAACGGCACATTCCGTGATATATCAAATACAACTGATGCCAGACCTACTCCAAAGATTCCGAGTAACATAGAGCTGCTGCCAGAGCTTGCTCATGGATTTGATGACATAAAACATATGTCATATAGTACTGCTGTTAAGACTGGACAACCTGATAGTGTAAAACGATCACCTGCAGACCTAGCAACATCACGCAATATCCCTACCTCACCAGGACTTTCCACAAATTCAAAGTTCCAGAACAGCAAGCGGGTTTCTAGTGTCTCGGCACTATATATTCTTGGTATGCCACATATACCGATTAGGGAAGTCAAGAGAATTTTATCCCAGCGACCAGTTTCAATACAGCTGCGACATGTTTACAACTTCTCCTGGATCGATGGACAAGTTCTAGAAATGCTGGTTGATAACAAGCATGTGCAGAAAATATGCAATCGCATTACCCACCATTCAACTTACACAATATCCACTTCCTTTAATCCATTGGAGGCTTCTAGTTTCAACTGGAATAATGACATGCTTCCAGAGTCAAAAAAGCAATTATTAAAATCCAACCTTGTTAAAAGACTTGGAGCATCCATTAACGCAACCTCATTGCAGTCGACTAGGCAGCATATTCTCAGTTGGGCATATACTCGTGGTATCGGACCACAGCTAACGAGAGAATTAAAATCAGGAGGATGTAACCTCACATTGCCTGAATTGAACATAAATATTTCTGCAAACGACAGTGCTATGGCAACAAATACCTCAAACTCTGAACCCTCTCTACCGGTTACTTTCAACTCTACATCACGAATGTTTACTTCACAAAAACGGCGATGTAATTCTCCTGACTCGGATTGTATTGAAAAGTAAGATAATATTCTTTATGTCATTTATCTATCTTAGGTGTACTAATTTATTATTTGAATATAGTGATAGTGGCAAATCTAAGATTAAAAAACCAATGTTGGTACTTAAACCAACATCACGCAATATCACTTACGACTAATGTATCGTATTGGATATGTTAACACAAACTCCCTACCAGATGGGAAGTTTGCACAGGCGATACACCTTCTCGAAAATTCCTTTGACTTTATTTTCCTTGCTGAGCATTGGTATCAGCATCACGAATCCCGACTTGCACATCCTCTTGTTCATTCCTCTACCGTTTCACACTATGTTATGACAAACTCGAAATCTCTGGGCCGCCAGCATGGTGGTATCTATCTTCTAGTACAACCACATTTACGATCCATCATTCAACATACATCCTGCTCCCATCATTCGATTACTGTTACAATACCTGGACTCCGATTCGCTGCTGTCTATTATCCGCCATACTCCATTACCGAAAACGTCATTCGAACTGATTTGAGTCAGATTCAATCGGTTGATCTGCTAATGGGTGATCTTAATACACATTTCCATTGTGATAATATATCATCTGGCAATAATCATCAATCCAAACTCTCTACGCGAACTCTCTTATTTCAACAGTGGGCTATAGATGCGCAGATGTCGCATGTTTCACATGCTTCAGAACACAGCTTAGTTGATCACATCCCTGACCACCTCTTTGTTAAGACACAACTTCTTCCTCATGTCAAACTATTTTTGATAGATACATCACATATCTCATTTCCGACGGATCACCAATATGTACTGAATGTACATTATGATAATCCAAATATTCCCGCTCCATCACTGTCCAACAATGTGCAATCGACTTTGCAACAAAATCCGACCTTGCGTTTTAAAGTACAGAGACTTCATCAGCCTGAGATAGCAATCGATTATCGTGTTTCATGGAATATGCTTGAGTCACTACTGCAGTTAAAGTCTGGCTCAGATACGTATGATATCGACATGATGGATACACTACTTTGTAGTGTTATTCAAGCATTGGGCGAGTCGGTCCTTGGAGTTTACATCCCAGAACAGGAAAAGCGGAAGAACGATACAACTATGAAGCATCTAGCTCACAATCTTGATATCCCTGCCAGTATCCAGTTGCTTAAGCGAGCACAGCGGTCTAGTTCAACTTTAAGGCCTATAGTTACCAACTCACATGATCAGACTCCCATGGAAGAATGTGTTGCACATTATCATAAGATTTTCAATCCACCCAAACCACTCTCCCCTACTGCAAAACCATTTTCACCTTCCACTCAACCTTTTACAACTTCTGAAAACTCAACGGTTTTCTCTACTACTGTACCAGAATCCACCGCTCATGTTCCCTTATTCGTGGACGAGAATAGTTTACTCGCATCCGGCCTTTTGGATTGCATTACACCGGAGCGGATTAAGACCAAAATTTCTAAGATGTCTTCTACAACTTCCTGTGGCTTGGATGGTATAGCAGTTGTCATGCTGCAGCATTTGCTGGAGACCAGCTTCCCCTTGTACCTTCATCAACTTTTTCTTGCCTGTCTCCGTACTGGACAAACACCAAATCGATGGAATCAAGCCTTAATATATCCTCTTTGTAAAGATTCAACTAAAGCTTATACTGCCGTAAACTCCAGGCCAATCAGCTTACTCTGTACATTTCGGAAGATCTTTGAATCTCTGATTCTTCCAGTTGTCACAGTATCTGGTGATATGTCATATTCACCTATTCAAGCTGGTTTCCGCTCTGGATACTCAACCTTGTCTAATGTACTCGCTCTGGACCATCTCATTCTGTCAGGATCGGGATCGCATATCGTCTTCATGGACTTTGCCGCAGCCTTCGATCGAGTTACTTGGCGACATCTGCAGCAAGAATTGGCAGAGCAGGGCATGAATAGTTTGGTTTTAAGACTGATATATCAGCTGATGTATCGGGATATGCAGTTCTCCATGATAGTTAATGGATCTATCTCCAGATTTGCTACACGTAGCCAAGGACTATTGCAAGGCTCATCTCTATCACCGATCCTGTTTAATCGCTTCATCAACAGTCTGCTGGTTATCTTAAATAGAAATGCAACACCAATATCTCCATCCGCCTTGTTCTTCGCAGATGATGGTGTCCTGATAGCACCAACAGCAGTTAAAGCACAGCACCTGGTGGTAACTGCAGATCAATGGGCTAAAGGTCATGGAATGGCCTTTAACATTCTGAAATGTGGACATCTGTTCACTGGAAACCCCCAACATCCAGCTAAGTTTGCTGAAATAGTCCTTGACGGTAGAACTATTCCTAAGGTTACGAGCTATAAGTATTTGGGAGTCTTGTTTACCAGAGTTGGTATGGATTGCGAAGGTCAGACAAAGTTACTAGAAGCGAGAGTTATCAAGATTCTCAATGGTTTACGATGGTTTTCTGATACTTGGAGTCCACGCATACGATTCAATCTTTTCAAGGTTATCTTAACGCCGACCCTTGAGTATTCGCTTCCCCTAATATATGCCGATCATTTGCGAAATCCTCGATCAACATCATGGCGAAATATCTCAAATACCTACTATACCTGTACGAACTGGATTGCTGGTGGTTGTGCTAAGCGTAAACACATAACTTGCAATCTCCTGGGCCTTTTACCATTTCAAGACCGTGCTTCACATCTCTTTGGACGCTTTTACCTCCACTTAATAGCAGCCCATCGCGAAAATCCGGCCTATCGGTTGTTAAATTTCTTCAATTGGTACCCCAAATCCAACTTCAAGTTCCGCACACCTTCTTCTGGTAGTCTTCTCCTACAGTTTCTTAACCCACCTACGTGCTACAGCAAGCTACTACCCTTTCAAATCGATAAGCCAATTCCACAACTACGGCAAGAACTTATATTGGAACTTCATCGCCTGAAAAATAACCGTATCCTCGAGCTGGATTCCAATCCACCAAACCTCTTACGTATTGTTTCTCTCCATGATCGTATTCCAAACAAACTATGCGACACCATACTCACAGCACCTGCGATGGATCAGTCCAAGTTCCTCGCTTGGAGACGTGGAGTATTTGGCTGGGGTAAGAAGTGTTCCTGTGGTGACAGATTTACTCGTCGGCATACCGAATGTATGCAATACCCAAGGCCCCTTCTTACAGATGAGGAGATGGAATTGTACAACTTGGACCTCCGGATTCTCGGCCCTGATATTAGGTATACAACAATGGACTTTCTCCTTAACCAACAACTCTGGACTAAGGCTCGAAATTTACTGGACTTTTGGAATCAAGTGATGGCTACAATGTTAATTTCTCACTCTACCTCATCTACTGCTACAAAGATTGAGGATACTGCTCTCAGATAACTTACTACTTATTTTATACTGCATATTTTGGTAATGTGTGTCTTGATTTTAATGTATCTTGCAAACAACTTCCTATCGCTTTGTTTTTGATATGTTTAATCTACTTTTTGTTTCTTGAATTGTTCAAGTACTTCTTGACCTTACCTTGTGTTTATTTCAAAATGGCTAATCTACTGCCATTTGTGTTTATTCTATCAATTTACTTTACTTTCTATTAAGTATTTGTCGTTTGCATTGCTTGTTTACGTTATGTTCTGACGACTTCTATTTAATTTATCTAGTTCCTTATTATTCTTTGCTATATTCGAACTAAAAGTCATTATCTTGTTTATTTTGCTTCGTATGTCTACACTTATTCTATCATGTATCCTTGTTTCTGTGGCCTCCAGTATGGGCCTCGTACAACTGGTCTCGTTGGCCTCTGGTATGGGCCTTGTACAGCTAGTCTCGTGAGCTTCCAGTATGGATATTTCACTGCTGGATGCATTTCGGATTGTAGTAAATCTAGTTTGCTACTCTCTACTTTGCTGGTACTACACTGCTGTGTAATACTATCACCACGTTTGCTAGATGAGGGCATCAGGCTCATCCTTCAAGGCTGTTATAGTAATAGTTTAGTTGGTGCTAGGACTTGGGCTGCTGGTTTCCGGTATTGTCTTCTTGTCTGGGTTGCTGGTCTGTTCTGTTGCTTTACCTTGTTGTCCGTAATGGCTGTGACTTGGTCCTGTCTCTAGACTCAATATACTTAACTCCTAACCCTAAGGGCTACATCTATCTAGCATACAAAATATGTACCTCTTCAAATCTAATGCGCAACGTCGGGTTCTCCATGATAGTGCGAACACCGGGAGACCCTGAGAACCATCACACCATCTTCAGTAATTACTATTTCTTGCCCGGGAGACATACTTGTCACCAATAGTAATTATCCGATCCTCAGAGTCTATAGACCTGTAGCCGAGTTCTCAAGTCGAACTCTGTTGGCTCCAATAGTTCTCTTCGTTACCAAGAGGATCAATCTTGATACGAGACTGCATATGCAGATATGCCGGAGTCGTTGACTTCTAGTTGTGATAACTCAACAACTAACCGATAGAATTCATTCTAATGACTCTCTTCTTATAGAGGAGAGGCCATTCTATTGAATAGTCTCATAATCCCTCGGTCGGCAACTCCTGGTTGTTCTATGTAGAGGGGGTGGACCTTCGTGTTGTGTTGGTTGTAAATCCCGCAACTGCGGTACACCTCTTATCATAGTTGTAACACTCCTCGAAGCTCGCTGGCTTCTTTGGTAGTGTTTCCAGGAGCTCTAGACTCTTTCTAATCGTCGAAGGGTGGATGTGAATGCATTGGTTCGTTATCCCGAACCTCCTAACATTCATCTCATGACCTTTGTGCGAAAACGTCCCGTTACTTACGGCCCGTATCAAAGATGTCATATCTTTGAAGCCTTGTAACTCCCTGAGTAGTTGACGGAGGGACTTCGTTCCACTTCCCAGGTCTAGCCAGAGGTCCCCTCTTATATATCCTGCGAACAGCTTTCGGTCGGATGGACGGCAGCGACGTATACGGTATTATTCTGACACCTTCAATTCTGTGACCAAATAGTCACAGGACGCAACTAAGGTTGATATGTATGATGACGCGCGGGCCCCGTAAGGGGGCCGGAGGGGGGTGTTGGAGACCAAGATTCTCGAACTCGGGTAAGGTTACCCTACCTAGGGTACTCCTAGGCTTATCGGAATCGGGTACTCCTAACAGAGATGTACACTTAATTGTAACATTTGCTAGGAAATATTTTTTTTTCACTGTAAAAAGTATGAGATGTACAATACATTTTAGCCACAACAACAAGGAGGTGGCACAATTTTCAATCCACAACAACTTTTTCAATTTTCAATTAATTAAAATGGGATAAAGTTATTTCAATTATTTGAATCAAGCTGATCTTAATTATATAAAAAAAAAGTTCTAAAGCTAAAAATTAATATTTCTTGATTTCATTTTGGTGTGGTGTTGCTACAACATCTTGTGTTACCATTGGGAATTTCTGACCCTGAGTTTGTTCATAGAAGTTCCTATGATAATTATTAGTCCAATCACCTTTGTCTTCAATAGTGGAACTTAATTCATACCTTGCTTAAAACTTTCTGAACTTTCTTCAGTTCCTTCTCTTTCCTGATCCTCCTCTTGCATGCACATAAAAGCTTCCTCTTCAGATATTTCCATATCATCAAGCATATTCTCTAGTCCAACCAGCTGTGGCCATCTTCTAGATTTCTGCTGTAACCATCGTGCTAACTCATCCCTTTCTATATTATCCAAGTCATGTTCTGTACTTATATCCACTGTATCTTCTGTCAAGGCAACCTGTCTTTGCTTTAGCCAATCTTCTGTTGAATTCTCAAATATCCTTTCCACTTACTGAACTATCTCTCAATTGAGCAAAACTTGTTGATTTAGTTTTCTGCAAGGAGTTGATACTCTCTTGTACTACCATCTTTAAGTAATGTAACAGTCAGCATTCTGCATAATATAGTACTTAAAACATGATATTGTGACACCTACCTGGTTACTAGGTTCTTGCTGGAGAAAGGAATCATCCTGTGTGTTGTGTTAATTAAGTGACTGTAGGGATTGGACTTTGGATTTTCTCTGCAAATATCTTCTTTTATCAGAAGCTTGTTTGACAATTTTTTTCTCCTCAGCAGACTTTGTTGGTCTTCCTCTCTGATTGTTTGACATGATGATTTTAATAAAAATAGTAAAGTACTTGTAGATGTAGTGTGAAAAAATAAAAGATAAAGTTAATAGAAGGGACAGGTAGAACAGTATTGTATGTGAAGAAAAGGGGGATTAGATTAAAAGGTTGCTAAATGCAGAGCTGCTTACATAATGGAGTATGGCTTCCAGAAGGAAAAATTAAAATTTTTTTCACTTACTGGAAAACTTAAAAAAAAAAAAAGTTAAGTAAGAAAATATTAAAAAAGAAAAATACTTACTGCAAATTTAAATTTTTCACTTTTTATCTGAGGAAATTTTAAATTTATTTTTTCATCTAGGAAAATTTTAAAATTGTTTTTATTTGCAGAAATTTTAAATTTTTTTCCTCTGAGAAAATTTTAAATTTTTTTCCTCATACTCAGATATTCACCTCTTTTAAAAATTTCTCACACATTTTTAAATTTTTCACCATAAAAAGTATGAGAAATACACAACAACCAATGCCACAGTGTGGATGCAGTGACACAACTTTCAATCTACAATAACTTTTTCATTTCTTAATCAATTAAGATGGGGGTTTTTTTATTAAACTTGCAACATTTCAAATATCTTGAAAGTATAAAAAAATTATCACATACTCATGAATGAATTTTCTGGACTTTTTTTTGTTGTGGTTTTCACTTTGAGTTTTGTGTTACCATGGAGTATTTCTGACCCTGAGTTTGGCTATAGAGGCCCCGTCTTCGCTAATAGAATAAATTCTATCGGTTAGTTGTTAAGTTACCACAACTAGAAGTCATCGGCTCCGGCATATCTACAGACGCAGTCTCATATCAAGACTGATCCTCTTGGTAACGAAAAGAACTATTGGAGCCAACAGAGTTCGACTTGAGAACTCGGCTACAGGTCTATAGACTCTAAGGATCGGATAATTACTACTGGTGACAAGTATATCTCCCAGGCAGGAAACAGTAATCACCGAAGATGGTGTGATGGTTTTCAGGGTCTCCTGGTGTTCGCACTGTCATGGAGGACTCGACGTTGCGCATTAGATTTGAAAAGGTACATATTTTGTATATTAGATAGCCGTAGTCCGCGAACACTCAGACGCGGAATATAAATATCGAAGTGCCTCCCAAGCTTTAGACATCATCAAGCAACGGAGAAGAGACCTTAACAATATAATATTGTTCTTACGATTCTATCCTACTTTCTTGCACTCTTAGTAGTCATGAACAGAACGAGTTGCTTCCGAGCCTTCCTAGACAAATCTCTGTCTACACGAAAGAATCCCGATAGGCCTAGACAACCATAAGGCTATACCGGTTGTCTCCGCCTAACAAATAGCTTAACCTTAAGTACAAAAATGTGCACAACTTTGTATTTTTTAACCTTTCCTAATTGAGCGTAAACAGTTACTAGATGTTGTGAGACTAGTCTTGATCTCATATTTAATATTGCAGCTTCTGATTAGGAATACAGGAGCTCTAATCCTAGTTTTTACCTTAAAGATTACTTGTAGCTAAAGAGAATTTACAAACAGAATAATTTTTACCCTCTTTATATTGAACCGCAGGTATCATCAGAGGTTGTTAGAATAAGGCTATTATTATATATTCACTTCTTGCATCTGTGAAATATAGGATTTAAAAAGCCAGTGTTTTGTTGAAACGAACTTATATCCTATCTTATGTACAAAACTGCTTGCAACCTCACATTTTTTAACATTTCTTAATTGAGCCTAGATTGTGGGCAGATGATCCTAGACTGGTGGTGATCTCTAATTTAAAGTTGCAGCTTCTGAATAGTAATACTTGAGTAGTTGTTCTAGATTTTACAGGTAAAACTAATAGCAAATAAAGAGAATTTACCATGATGGAAAGAATTACACTTTTCAAATCAAACACCAGGTATCAAGAGATGTTACTAGAGTAGCACTATTATTGTGTATTCAGTTGTAGTATCTTTTTTTTATTCCCTCTACAATGATTCAGTTTTACAGAAATGATCTTATTCAATATACTAAGTTCACTAAGATAGGAATTTTTACCCCCTTGAAATTGATTCTCACCTATCATCATAGGTTAAGAGAGCTCGACTGTCATCATATATTCAATTGATACATCTATAATGTGTAGGCTAAACAGAACTTACCTTTTGGTGAAATAAACTTTTATATTTAGTTAAGTACAAAAATATCCTTAATATTACACTTTTCAATCTATATCATGCTCAAAACATGCTTGATTTGCCAAGTTAAAAAATCATATACTTAATTACAGGCTAATACCTAAGCTTCGAGTCAAACTTCTTTCCTTCTTTACTTTCTTATGGCCTCCTACTTGTGTTACTAAGCTAGTCCTTAACCTTTTTCTACACAAATCTACTACAAACCTTAAAAACAAGCATAGTAGCTAAAACAACCATGATTCTCCACTTTGAAAAAGATATACTTATCAATTCCCTTCTACTACATCACCATAAGTATATTTTACGATTACTTACATTTTTCAAATCTCTACCCTTTTTCTTCCTATATACATTATTACTATTGACCACATTTTCAACATTACTTACATTTCTGTCCATATATATATTTTTACTATTTTATACATTTTTATTACTACACATATTTTTCCTATCCTATACATTGCTACCATCATATAAAACTTTCTTATTATAACTAATTTTACTCTCTAACCTATTTTCATTATCATATACATTTTTCTCAATACACTCTTTTTTACTATCTTATAATAATTACTAGTCTTTTTCAATATTGTATTTTATAAAACTGGAATGGCTAATTTTTAAGTATGGAGTACTGTAAGAAATTGGAAAGTAAAAAATGTAAAAAAAAAATGTGGTGGCTGTTCTCATGCTGAGATGTACACTTAATTGTAACATTTGCTAGGAAATATTTTTTTTTCACTGTAAAAAGTATGAGATGTACAATACATTTTAGCCACAACAACAAGGAGGTGGCATAATTTTCAATCCACAACAACTTTTTCAATTTTCAATTAATTAAAATGGGATAAAGTTATTTCAATTATTTGAATCAAGCTGATCTTAATTATGTAAAAAAAAATTCTAAAGCTAAAAATTAATATTTCTTGATTTCATTTTGGTGTGGTGTTGCTACAACATCTTGTGTTACCATTGGGAATTTCTGACCCTGAGTTTGTTCATAGACTGGTAAAGTTGAAACCCCGGGTTTCACCTTTGGCTCTGCACCCGGGTAGTTGAGATTTTATATGAACGGCAAGGTCAAATCACAAGTACTTAGTTGCCGTTGTCGTACCCAGTGGTAAAGGTGAAACCCCGGGTTTCACCTTCGGCTCTGAAGCGGGGTAGTTGAGATCTTTTAGGAATGGTAAGGTCAAATCGAAAGCACTTAGTTGACGTTCTTGGACACACTCTCAAAGGTGAAACCTCGGGTTTCACCTTCTGCCGTGCCGTCTGGTCCTTTAGATTTTATCAGAACGGCACTAAAACCTATTGTCAATAGATTAGAAACAGCAATTGATATATATACCTCGGTGTATACGTTACCGGTACCTGCCCAGTACGAAGCGCTACTTACTTTCTTCCTCCTGGCAAGCAACTAAACGCAACTTGCAGACAACCACGAACGGTCGGATTGTATTTCAATAGAGGATATTAGAAGCGTAGGTGATATTAGCATAAAGGACGGGGTAGGTACATTCTTATAGATCTTTTAACAATGTTATTGACGTCATGATAGATAAGCCGCAGTCGTACTGCCTAATTATAGCTTTTAGTCTAGGGCCGTATCGACCTTCCTTTTATATTAGAGCCTCGTCGATCTACTATAATTAGTTGTAGTAGCTAGTAGTTCTATAAGCGGCGATCAGAGAGAACATATGGTACAGTAAGTATTTTCTCCTCTTGCTTCTGTATGCTGTTCAGTAATCTACAGACTGGAGGTAGTGAAACCCGAGGTTTCAGCCTTGGCTTCTACTTGCATTTATTATGACATTGATATTAATAACATATATGTATACAATAATACTAACCTGACCATCAGAGATTATACAGACTTGATAGGCTATAAACCATCAAATCAATACCAAAATGAATCGGATACAGAAGGAAAATACACGCGAGGAAAATGGTCAGCGTGCGGAGGCAGAATCCTTGCATTTACTCTTCAATAAGCAATTATCCTGTCCTGGTTGTGGGGCATCTGACACTGTGCGTGGCGCCTTCATAAAGGATTGTGCTGGTAAGAAGGATGAGCATGGAAGACGATATCGGCGCTTTGTTTGTCGTATTACATCAAGTTGTAAAAAGTCAATTGGTGTTACAGAGTTTCTACAAATTTGTAGACCTGTAATGGAAACGAGCTCTCTGCTCAGTACTCCTACTGTTGTAGCCTCAGGTATGTAAATTTAATCATACTTATCATCCCTGCTTGCTTTCAGTTATTATATTATTATATGGTTAATCAGGCCAATGTTAAGAATCTTAACATATTGGTGGGGTATCATTACTGACAATTGTTGATAGAAAATCAACCGGAACAACTTCGACCGCCTAGTAGAAGGCTACATGGTAAAGATATAACAATTCTGAATAACAGAGTTGTAACTCAACAGATACAACATAGCATCTCAGTATATCCCCAAATTCTGATGCTCTTCTACAAGCAACTTCTTATAAATTTCAATATATATATTTATATATATTTTCCACATGATTGTTTTACTAAGTTTAATATTTGTCTTATAACAGGTTGCGGACCAAGGTGCACCTAATATATCTCCTGGAATCACATACACAGAATGGAATGATTTTATCAGTGCTGATACTGAATGTAAGTTAATCACCTGTTGAAAATAAAGGTATTGTTTTTGTTACCTGCATAAATATCTGCTTCGTATTTTAGGTTACAATATAGTTAAACTATCATCTTACTCTGACTAATATGTACAATTTAATATAGATAAAAAGACTGAAGAAAAGGCAAGAAAGGAGTTGTGGGATGAGATATTGATTCTTTGCAATGAGCTTCACCAGGCTCGGCAGGAAATTCTGGACCTGAAGTACCGGTTATCTGATATTCATCCTACTTCCAACCATGATACCAACTCTTCGGCAACTACGCAACAAATATTAAACGAACCGAATACCAATACAAATTGTAGTAGGAGTCTGGACACTTCTTCGCCCACCTTACAACTCTTGAATGTGGATACCACTGCTGTCAACCCGGGCCCTTCTCCGTTACCAGTCAGGCCTAATGGTAAATTAACCTATAGTTCTGTCTTAAGACAAGGTATATGTTCCTTATCTACAAATTACAAACAAGTTAATCTAATAACTATTCCAGATAAACGACATTTAAACATGACTAAGGAAGGACCCCAGCTCAGGAAGAAAGCTTCTCAGAGAAAACGGGTCACTACTTCAACACCCCTGTATCTTGAAGGTATTCCACATATACAAATAGTTGAGGTCAAGGAACTGCTCAAAGCAGCACCAATTCGAATTCAGCTACGCCACATACGAAACATTTGCTGGATTGATGGTCGTATTGTTGAATTACTGGTAGATACCAACCACTTACTTCATATAAGGAACCGCGTAGAGAATCATTTCAAGTACAAGGTTAACAGATCATTTGATCCTCTTAAGCCTAGTTCTTTTAACTGGGAAGGTAACCCATTACCAGAATCCCGGGAGGCAGTCCTAAAGAGGAACTTTGTAGAAAGACTTGCAGCTTCAATTGCTTCAAGCACAAATCATACAACCCGTCAGCATGTAATGAGTTGGTCACAAAATCACGGTCTCGGAACTCAGTTGAAGGATCAATTGAATAAGCGTGGTATTCAGATTTCTCAGTCTCCTATCTACAATATTGCTGTAACGCCTGCAGTCAATACTACCTGTCATGAAGGGTCTCAAAATTCATCCTTTACCTCCCTAGATACTGTTGCATATCAGACAATGTCATCACAAAAGAGGCGGCTCTCATTAACAGCTGATTTTACCCCGTAATACTCCTCAACTCTGTCATATATTAAAATTCTCTGATCTAATTAAGATATTATAGGTTGAATTCATCCTCTCGAAAGTCCAAAAAACAATTGGTATTAAAGCCAAGTCCCGTCCTAATCGATTCTGATTAATGTATCACATTGGATATCTCAATACAAACTCCCTGGATAACAGGAAGTTTGAACAGGCAATCAGCCTTCTCGAAACATCCTTCGACTTTCTCTTTATTGCTGAGCATTGGTATCAGCATCACGCTACACGTCTCGCTCATCCCCTTGTCCACAGCTCTACCGTTCGCTGTAACTCAAAGATCAACACACGACCTCAGGGCCGCCATCACGGCGGTATTTACCTTCTTGTTAAACCTTATCTACGCTCTGTTATACAGCAAACCATTTGCACACATGACTCGATAACCGTTGCTCTACCAGGCCTCCGATTTGCTGGAGTCTACTACCCACCATAGTCCCTTTAACTAGCCGATATTCAGTGTGATCTGGATACGATTGGGTCCGTTGACTTCCTTGTCGGTGATATAAATACCAGATTCCACTGTGATTCACCTCTCTTCCAGAGTACTGCTCCTACATTACAACCTCGATCTATTCTCTTTCAGACCTGGGCTATCGATCAGCACATGTTGTTAGGAGTACCCGATTCCGATAGTCTAGGAGTACCCTAGGTAGGGTAACTTCACCCGAGTTCGGGAATCTTGGTCTCCAACACCCCCTTCCAGCCCCCTTACGGGGCCCGCGCGTCATCATACACATCAACCTTAGTTGCGTCCTGTGACTATTTGGTCACAGAATTGAAGGTGTCAGAATAACACCGTATACGTCGCTGCCGTCCATCCGACCGAAAGCTGTTCGCAGGATATATAAGAGGGGACCTCTGGCTAGACCTGGGAAGTGGAACGAAGTCCCTCCGTCAACTACTCAGGGAGTTACAAGGCTTCAAAGATATGACATCTTTGATATGGGCCGTAAGTAACGGGACGTTTTCGCACAAGGTCATGAGATGAATGTTAGGAGGTTCGGGGTAACGAACCAATGCATTCACATCCACCCTTCGACGATCAGAAAGAGTCTAGAGCTCCTGGAAACACTACCAAAGAAGCCAGCGAGCTTCCAGGAGTGTTGCAACTATGATAAGAGGTGTACCGCAGTTGTGGGATTTACAACCAACACAACACGAAGGTCCACCCCCTCTACATAGAACAATCAGGAGTTGCCGACCGAGGAATTATGACACTATTCAATAGAATGGCCTCTCCTCTATGAGAAGAGAGTCATCGGAATGAATTCTATCGGTTAGTTGTTGAGTTATCACAACTAGAAGTCACCGACTTCGGCATATCTACAGATGCAGTCTCGTACCAAGACTGATCCTCTTGGTAACGAAAGGAACTATTGGAGCCAACAGAGTTCGACTTGAGAACTCGGCTACAGGTCCATATACTCTGAGGATCGGATAATTACTACTGGGGACAAGTATGTTTCCCGGACAAGAAATAGTAATTACTGAAGATGGTGTGATGGTTTTCAGGGTCTCACGGTGTTCGCACCTTTAGGGAGAACTCGACGTTGCGAGTTAAAATTAAAGAGGTACATATTTTGTATGTTAGATAGATGTAGTCCGCGAACACTCAGACGCGGAATATAAATATCGAAGTGCCTCCCAAGCTTAAGACATCATCAAGCAACGGAGAAGAGACCTTAACAATATAATATTGTTTTTACGATTCTATTTTACTTTCTTGCACTCTTAGTAGTCATAAACGAAAGGAGTTGCTTCCGAGCCTTCCTAGACAAATCTCCGTCTATACAAACGAATCTCGATTGGCCTAGACAACCCTAAGTCTTTACCGGTTGTCTCCGCCTAACACATGTTTCATCTCTCTGATACAGCAAATCATAATACTGTCGATAGAATTCCTGATCATACTTTTGCAAAAGAGGAAATCCGCAATCTCATTCAACTCAACCTGATAGCTACAAATTCTATTGGCTTTCGAACTGATCACCAATACCTACTGCATCTTCAGGTACACAAAAACACCAATTCGATTGATCGTGATTCCGACCAGCCGTCCGGTCCACCGACTTTCCCATTACCTGAAACTCCAACACGATTTCATATTCAACGTCTTCGAAACTCTAAGACTGCAGCTAAATATAGGAAAGCTTGGTGTCTTATGGATTCTCTATCTTTATCCTACAAAGGTTCTGAGAACTTTGATGTTGATATGCTTGACCTCCTGCTGTGCTCTTCATTGCAGGCAATTGCGAAAGTCGTAATTGGAACCTACCAACCAAATGAGTCACGCAAAGGGCCAGATCTGGTTGGCAAGCAACTTGCTCGTAACCATGATATGCAGTCCAGTATTCAACTACTCCATCGTGCCCAACGTGCTTCTGTTGCTACAAGACCTATAATTAGCTCTTCTCCAACTAGTACTCCTATTGAAGAATGTACTAATCACTATCGAAATATCTTCAATCGATCACCAAACCAGTCTTCTCAAGTTACACCACCTTGCCTCTAGAATATGGACTTCATGGCAAGTAGTCCATCTTCCACATCCGACTCTTCCATTAATCACCACGTGGATCACACTCAACTACACTCTATGGTTCCAGACAATGATACTGTTCTAGCATCTGGTCTTGTCGCTAAACTTTCTCCCGATGCAATCCAAGCTCAAATTCAGCAAATGTCAACCAGCACTTTAGGTGTCATGGATGGTATAACAGTTACAATGCTACGCCATCTACTTGATTCCACATTTCCTCAGATATTCAGTACCCTCTACCTAGCCTGTATAAGGTCAGGAACAACTCCCACACGTTGGAACCACAGTGTCATCTATCCACTTTCTAAAGATCCTGGCATACCATATACCACTAGCAATACACGACCAATCAGTCTGATCTCTATCTTCTGCAAGATATTCGAATCAATCCTTCTTCCTTCCGTACGTGGGTCTGGTGATATGACATATTCACCAGTTCAAGTAGGTTTTCGATCTGGATACTCAACCTTAACCAATGCTCTTACCCTGCATCACCTGATTGAGGAACGAATGGCACCCCATGTGGTCTTCCTCGACTTTGCCTCCACATACGACAAGGTTAGCGGGACCTTTTTGGAAGTTGAATTACGCAAACAAGGAATAAATCCCTTGATATTACAACTGATATATCAACTGATGTATCATAATATGTCCTTCTCTATTGTTGTTAATGGTTGCCTATCCCAACGTCAACCTAGGACTATTGGCCTCCTGCAAGGATCACCTCTATCCCCTATTCTTTTCAATAGATTTGTCAACAGCCCTCTTGTGTCTCTCAACTACTCCAGTCTAGCAAGGCTTCCCAGTACTCTGTTCTTTGCCGACGATGGAGTGGTAATGTCACCAACAGCTCGTGGTGTACAAAGTCATCTTAACACCTGTGACAAGTGGGCTAATAATCATGGCATGTCATTTAACATCGCCAAATGTGGCTACCTCTTTACTGGCAAAGGAAAGGAGACTTGGATTTTGGATGACCTCTATCTTGACAACCTACCTATTCCGCGAGTCACATCCTATAAGTATCTCGGTGTTTTATTCAATGAGACTGGAATTGACTTTACGGCTCAGGCACAGATGTTATCAATAAAGGTATAGAAGCATATTGGTGCTCTTACCTGGTATTCAGATACATGGACTCCCCGAATTCGATACAACATCTTTAACTCAATTGTGTTACCCACAATGGAATATTACTTACCACTTCTCTATGCTGCTTTCCTGCGTGACCGACAGTCTCAAAGTTGGAAGGTTATTGAGAATACATATTCGAAATGTATTACCTGGATTGCTGGCGGTCGTGCCAACAGACCTCATGTCACCTGCAATCTCCTAGGCCTTCTCCCTTGCCAACAACGTGCTCAATACCTCCTTGGTCGCTTCTATCTACACCTCCTTACCATGAATCAACAAAATCCACTCTCAGCAATTCTCCAACACTATCAATGGTATCCTAAATCATCAAGGATCCAGAAGATTTCTCGACAGTCTTACCTTATCTGCCACTTTCTCAATCCACCCTCCTGCTTTATACCCTTACTCTCACTATTTGCAAATTTGATTCCTCTACCACCGGGTGTTCGAGGAGAGTTAGACAAGAAACCCAGTGCAGAAAAGCATCAGCAGATTCTCGAAATCGGACCAAAGCCACCCAAGTTGCTTACAATTACCTCCCTGAGTACCAGGATTCCAGATCTAGATTGCGACCGAGTACTTGATGCACCTGCTACCGATCAATAACAATTCTTTGCCTGACGACGCGGAGTATTTGGTTGAGGCCGCAAGTGTCCCTGCGGTGAGCTGTTTACCCGAGGTCATGCCAAATGCATGCCATTCACCGGAGATCTCTTGACTGTACAGGAGCAACTACTCTATACTCTAGATCAACAGATCTTGGGTGATGATATCAAGTACACCATTATGGACTTTTTACTCAACCAAGGAATATGGGACCGTGCACGCATCCTTCTCGACTTTTGGTATACCTCGATGGCTAATATACTGAAACCCAATCCTCAACCTCCTCCTATATCCTGATCTTACCATCCACCATGGATTCTTCTTATAAAACGTCCACAACTCAACTTACCCTTCTTCATCGGTCACCCATCTTTTACAGTTATCCTACCTGGTATCTCTTATCCTGCTTTCCTCTTCTTTCTCTTTCTCTTTTCCTGTGTTTTTTTACTATATTTCCTCTTACTTCTACACTTTATTCAATTATTTTCTACTGATTTATTATGCATCCCATCTCTACTCTGTTCTTATACTTCTTCTTTATCACTTTCATCACATCTGATTTTCTTCTACTTTACTCGTGATATGCATTTCCTTTATCTTTCTACTTTTTCTTCTAAAAGTTTTACTCCTTGTTTGACTTGGCCATGTGGTGAGGCCTTGTATCACGCATCTCATGCATCCTAGTTGTGTAGTTCATGGATGGACTAGAATCACTCTTTGTTGATTCCTTCAGTACCTCCTGTAACTCACAAATGCTGGCACTTTTGTACTGGCACTGGGATCACTACACTATAGCAGTAAGTACCCCTTTGGTGCTACTGTTGTCCTGCTGGTATGGTGTCTCTTATCTCACTGTAGCTTGAGTTGTGCTTGTACTCTTGTTGCTTGCTTTTTCGCTACTGTTGATGTTGCCTTACCTGCTGGTACTTTCGTGTTGACTGTGTAGATTAGACCTGCCTTTCTGTGTCTGCTCCCCTGTCTCTAAGTCAATCTACTTAACTCCTAACCCTAAGGGAGGGGTAGACCCAGATGCCGAAACAACTATCGGAAACGTGTTGGTGTCTTAACTTGGTGGTCTCCAATAATCCCCGGTGCCCACAGTAGACAAAACCACCATAAAGGGCACAGAGGAGGAGAGAGGCGAAATCGACCGTATTCTGTTGAGAAAACCAACCACCAACCCCCGACCGTGGGACTAACCCGTACCCACCAGCGGGACAAGACTCGGACCCAGCAGAGGGACTGACCCGAACTGATCAGAGGAAAGGAGAAGGAATCCGTAGGAATCGCGTACCGCAAACCGTATTCCCAGCCGTCTGTTGAAGGGAAACAGGAAGAACCCGACCGTGCTGATGCTAATCGAGGCCAAAGCAAAAGCGGAGAAGGAAAGAGACCCAGTGACGAGGACGCCAGGAGGGAGTAAGGAGGGGTCACATGAGGGTAGACCTCAAGAGAGAAAGCAGGAGAGAATGTTTGCCGTTGCAAAAAGATAAAAGATAATAGCCTAGGCCCCCCCGTAGGGGGAGGACCAGACGCGAAAAGTGGTGATAATTCCTTGGTGTTGAGATTTCAATCACCGGAGGTGTAGCTCAGACAGTCGTTGTTCCCAGGTCTAGCCACTTTTTTTTTCATTTTTTCATTTTTTTTTTTTCATATCATGTATTCATTGTTTTGGTAAGATACAAGAACTCGCATGCAGTGTTAGCTATGGCAGAAATAAAACCCAAAATGCACGCATCCCTCCTCCATCTGAGGCAAAAACCAAGAACCCCAAGCCCCACTGGTATGGAGCCAACCGCACATCTCGCTCCGAATCAAGCTCCTCCTACAGCCCAGACGAACTAAGTCCTAAAAGAAACCCAAAACAGGAAAAGCAGGAAGCCCAAGGAAAAATCCCCCTGGAAATCTCAGCCCGAAGGCACAAAAGAAAGTCCAAATCCAACCTACCAGGCAGACCCAAAGCAAACCCGGCCACCCGAAGACTAACCCCGATCAGCCCCGTAAACAAGCCAGGTGCACCGATCCGTGGCGCAGCCCTACTCCATTTGGGAAAGGTTCGTAGGAGGAGAGATCTGGCTGGCCTGAGGCAGTGCAATACTGGCCGGAGGAAGGGGCCAGGGCTGGGACCCCCAGAAAGATGACCAGGACAGAGAAACAAGATCACTTCCATCCCGTGTAGGTGAGGCAGCAGTAAGGTGCCAGCTTAGGAAGGAGGCAGTAGGGTGCCAGCCAGGAGCAGTAGGGTGCTAGCCAAGGAGGGTGGGCAGTAGGATGCGAGCCGACGCCCCGACGTAGAAAGGAGGAAGGGCCAAAGGCCCCAGAAAAACCCAACCGAAAATCCGAACCGATACCGTACTACCGCATCTCTCATGTAGTCCCTTGTTCTCTGAGAGATAGCGTCACTTGGTGGAGGGGATCCCACCGGCGGGGTAAGGTAAGGGAAGGGCAGGGGAAGGAAGGCGACTGCAGCTTGAACCGAGACGACTAGGAGGGTATGGCCAGGCCTTACAAAGAGACAGACCCCGAAGTTACTAGCCGAGGCGTTCCCCCTCGGGGATCGTGCAAAGTGGTAAGATAGTCGTCCACCACCACCAGCGCCGACCGGAAACGAAGAGAGGAAGCCGACCGTGCCAAAGCTAAGCTAGGTCCAAAAGCGAGACGGGACTACTAGGCGAACCCAGATAACTCTCCCATCAAGCAAACAGGAGACAGCCAAAGCAAAGGCGGGAGAGGATAGAAAGGATTCCATGCCCCTAGACGGAGGCCATCACGGGGGCAGAGGGCAGGAGGGGACCCCAAAGGGGGCCGAGAGGAGGGGGGCTCACGATAGTTGAACGTGGTGTTGTAAAACTATGTGGCAGGAAAATAGAGGGCACGGATCGTGTTCCCAGGTCTAGCCAGAGGTCCCCTCTTATATATCCTGCGAACAGCTTTTGGTCGGACGGACGGCAGCGACGTATACGGTGTTATTCTGACAACTTCAATTCTGTGACCATATAGTCACAGGACGCAACTAAGGTTAATGGGTATGATGACGCGCGGGCCCCGTAAGTGGGCCGGAGGGGGGTGTTGGAGACTAAGATTCTCGAACTCGGCTAAAGTTACCCTACCTAGGGTACTCCTAGGCTATCGGGATCAGGTACTTCTAACATCGATAAAAGGCTAGTACCAAAGTACTCCAGTTCTTTGCCCGTTAATCGCTTGATTCCAGCTCTTACCTGATGGGTCAAGTTAGGTGTCGATGGTTGGGCTGATGATCTACTTCCGTGTGCTTTGCGAGGATTGATTGAGCTCCATTGGGGTGCTATGGTCGGGACTGTGGACAACTCAGGAGTCCCCTGCCTGGGTTCCTGGGCGGATGCAGTAACAGACTCGGGGGTGTGAACAGATTATGAAGAGGTACGGGCGGGTGGACATGGAGTATCCGGGTGAGGGGAATCCATATCGGAGACCGATCTAGAACGCAAGCAGTGCGGCATGTGGCGTGAACGATGGCTTCCAATAGTGTGGGATCAGACGAAGGTTTATAGCGAATAAAGCGAGTCAAAATATGTAGGAGATGTCGATGAAGTTGATGATAGTATGGTGGTATCTAACACAAGGAGAGGAAACACGATAACCAACAACGATATAGTGATGACTAATTCGCCCAGCCACACAACTTAAAATCCTAGTAACCGAACTACTACCTGCTCTAAGTGTTGTAATTTAGTTTCCGTTACAAGATATAGTTACTTTCCCCTGTTAATGTAGTAAAGTAACTGTTGTAATTGAATCTAGCCAGTAGATTTGAGTAGGGTTTCCCTTATTCTTTCGTCATTGTAGTAACGATCAACTTTACCTGGTCTTTAGTTCTTCATTCCCCCCTGGGTAGCCGTAGCTACCTAGTGACCTGTTAGGACCTGTTTGGTAGTGCTACAACCCTTCCGTTCATCGACTATTGCCCATAGAAAATCCTCGCCCCTCTGTTTCGTTCTGTTTTGTCTGGGACATTGTCGCCGAATGGAATAGTCACAACGTTGCGAAATAGGCCCATGACTTGATCCGGTGGTAAACCAATGTAGACCGCTACACCTGCTAGACTGATGATCTAAAATCGGGCAATGTTTCTGACTGAGAGATGGCTATTAATCTGACTTGTACTTATGAAGTATATATACGACTAAATACGGGTTAATGAGTCAGGGTAATAAAGGACCTGCCCGGTAAGGATGGAAAGACAATAAAAAATGAAAACAATCCCGAAGAGAAGAAAAGAGAAAAAAAAACCTCACATTGCAAAGAAAAACAATCGGACATGCTGGAGCCCAAATGACGTGAAGTTAAAAAACAATAGAAAACTACAAACTTAATACTATCAACAAGTAGGAAACTAGGAAGAGAAGACAGAGCAAAAAAGCCGAAAGAAATTGCCTGTGAAAACCAGGATAAACAAGGAGAACGAAAGTACAGGGACAAATCTATAGTTCACCACATTCCGAACATGTTTCTCGGAATGATTATTTTATTGCGATATCCGATGTAGAGTCCCGTGGGATATCGATTATCCTGCTGTTATTTGGCAGAGAGCCAGGAGTGGTAGTAGTAGAAAAGCCTTGAGGAGAGGTTCCAACGCGAGCAGTGCGTGAATGGAGGGTGGGCAATGGGGGGGTGGCAGGCAGGAAGGTAGGCGGTAGTAGGGGCTCGTGTAAAAATTCAAATATATGATTGTCGAGGAAGCTTAGTTCCTCTTCGCTGGCTATCATTGGGTCCATGGTGGTAGCTACCATCTGCGTGTTATCCGGGATAACATCTGTCAGAATACTTTGCGATACAGGAGGCATGTCGTCTGATTTTTGTTGAGCAGGAAACGCAACGGATTTTGGCTTGGGTGTTCGAGTTTCTGGAGCTAGGAACCCTGCCTGAGCATGGAACCCGTACCTCTTCTTCAACCTGGACAGTCTATTTGATGCAGACTTGGAGTGTGAATATCCCGAATCTCGGGCCACAGCTGGAAAATCAATTTTCTGGTAGGTGGTTAGTTCCTGTTATCAACAATGACAGCTTAGATACTACTACTTACCGTTACATTAGAGTTGCGCAAGCAACTAAGCAAGAACTTGGCATCGGCGTTGGCACACATGGTGGGAGTTTGTTTCTGGTTCTTGGTCGGTGACCGTGCTGGAGAATTCTGCCTGTTCTTGTGTCTAGGGAGGGGGTAGGGGGATTAGGGTCGATGGCATGAGCGGGGCTAGGAGATATTAACTGGAGTTCTATGTCTGGTAAATGGTGACTTCGCTATTTTTATATTTTCTATTCGGAGCTGGATTGAAGAAGGGTGGCACCAACCCAGAAAGCGAGTGATAGAATGTGACTTTGACAACAAATGCCTGCAGATCTGGTGATTCGTTACTAGAAATGAGGGTGTCAACCAGCAGTTACACATTTACATTTTCGGATCAGCAGATAAATTAGACTCGATTCTTGGCGGATCGTGAAGAAATGGGCTCGAGCCACTCGAGCTTGCATCATTCGATATGGCTCACTCCGTTTTAGGCATCCAATGCTACGTTGGTCCTTGCTTCCCCACATCAGACGGCAGTTTTATTATAATATCTATATCATTTAATATATTCCTATACCCTCCCATTTATCTCCCCTCTACTATATTTGCGAAAACCAATTTTGAAATACAAAGTGATCAAGAAGCGCAGACCTAGCATAGGCTTGAGAATGGCAAGTCTGAGCTGGATCAGCTTGAGAAATAAGTCAACTGGGGTGGCTCGAGCCTGCGAGCCTTCCAGCACGAAGCAAGCCCTAATGTGTGGGCGAGGACCATGCCATAGTGCACGTAATTCTAGGCAGCGATGAATCACATTCTGGGGCTGTGTGCAACAGAGGTTAACATTTAGTGTCTAGTAAGAAATCATGTTAAACTGACCCGGCTTCCGTCCGGACACTATTTCCCGCTTCCCTGGAGCCTGAAGTGGGAAATGCAACCCACAAACCAAAGGTTTACGAAGCCAAATTTTTAAGGTTCGGGTAGACTTCCAAGTACCTGCTGACCTTGTAAAAGTTTGGCTGACTCTCTTTCTTTCATTACTTGGTGAAGCAAATTATCTCAAAATTTGTAAGTATGCCTGAAGGTCTATCTATGAACAGGTGGTTAAAAAGCTTTGCTTGGTCCCATGCAGTTGGTTGGCACAGCTCCGTAGATAGGTGAAAATAGAGTCGTTTTGTAAGAACCGGTAGATACTAGCACATTCAAATAAGATATTTTACGCATGGTTTGTCTTGAACTCAGTATAAAACGCCATAGGCTAACTCTTTATGGCCAAGACTAAATTCTTTGTGACTCCGATCTTTACAAAATTGCAACTTTCAGCTCAACTGTTTCACCTTTCAATGTACTCGGGCGTGATGGCTGGTGATGTGATCAGCGGGAGTTGGCGATATCAAAGCTTTTTACCCTTCCTAGCATCATACCTTCCAAATTAAATCATTTTTTCCTCTAACGGTTATAAGCACAGCGACCTCAAACCCCTGTCCATCCCTTTATTTACTTCCAATCCTGAGCACTAGCACCTGATGGTTCTGGCCGAATCATGCAGTTGGTTGAAGTGAACACTGATGTCTGGTGCAGGGCATCCACAGATTGGGAGACCGTGGGCAATAACTAAAAAGAGATGAAAATGATCGAAGAAAACAACTGTGCTGAATAAGGTTTATAAACTGGCTTGCATTCTCAGCGAAAATAAAAATAAAACTATAAGTCCGCACAATAGTGGAGTAAGCGTCCCCGTATAAGGCTGTGGAATTCGCGGTGGAATTCCTACATAGGGAGTTGCATGATGGCAAGGCATTTCCCGCTTCATTGTGCTAACTGGTAGTGAGTAGGTGGCCTAAAATCTACATTAGGAGCTAGTGTGGCCGGAATTGTGGCATTGAGGCAGGTGGTAAGTAGAGATGTAATGACATTTGTCCAACCTTTTAAGAAGGGCAAAAATGACGTATTTCTATGGAAATTGCCGCCCAGACATTGGAGGACTAGGTCCAGTTCAACCTGTTTTCTCATCAAAATAAACTCTAATTCTGCTGTAACTGTGTATCCACGGGATCATTTGGAGTACAGGACGGTTTCTTGGATGATCCTGAGCAAAGCGTTTATAGAAGACTGCTAGCAAGAGATCAATTCCGACAGGCATCAACCTTAGTGTAAAGCATGTGCTGTTAGTATTGGTGTTCTGTGCCATCCAGGGTCTGTGTAGGACTAGGCAGCCGGACTACCAAAGCCCGACTGCTTGTCCCAGATCCCTCGCTGAGCCGGACCGATTCGTCAGATTTTTGCTGCCCGTGATAGGGAGGTGTAACTGTAGTCGGTCATTGTACAGTCGCATCCTGGCGTCCCGGACCTTACTCTCCCGGATCCACGGTTGTCATTGAAAGACCCTTTCAGTACACCGGCGTTCCGTTCTCCCGAAAGCTGTTCGTATGTAGGATACACAATTCTCTTCAGACTCGGTGAGGTTCACACATCAGGACGACTACTTGTAGTGCCCTGGTGGGAACATGTTTTGTTCAGAAAGTGACTCCCGCATGGGAACAACCGTTCTTGAGAATGTCGTTCCTACTTGGGAACGGTCCTGGTAGGTGCCTCTAGGACAGGCCATTGGCATTACAGACCCATTATTATGGAAACTAGGCTGTCGGATTTGAAAGAAGTTTCCGAATACTGCACACATAGTTTCTTTCTTTTCTTTCTTTCTTTTAGTCCCTTTTCATTGTGTTGCTTTCTTTCACCTAGGAATCCCATGAGAGATTCAGATTTGGGGCACTCTTGAGAATGTACATCGCTACGAGTAGGTTGACATGTTTCGGAGTATGGATCTGCCAGTAGGAATAAATCCTTGGAGACAAAATGGAGGACCGAACCGAGTGAGGATGTATGGAGAGTGTTCACTTGACCAAGAGAAACTTAGCAAAAGAAAACCTGGAGTCTCGCCGAACAGAAGCCAGAGACAATAAGAAAGCAAAAATCTAGCTAAGCGAGTTCCAAAAGGCAGGTAGTATAAAACCTATACAGCCTTTAGGCAGGTCGTGCCAGGCTCGACTCCAGTGTTTCGAGACCTATATGTTCCAGCCATGCGAGCACCTGGAGAATTCCTGTAGGACCTGGACGGCTGTCATTCAGCCTAGCCAACTCTACCCATTGGGCACACTATTCCCAAGTGCGAACTGCTTTCGCGAGCAAGGTAGTTTCTGGGGGAAAATAGCATTTAGAGGCAAGATCGTTTCAATGAGGAACCCGCACGGCTGAGAAAGGTTTTTCCCATATAGGAACAGCTTTCTCACCCATGGCTGTTCTCACGTGGAAACAATTCCCGTAGGGTAAGGAGCTTTGCTCAGTAAGCTGTTCCAGAATGAAAGCGGAATGTTTAGGCAAAGATCGTTCCTAAACGAGTCCAGCTTGCCAAGTAAATCTCATTCCGAGGCGGGAATAAGTTTTGCTGGGAAGGCCAATCCTGTGTGGAAACGAGGATTGCGGAGAAAACCATTCCCGCACGAGAATGAGCTTGGTCAAGAGATCCATTCCCACCTCGGAGGGAGTATCGTAGAGAAAGCAGTTCCCAGTTGAGAACAAACTGGGCAGAGATAGCCGTTCCCGGGGGGGAACGAGCTGTGTAGTGAGAGCTATTCTCACTGGGGAATGAGCTCTACGGAGAGGCGTTCCCAGGTGTGAACGAGCTTGGCAGCGAGAACGGTTCCCACCTGAGAATGAGCTTTGCAGAGAGTGCCGTCCCCACGTGGGAACTAGCTTGGTAGAGAAAGCCGTTCCCACCGTGGAACGGGCTTTGCATTTGGGGCGGTTCCCAAGTGTGAACGACCTTTGCAGACGGAGTGGTTCCTGCGTGGGAACGACCATAAATTCTTGAGAGAGCTATTCCCCTGTGGGAAGGACCTTTCTCTGGTGAGCTGTTCCCGCGTGGGACCGACCATTCTGTGGTGAGCCATTGCAGCATGGGAACGACCTTTCTCGGATGAGCCTTTCCCGCGTGGGAATGACCTTTCTCTGGTGAGCGGTTCCCGCGTGGGAACGACCTTTCTCTGGTGAGCTATTCCGGCTTAGGAACAATCACACGCGGCGTGGTGCCTACCAATTACGCTACTCGGAGTACTGAACCCCTATCCGCCCACCTAACCTAGCTGTAACCCTTCTGGATAACGGTGAAAAATGGACTATAATTGTAAACATATCGTGGAGCACGCATGGGGTCCTAGGGTATCTTCACTAAGCATGCAGATATCCTAAGTTTTCGAGCCGTATCCTAGTCCGACGCCAAGAGAGGTCACCTGCACTTGAAAACTTTAAATCGCACTAGTTCTAACCTAACTCCAAAACATGTCAACAGCGGAGCACAGAGGTCTAAGGAATATAGTATGCTCTAGTACGGTTATCGTTCACATCGCCATCAGTCCTAGTTTTCCGCCCGGCGCCCCGGGTATAAATCTGGCCCGCTTTTAGATCTCGTTCACGACTCATATTCAATACGGCGTCTTCGGCCCAATTGGTGTGCCCCCTCAGAGGGGGCGTTTCTCGCCAATTGTCTCCTTCGCCGCGGTAACAATACACCAAGAGATCTAACAGGTCCTGCTCTACTGGGTTGGACAGCAGCCAGGTGCGCATCGTTTCACTATCCTGGATGAAGACGTAATCCAATGAGGATAGTGGTCGCGGTGACAACTGGTGGAGCGCCTGGTTTCCTTGACCTGTGGCGTCCAGCATATAGTGAATGCGGTGGACAGGTATGAATCTCATAACCAAGGCGCACAATCTGCGAATATCAGGTGAATCTAACTGACCAAACCTTATTCTGGAGATGTGCGCGAGTCGCCAATTTAGCACTTGATAGTTAGGGGGAGCCTCCGCCGCCCGCTTGTCTGACCCCCTCCAACCGGCAGCGCGGATTGACGGCTGGAACCAAACTATACACACCGCACGCGGGCGTACCAGTAGTGTCTTCCAATCTATATTTTCTTAATAAGTGGAGACTCAATTCCAACAGCTGATAGGGAAATATACTAACCTGTTCGCGTACTATATAATGGTTGTCGCAGGACTGCTTTTACCCTCTATCGTGGTTCATAGACATAGGTATCATCTGGACCCTCCTCAACAGCTGCGACACCTCCGGCGGTGTGTTTACCATCGCGACGTTTCTTGTCCATCGGCACAGAATAGAGGTCGATATCATCTAGATCTTCTTCCGCAGTTGCGACACCTCTGGAGGAGCTCGATTCAACGCGAGTCTTTTTGACAGTTGGTCTAGAATAGACATCGGGGTCGTCGGCACCATCATCGACAGCTGCAACACCTCTGGCAGTGCATTTACCATCCCGACGTTTCTTGTTGGTTGGCGCAGAATAGAGGTCAGTATCATCTAGATCTTCTTCCGCAGTTGCGACACCTGTGGAGGAGCTTAATTCAACGCGAATCTTTTTAACAGTTGGTCTAGAATAGACGTCGGGGTTGTCGGGACCATCTTCGACAGCTGCGACACCTCTGGCGGTGCGTTTACCATCGGGATATTTCTTGCTGGTTGGCGCAGAATAGAGGTCAGTATCATCTAGATCTTCCGCAATTGCAACACCACGGGAGGAGCTCGATTCAACACGAATCTTTTTGACAGTTGGTTTAGAATAGGTGTTAGTGTCATCGGCACCCACTTCGATAGCTGCGACACCTCCGGCGGTGTATTTACCATCGTGACATTTCTTGTCGCTCGGCGCAAAACGGAGGTCTGCATCATTTTCAGCAATTTCAGCATTTGGAGCACCTTTCGGCTCAGGAGCTTGTAGTGCATTGACACCCTATACAGCCAGGGCACCCATCAGCAACAAGATCTCTTCAACTAGAACTTGCTCCGGGACGATTACTAGCACCCCCAGGGCCTGTTGAGGAGCATGTTTTTTCAGAAGAGAGTCGGTCAACTGCTTGCCACAGTCTTTGATAAAAGCAATGATGTCCTCTTCAATCTGGCGCCTCCGCGGCATGTGATTAGCCGCCACCACCACAAGAACGTCAGAGGCTGGGCGCAATTTTCTTATGCCATGGAAGATCTCGCTGAAATCATCGTCCGGGAAAGTATTGATATTGGTATAATTCCTCGCTAATATCTGCTCTTTGATAGTATTTCGCCATGGTGCATAAAGCAGTCTGCCGACGTTGTCCTGGCTGAACGTAACCCGCGTCTTATACCAGCTGATCTTCTCATGGCCCACCCTCCTCACACTAATTGCGCCAGTCAGAGCAACAGCTGGTAGCCAGTATATGTGCACTTCTGGAGCTTTGTGTCACTTTGGAACAATTGGCATGTGCACATACTGCATGTGGTTATTATATGGGCCATCCAGTGGTTCGTCTTGAGTGGTAGTATTGTGGGCACGGTGTGTGTTGTGAATATGGTTCCTGGTATAGCCTTCCTTCAGTCTTCATGGTTTAAGTCTAGATGCTGCCCGACTCCTTGACGTTCTTACCACCTTGAAAATCGTTCATGATTATTTAGGAATTCAAAGTTGAGACTTCCAAGCATTCTCAGGGCCATTTACTACGCCCCAGGGTCTGTTTTTATCACATGCGCTAAACCGATCAGGCCAATAGCTGTGTCTCACATTGACTGTACTTGGCCGCACCCCCGACTCCATCATGTAAAAGTTTACATTCTGCTTGCTCATCGTAGCCACAAGCTTCTCGAAAACCTGGCCGTCCCGCAATCCCTACCAAATGCGCATTTTGTCGCTGCAAATACTCACTCGCTGGTTCATATAAGAAACACATACGAACTGCCGATACCGATCTCAGTGTCCTTCTGGCGTTGCAAACGTCACATACTGACGCGCCAGCGAGTCTTCATGATGTAGGATCCAGTGAATTGCCTCACGACCACACGCAGTGGGATAGCGGTCAGCCGGATTCCGACTACTAATCAGACTCCGACCCAATTAGCTGCCGACTAGACTTAACTGGAGATAATATTGCGCACGGGTTTGATGCACATCAGTCGGTGTGGTCGACGTGCAATCAACACCTAGGGAAGCGGAGCATTATCCTCTTACAGCAGAATCCATTGGATACGTGACCGGATTTGCGGAAGTGCAGCAAAATCTGTGCGAGGACCTATTTGCCCCCTTTGCTAGTACACACGAACTCAATCTTGCATCTTGGTTTATTCAAAGCAAGATATCCAAGTCACGAATTAATGAATATTTTTCCAACGGCCTTGGCAATTCCAAAGACATTTCGTACACCTCAGTACATACACTTGAGAAGCTTCTACGCACACTCGACCCATATGGTCCATATCTACAATTGCATGAAGGTCAAGTTCAAGATGGTATGAGAACTTTGCCCTTCTTCTACCGTAACCTTCTAGACTGTATCCGGTATGTCCTTCGACAGAGAGCGTACAAAGATGATTTTGTTTACACACCACCACATGAATACGATCTCAATGGACAGAGAGCATATGCAGATATGCATATAGCAGACTGGTGGTGGGACATTCAGGTACTATGCCAAAGTTTTGCGCTCCCGTTTCGTCACATATGACGGCTAACAGATAACAGGAAGCACTGCCATCTGGTACCACGGTAGTTCCAATTATTAGGATGTCTGATCAGACACACCTCACCAATTTCTCGGGTGATAAGAAGGCGTGGCCTGAGTCTATTACGATCAGAAATCTTCCGTTGGCTAAGCGTAACAAACCCGGAACAATGGCAGTTCTTCTTCTCGCACTATTGCCTGTCCCGCCCAAATTGCTGGAGTCCTCTTCCGGGAACGAACACCAGAGACAGATTAATGCTGACACACTACGTAGCGTATTCGAGCTCCTATTCGAGCCCTTGTACGTGGCTTCTCTCAATAGTGTGCCAATTGACTGTGCTGATAGGAATGTATGGATGTGTTTCCCTATTTTGGCGGTGTGGGTTACAGACCATATGGAAAACATCACACTACGTGGAGTAAAATCTAATGCCTGTCCTCGATATGAGATACCTCCTGATATGTTAGGATCGAACGCCTACGGGAGGTATTCAGGTCGAGACTATGCCAGATATGAGCAGCTGGAACAAAAAATCCAGTCTGTGTCAGTGGACTTGACGTCGGCCGACTTGCAGACCACCTTTGATTCTCTCAGTGTTAAGATCGGACGAAATGTTTTTTATGGCCTTCCTCGAGTTTTACCTGCCAATCTTCACCAGCCTGATTTACTCCATACAGTTTATCTTGGACTATTCAAGTACATGATGGATTGGATTCAAGAGTTTCTTAAGAAACATAGACGTCTGGACACATTTGATGACACCTGGAAATCTTTACCACCGTACCCGTGGTTCTTTGTACCCAAAAAAGGCTACCGTGAGGTTACGCAGTGGCAAGGAAAGGAGATGAGGAACTTGGGACGTTGTCTTTTGGCTGTTCTCACAGTAGCATTAAGAATCCAGGATAGTACGGAACAGCAACCTTTCAAAATTGCACTCTGGTGTGTTGGGCCATTACTGGATTTCACTCTGATGGCTCAATACCGAAGCCACATGCCTGAGACCCTGGATTATATGGATCAATATCTTAATCGATTTCACACGACCAAAATTATCTTCTTGGAGCTTAGAACTTTTAAACAAACACAGACAAAGAGGCGGAACCAGCGTAACGAGTGAAAGCAGCATTAAACTGTTGCTGATCAAAATCTCCCTGCCTCCCAGCGACCCCATGTGGAGCAGCGATACGGAGAGGAAGACAATGACGAACGTACGGAATTGATTAATGCCGAAACTCATTTCAACTTCATCAAGATGTATCTACTTGGTCACATCTCCGATCATGTCTACCAGTTTGGCAACATCTCGCAGTACTCTACAGAGTTTTGTGAGCTGACTCATAAGGAACAAATAAATGACGGATGGCGACATTCCAATAAAAATGATGCAGCCTGGCAGATTCTCGATCACCATGGCAGACACCACTCGATCTACATGAGACTTTTAAATCTGGATTCACTGCGATGTGGTAGAGCTGATATCTCGGTGGACGTCGCTGATCTTTTGGGCAAGACGGGTAAAGAATGTCCACTGCCCTCATATCGTAGAGCTCTGAAGGGATGTCGTTCTGACATTGCCGACCTTGGAGATCTTTGCAAGGTTTTGGGTATTTCAAACAAGACCATACGCGTCGAATTGCTCCGTTATAGTCGACAGAGCTTGGTCGTCGAGCGTTGCCTTCCCAAGACCTCCGAATACTACGACTCCTCCCTGTGGAACAGTTAACACAACTTGAAATCCCACTTCTCGCTTTCCAGGAAACTAATGTTTACAACATCCATCGCACACGATGCACGGGCACTGAGCTATTCAAAAACAAAGTTAGTCGCAATGATTGGGTATGGGTACAGGCTGGAGCAGAACAAATGTATGGCGCACTGAAGGGACATCTTCCAGGGCAACTTCTTACACTCTTCAAACTCCGCGACTCTCGGCACCAAGACAGAGTCTACCGACTGGCATGTATGCAGATGTTGAACGTACTTAACTCGGGACGCCTATTGGAGTTACACGGTCTTGTCACGGTGCAGCTGCCGGAGACCTGAAGATTTACAGTGGTAGATATAGGCACCATCGTGGGCCTGGCCCACTTGGTCCCTAAGATGGACTAGAGATAGCTCATCAACAGTCGGATCGATTTACAGACGTTCAATGAAATATATTGACAAATCTTTCGAACAAATGACAGCGGCTTCACAACTCCTCTTTACCATCGGCCATGATGTCCCGTAGGGGTTTTCAGCATCTCCGCCAAAAAAAAGGAAAAAAAAGTAACAAAATCAGAGATTTGGTCTAAGATTATTGCCGCGCCGGCGTGCAATGTTGCTAGACCAAATCTCCTGGCTATGCTGGCTCAAGGGGAACGTCGGAATAGACTTGGACAGAGATTACACTGTACAGGGGGCTTTGTATTACTAATATATAAATTATGGTATAGTAAACTGAGTGTAGAATTAAGGACAATAATAATTAAAAGCACAAAGGATGACCAATTTCTTAAGAGAATTAGGCATCTTGTGATTCTGATATTAAGAACATCATGAGCGGGGACACTGAGGAGATGGGATGGCCTGGTGGGGATTCCTGGGACTCCCGGGACCGGAGACAAGATTGCAGATAGAAACTGGCCAGACCAGAGGTAGTCAGGAGGCATGGCGGATTTGGATGAAAGGCAATGTGGCCGCATAGTGACAACGGAACTCGCCGACATCAGGATACATGCGAAGGGAGGGGAAGAGATACTAGGCTCGTCCTAGGAGGAAAGGAGGTTTGTGAGCACGCAAGATGCAGTCTTGACTACGAAAGGATTGTTCTGAAGAACAAGATGCAATGACGCCAGGAATCGGGGTTCCCGGAGCACGTCCACAAATTGGCCGAGGTGGGCAAAGCGTCCAGACGTGGTGATGGCATAGCCAGGGGAGTGGAGCACCTGGAGTGTCTAATTAGTGCGACATACTGGGGACGTGATTTAGACATCGGGGCCATAGGAAATAGCGTGCAGGACATAAGTGAAGGTAGTGTCGCAAGACAGGATGCATCGGATGTCGGTGTGGTTGCGAGGCAACTCCAGACGCACAGGATGCAGGGGGCATAACCGACGGACTGGATGAGTCTCGACACGGTGCCCAGGTGCCAGACGCGGGCTAATTTTTTGCTGATGTTCAGCTGCTGCCAAAGACGACAAAGAGTATAAAACCGCTGATGTCAAAGGAAAGGGAAGGGAACTCCTCCGGAAGCAACAGGCATCTAACCTCGCTTAGCATTGTTCCTACTGCAAAAAGCAATATGCCTCTGCTCGCAGCGAAGGGCATACCTGGAGCGATTTTCACAAACTAAAGGCTAACAACCTTAAGAAGACGGAAAAGAAAGCCGGTCATACGTCTAAAATCACTAAGGAAGAGACATCCGAAGTGGTTAGTACCTCTACTTCTCACCTCTCTGCGGAAAAGGTTCCCCACCCATATCCATGGGTTATCGATACTGGTGCATGCTCACACATGATAAGTAACTTATACCTTCTTATAAATTACGAACAAGACAAAGGCACAGTCAGGTTAGGCAATAACTCGGTAATAGAGTCATGTGTACGTGGAACAGTGAAACCTAAGGCCAAAACTTCAAATGGTCTTGTCACTCCTGTTTACCTTCAACGCGTTCTTTGGGTTCCAAAATTGGGTCTTTGTAATTTGCTTTCATGGCGCGCAATCAGTTCTTTGGGAAAAGGTTTTTCTTTACGCAGTTCAAGCAGGGATATCTATGTTTTTCAGGAAAATAAAAAGGAAGTTCTTTGGGGAAAGCTTGACAGACAAGATTATGTTGTACAAGATGAAAAAGAGATGGCGACAAAGATGTCTTACCAACAATGGCATGAAGCCTTAGGACACCCTTCACCTCAATACCTTCAAAGCAGCAACTATTCCGACACTCCCTCCATCCCAAAGATTCCGGACAAATGGCAATGCGAAACCTGTATTACCTCCAAGTCAACCAAGCGCAAACCAGAGACTACTGAACAACGATGTCAAAATCCCTATGAGTTAATTCACTCCGATCTATGTGGAAAATTCTCAACACAATCCTACGGAAATTCCTGGTACTATGTGACCTTCATTGATGACTGCACCGTTACACCTGGATATACCCTATCAAGGCCAAATCTGACACTATTAAGGTGTTTACCCAGTTTATCAAGGAACGTCAAACCCAGGACAACGCTGTTATAAAACAATTCCGTACCCACAATGGAGGCGAGTATGTGAACAATGAAATGCTAATATTATTTCAAGAACATGGAATCATTCACGATAAATCTCCCCCTTGCTCTGACGAATCTAATGGTGTTGCCGATTGATACAGTAGGATAATTATTACATTAACTCGTTCAATGCTATCTGGTCTTACCTTGCGACTTTGGGCAGAAGCCGTATCTACTGCCCTTTACCTCCGCAACAGACTCCCTAACCGATCCATAGGAATAACAACGCCCTATGAATCTCTCTACAACAAAAAGCTGTTAATCAACCACCTATGCCCATACGGGTCCAAATATTTCGTCCATATACCAGAAGAGGCTCAGAAACCAGGAACGAAACTACTACCGAGGGCCATTGAAGGATATCTTGTTGGTTACACTTCCTCCAACAAAATATTCCGAATTTACATTCTATCGCAAAATAAGATCACAGAAACACGACAAATCCCCCGGACAACTCAGACAATAATACCACTGACACCAATAGATTCACGTACCATAGAAGAGACATTTGCGACAATCTATCCACCATCTTTTCCGATAGCCTCCAAACCAAATATATACGCCTCAGGAATAAGAACCGGATAAGACTCCACCACAAACAACAATCGAAGTTCACCCTCCTCCACCATCTGAAAGCCCAGAAGAATATGATCGTCCCGTTACACCTACTCCGCTACCTGAAGTACCACCCAAGGAGCCACTGGCAATACCACGACGTTCTGGAAGAATCACAAGACCACCGCAATACTACGGCAGAAGTACAACAGAACTTCCTGACCAAGATCCAACTACCTACCACCAAGCAGTTAACAGCTCACTTAAGAAACAATGGACTGCCGCAATGGAATATGAGATTGAGGCATTAAAGAAGAATAATACCTTCGATGTTGTCAACAAACCCCTTAATAGAAAACTGATAGATAGTAAGTGGGTATTCAGAACGAAAAAGAATGCTGATGGAACCTTAGAAAGGTATTGTGCAGGAGCTGTTGCCAAAGGATTTTCACAAATACCAGGCTTCAACTTCGAAGAAACCTTCGCTCCAGTCATTCGTTACGAATTCTTATGCTTCCTTTTTGCATTAAACGCCAGAAATCGCTGGCGACCACGACAATTCGATATTAAATTAGACTTTATTTACGGCGAGTTGAAAGAAGAAGTTTACCTACGACCATTACCAGGATTCCGTGATGGAGGAAAAGTATGGAAACCTAACCATTGTCTCTATGGACTTAAGCAATCTGCAAATGAATGGTATGCTCTCTTTGCAAAATTCTTAATCTATAAAGGTTTTACAGTATCTTCATTCATCCCATGCATGGTTGTTCACACTAAACATGACATCAACGTATCGGTTTATGTTGACAACATCGCCCTACATTCGGCCGACACCCTACAAGCTACGTCCTTGATAGAAGACCTGAAAACGGCATTCGAGATTACCGACCTTGGGGAAGCCTCATTCCTACTCAGCCTATATATTATGTATCAACCAGATGGGATACATCTTACCTAAGAACAATACATCAAGTCAATCCTCTCACGATATGGGATGGAAAACTCACGTTCTATTTCTACACCCTTACTAAAAGGCATTCAACTTACGAAAGGGACCGAAGACCCGCAGATACCAGACATCTCCATATACTAATCGATAATAGGATCACTTAGGTACTTGACGACTGGCCCAATGCCCGATCTAGCGTATGCCATTTCATTTCTCTCACAATTCTCTTCTTGCCCTTCTGATCAACATCTTAGTGCTGCTAAACACGTCCTAAGATACATAAATGGAACGAAAGACATTGGATTATTCTACCCATACACCAAGAGAAACGCGATAGATTCTTACGTGGATGCTGACTTTGCTGCTTACCTGGATACCCGCCACTCCTTTTCAGGATATATGATACTATTCAACGGTTCATGTATTTCCTAGCGCTCCAAGAAACAGGCCTCCGTCAGCACTTCTACCACAGAAGCCGAATACGTTGCGATGTCTCTGGCCGCATGACAAATTCAATGGTTACAAAAAGGTCTCCATGATGTTCGACTCAATGTACCAATCGCACTCCACGCTGATAACACTGGCGCAAATTTTCTGGCGAGAAACCATCAACTTAATGAGCGAACCAAACACATCGATATCCACTTTCACAAGATAAGCAAGGAAATCGAAGGCGGTTCATTTACCCTCCTTAAAGTTGCGTCCTCAGACAACCTAGCTGACATTTGCACAAAGGTTTTAGCGAAACCGGCACACACTCGAATTATGGAACTGTTGGCCTCTAGATTATGTGGGGAAGCGTTGAAATTTCTTGATTCCTTTCATAAGCTATATTTCCTTGATAATAGCGTATACTCTCTCTCACTTAGTTAGTGTTTCGTCATACCTAAACACCGCATACATTACTACAGTTAGGATATGTTTCTTACGTTATTTCGTTAATATTTGGTGATAAAATTTGGGGATTCACACATGTGTTACTTTCTTTGGTTTACGGGATATTTCATCATCTTTACTTATTTTCTCGGACTTTACAGCCGTGATTATTTCTTCAGACTTACTGTGATTTCCCTCACACCCTCTCAGATTCACGCATGTTTTACGGGAATATCTTGGCAGATTCTCAGGGTCAAACACGTTTGCCCTTATATTTTTCCTACTTATGTTACGGTTTTACACAGTCGCACGTATGTTTCTCCCCATTATATTTTTCTGTTACACGGGGTTTATGCGGAGGCTGCAAACCTGTATAAATAGACGCTACCACTCGCTTCGTTTATAAGATAATTAAGGACAAGAGTCTCTACCAATCTGCTTTCATACCTCTTACCTGTTCGCTAGAAGCGTGGCCGTAATATACTCTTAATATTACGTCTGTATAATCTATATTGCTATTAAGATCATACCGTTCACAAATTCCAATAGACAGTACATGAAAGCCTATAATCGTATAGGTACATAATAGTATACTTGAGTATATAGTCCGTAAGCGTGGACAGAGGAAACCGTAAGACAAAGGAACCTGCAGTAAATCAAAGATTTTCACAACGTGAGAGGCCCAAGCTGTCCATCCTAGAGGACCACAGGTGCTACTCATAGTAGCAAGTGAGGGAGCTGTAGTTGGATAGCAGCCTCAGTTGTAGCATACCAGCTGATGCAATAAAGTGAAAGCTGAAGGAACAGCTCAAGGTCTCTGTTAGGCGGAGACAACCGGTAAAGACTTAGGGTTGTCTAGGCCAATCGAGATTCGTTTGTATAGACGGAGATTTGTCTAGGAAGGCTCGGAAGCAACTCGTTTCGTTTATGACTACTAAGAGTGCAAGAAAGTAAAATAGAATCGTAAAAACAATATTATATTGTTAAGGTCTCTTCTCCGTTGCTTGATGATGTCTTAAGCTTGGGAGGCACTTCGATATTTATATTCCGCGTCTGAGTGTTCGCGGACTACATCTATCTAACATACAAAATATGTACCTCTTTAATTTTAACTCGCAACGTCGAGTTCTCCATGAAGGTGCGAACAACTGGAGACCCTGAAAATCATCACACCCTCTTCGGTAATTACTATTTCCAATCTGGAAGACTCACTGGTTACCAGTAGTAATTATCTGATCCTCAGAGTCTTTCGGACCTGTAGCCGAGTTCTCAAGTGGAACTATGTTTGCTCCTGTAGTCCTTTCTGTTGTCAAGAGGATCAGTCTTAATACGGAGTTGCCTTTGCTTATATGCCGGAGTCAATGACTTCTAGTTGTGATAACTCAACAATTAAAGGATGGAATTTGTTCCGATAACTCTCTCTTTGTGGAGAAGAGGTTATTCTATTGAATAGTCCTATAATTCCTCAGTCAGCAACTCCTGGTTGTTCTATGTAGAGGGGGTCGACCTTCGTGCTGTGTTGGTTATAAATCCCGCAACTGCGGTACACCCTATATCATAGTTGCAACACTCCTTCGAGCTCGTTGGCTTTCTTAGTAGTGTTTACAAGTGTTCTAGACTCTTTCTGGTTATCAAAGGGTGAATGTGAATGTGTTGGTTCGTTATCCTAAACCTTCTAACATCCATATCTCGACCTTGTGCGAAAACGTCCCATTACTTACAGCCTATGCCCAAGATGACATATCTTTGAAGCCTTGTAACTCCCTGAGTAGTTGACCAATTGACTTTATTCTACTTCTCAGGTCTTGCCAGAGGTCCCCTCTTATATATACTGCGAACCGCTTTCGGTCGGACAGACGGCAGCAACGTATACAGTGTTATTCTGACACCTTCAATCCTGTGGCCATATAGTCCCAGGACGCAACTAAGGTTGATGTATATGATGACGCGCGGGCCCTAGAAGGGGGCCGGAGGGGGGTGTTGGAGACTTAGATTCTTGAACTTGGGTAAAGTTACCCTGACTAGGGTACTCCTATACTATCAGAATCAGGTACTCCTAACATCCTCAGAGGAACTCAACTATAAAGCAAAGTGATTCTGTATTCCCATATCTGTAATGTAGTCCCTTGTTTTCCAAGAAATAGCGCCACTTAGTAGAGGAGATCCTACCAGCTTGGCAAGGTGAAGGAAGAGTGAGAGTACGAAGGCAATCACAACTAGAATCAAACAAATAGGTGGATATAGTCAAATCTCACCATGAAACAGTCCCTGAAGTTACAAGCGAAAGTGTTCCCCAGGGGGATCATGCAAGTGAGGAGGAAGACATCTACCACCCCCTGCACTATCCAGAAACAAAGAGAGGAAGCTGATCACGCTAAAACTATGTGAGCTCCTATGAGCAAGACAGGACTACTGTCCAAGCCCAAATAACTCCCCTATTAAGCGGACAAGGGGTAAGCAAGGTAAATGCTGTAGAGGATTGAGGAGTTAACTATACCACTCAGCAGAAACCATCGATTGGACAGAGGGGAAAACGGAGGCCCATGATAGTTTGCTGTGGTATTGTCAAACTATGTGGGAGGAAAATAGGAGTGACAAAGCTTGGTGTGCTCTGATTCTCAATGTATGAGGATTTATAAATCTTTGTAAATTGGAGTTTGATTCATTTGTATTATTATTAACCTTTATGAATTATAGTAAAATGAGTTTCATAAAGTGGTTTAATTGAGGAATATAGAGATAGTTGAGAAAAGATAATGAAATGATAAGGATAAGGGAAGAGAGACAGTCTGATTGTTAATTTTATGTATAAATTATAGCATTTTATTATGATATATATTCAAATCATAGGATAATTTAAACTACAATCATAGTATATCATTCTTCAATGCGATAAAATAATTTTGTTTCCCTAAAATACCCTAAACCCTTATCTAAAAGCGCATTACATTTTGAAACGCCGTTGGTCCACGTTTTGGCTAGCACATAATAATTATCATAATATAAAATTCGCAATTTTCTATTCCCTCCGCCTACCATCATGCAGCATCAACAGCTCGCTTAATAATGAAAGTGAAAGTCGAGCGAGGATGTATGATACGGATCTAACCCAACATCTACCCTCAGATCCCCACAATCGTATTACAATATAGACCAAGTTACTAGTGTGGGAGGTTTTCTAGGCCTTCCCTTAGTTGGACGGTGTTTTGGCCGAGTTGCACCTCGTGGGAAAAGTAGCCCCGTGACCTGACCAATAATAACCTGGTAGATAAAAGAAAGAACTTTGGCTTGGACCTACTCGAGTAGAGTAGTAAACTTAGTGACACTGAAGAAGCAAATAGAGAGGAAGTTGAACCCAATTGAGATGGTGGACTGACTGATAGTACCCCCCTCAGCCCACCTTACCAATCGGATCAACTTCCCCACAATATCGATTTCCAAGCCATCAATAATCAAATTCATACACCGCCCGGCAAATAATCGCTACCCTTGATTACTCGAGCAGATTACTCGCATCGTATCATACCTCGTCAAAGCCCGGATCAACCCCTCCCATAACTGCTTCAAACCGGAACATCAAATATCCGAACTCCCCCTGCGTCCCCACTAAAACATTCACCCCAAAAAATAATGCCACGGCTGACAAACCGTCCACGATGGGTGGTAGAACCCAATTTCCAACCCATGAATAATTCAGAATATCGGTACAGTAATTCAACATCCGCCACGAAACATCCATTCATAAGCTATCCCGCTTTCAGAAATGATGAGCCGGGTCCGCAACAGTTTTTGCGGGGAAGAAGGATACTTGTAGGACGTGGGGGGTTCAAGTACCGGTAAGGCGACTACCTAGTTGTGGTGTGCTCTTGCGGTTTGGTTGCGCGCTTAAGGCTGGGGCTGCTAGTTGGGGTGTGTTGCATTAGGATTTGTACCAGTACAGTCGTCCACTACCGACAATACTCGAGTAATAATGGTGGGGTTTGCTCTTTTGGAGATGACGGAAATCGTCGAATTGGGTAGAACCTCATAAAAGGGGTGGGGAGGGTAGACTATAAAGGAGAGTTGGGGGGGCGTGGAAGCTCCTCATTCAGCAAACATAGCAAACACCAGTGCTTTCACTTTATCCTTCACAACTCTAACCAACGAGCAATCTTTGAATATGTCCGTCGTTACTCGTAGAAAAGTCATTCTCGTCGGGGTTGGTATCTTCTCTTCTACTTGTTTTCATCAAGTACTAACAACCAATCTCCAGGCAACCGGAAACCTCGGCCCTTCAATCCTAAAAGCCCTCCAGACTTCCTCCTCCTTGGAGACTACAATCCTCACCCGTGAAAACTCCAAAACTGCCCAATCCCCGCCTCCCAATACCAAAGTTCTCACAGCAGACTACACTTCCGTCTCCTCTCTCGCGGCAGCATTCGCTGGTCATGATGCAGTCGTCTCGACAATCGCCAGTGCCGCCCTTGGAGACCAACAGACCCTCATCGATGCCGCTGTTCAAGCCGGCGTGAAAAGGTTCATCCCCAGTGAATTCGGCAGCGACGTTACCAACGAGAAGACCGGGAAGCTTTCTGTTTTCGGAGGGAAAATTGCGACTGTAGAGTATTTGAAGAAGAAGGAGGGGGAGATTACTTGGAGTGCTTTGATCAATGGGCCGTTTTTTGATTGGGGTTTGTTCTGCCCCATCCCATCTGCTTATCTTTTCTATGCCAAATGTTAACAAACAGAGTAGGTCTCAGGGCCGGCTTCCTGGGAATCGACGTCCCCAATAGAAAAGCCACACTTCTGGATGGTGGAAACACCCCCTTTAGCACCACAACCCTCTCAGACATTGGACAATCCGTCGTCGGCGTCCTGACACACCCGGAGGAGACTAAGGACCGCTACGTATTCGTCCAATCCGCCATAACCACTCAAAACAAGCTCCTCGCCGCGGCCGAGAAAGCCACCGGCGAGAAGTTTGCCGTCGCACATCAGAATACTGAAGAGGTTGAGAGAGTGGGAAACGAGAAAATTGCCAAGGGCGACTTCTCTGGCTTTATTGACTTGATCAAGAGGTGTATTTGGGCCGAGGGGTATGGTGCGGATTACTCTGATAAATTGGATAATGAGATTCTTGGCGTCAAGGTTCTTGATGATGCCGGTGTTGAGGCGGTTGTTGAGGGGGTTGTTATATAGTTTTCACGAGCTTGGGGGGGGGAAGGTGCCTGTAATAGGGCAATTCTATTTAACTTATTTGTTCAATTTGTGGTTGGGATCTGTTGTGATTATTTGAGTATTGTAGGTTTGGGCGAAACAGGGATAGGATGACCCGGATTTGCAGCTTGCCTGTTCCGGTCCCTTTGAGATGCCACCAAGCTATGAAGGTGATGAATTTGCCATGCGCGAAAAAATAACCCTTGAACTTCATAGCGAATTTGTCCCCGGTTCATATGCCGCAGTTCTCTTCCTCGTTTAGAAGCGAATACTTGAGTATAAAACATGATATAGGGGTAATTTTTCTTGATTTATTCCATTCGTAATTAGATGTCGTGCAGTTGCCAGGATTCCCCCAGTTTCTCGGACTCAACCAAAGAGAGTTTATTGTAGATTGCGATCTCGTCAGAACTGCATCACCTGGCAATGATCATCTTCCATCACCCATTTCCAGCATTGCCGGGCGCTGGTAAATGGATGTCTACAGCGTCGTGACCCATCGCGGTACCGGGAGGACTGTGAATAGCGCGTGTACGAGGGCGAAATGAGTTGTTGATATCTTCACCTGAATGAGTGGGTACGTTGCCACGTACGCTCCAATAATGCGGCAAAAATCCTGAGCCTTCTGCACCGCTTTCAGTTGGTTCCCTGCGAAGTCTCGTTCAAAATCCGATGCTAGCGAGTAGTACTAGGTCAGTATGTACTCCTCCCCCCCTCCCATCACCGACATCCCTCAGAATTGCAAGACAGAAGCTACACCGATTATAGACGATACTAATATACTTCAACCCCCGAATCCACTCCCTCAACAACCCTCCAAAAGCCTTAACAAGACCCCCATTGCGCAATTCCTGCCAATAACGCAAATCCTCGTCATCCATCCGCTGGCGTCGGGCACTTCCCACCGGAAGCAAAGAATGCACCGAGCACACAATCCTTCAGCTCCAAGCTCCGAACAAGCGCCAAATTCTCATCCCGGATAAACCCTTGCCGCGCGGCGGAATAAAACACTAGCACACCACGTTCGCCCATGTGCCGCTTCACACACAAGACCTTGCCCACGGTCGGTAGGGAGCGGACGTGTGGTGGTGAGGGAAGAATTGAAAACGCTGCCCTTGGAACAGCGGAGGCGTCGGAGGGCCGAATTGGACATGCGACCAGAGCAGAGGGGTTATCGGGCATGGATGCTCCTGCATGTGCGTGCGAGGGCTGCGAGGGGCGCGTTGGAGAGCAGTGAGGCGATTTCGAGGTGGAGTTCTGTGGGGAGGTACCGGAAGGACATTTTGGCGAGTAGGTAGGTCGGTCGGTAGATCCCCGATGTAGTGTGTTGATCCAGTTACCGGTTTGTTCGTTATATTATATATATGAAGTTTCGGTAACTGGAGTAGTTCATAGCTTACTTAGAGTACTCATACCCCCATATCCCGTTCTTAGTTTCTTTTGCCTTCACCGACTCCTCTTGGTAGTATCCACGCCTCTCGGCAATAGCATAATACCAGTACCCGTAAACAACCCCTCGGTGATACCCCACACCATCCAACCTGCTATCTCCGATGATCCGCCAGTCACCTCCCCAAGCGGAAATGCCCCAGCGAGACGTCTCATAGCCTCCACGGAGGGCGTTGCGAATTGGGCAGGTGGTGACCAAGGGTATCATACCAGTACTCGTAATTATGAGGACGTACCGGTAGGGAGGTTCTGTAAGCAGTCATAAACGTGATCTTGCTCTTGTTGCCACAGCAACAGTTACCCACTACCCAAATACGGTTGGGAAGGCAAGCTAATTCAAGTGCGCACTAAAATCACTCGAGTACGAGTACCGTATAATAGTTCATAATAGTTCATGAATTATGATAGTTTGAACTTGAGAACTTGAGCATGTAAACAATGTAAACAAAGTGGCTGATTGGCCCAGCATTATTTCATGCAAGCTAGTGGCAGGTGTCTATTCTAGATGGGATAAATTTATCATGTCTGTTCGAGTTCAGATGCTAGAATTTCTCCCATCCCCAAGAACCATAATGCAGAGTAACTTACGTGTAGTCTAATATACTGTACTTGTACATGTTCAAGTTCACGCGCACGACAGAAACCTTCCTAGTAGTCAACCCGTACAAAACTGTATCTATAATTCATATCATAGGCAAAAAGTCAATTCGCCAAAGCAGGGTAACAAAAATTTCCTTAGAATAATCCTTGCTTACCCATCCGCCCGTTTCATCCTGGCCCCAGTGGAGACTGCAGCGAGTAACCCTGTGCTCCCAAGATGAGTAATTGCCGAGATATGGTGGTTGTGACCCCACCTTGGGGTCCGACAAGGGTGGGATCGACCGCTACGATATCGGGAGGAGAAAGAAACAGATAAAGATTGAACGAGGGCAAGATGAACCCTATTTTACGTTTTTCGATTGGTCTCGAGAGGATGGGGATTGGGATGCAGAAGCGGTGGCTGGCGACGCATGCCCAAACTCCAGCCAGTGTGGCTATGGGAGATGCAATGACGCTGTTGGAGAGAGTAGTCAGCGCGCCGCCAAAGAATACCTGGACGAAGGATGAGATCTCTAGTATCTACAATACTCCGTTAATGGAGTTGACGTACGCCGCTGTACTTCCCCCCCCCTCCGGTCCACATCCAGACTATCCCCGCTAACCCGCGGCCCACCCAGGCAACATTGCATAGAAAACACCACCCCCACAACACCGTCCAAACCTGCACCCTCCTGTCCATAAAAACCGGCGGCTGCACGGAAGACTGCAGTTATTGCGCCCAATCCTCCCGCTACTCCACTGGCCTGACCGCGACCAAGCTATCCACCCTCGAAACCGTCATGACCGCCGCTCGCGAAGCCAAGGCGAACGGAAGCACACGTTTCTGCATGGGCGCAGCATGGCGCGACATGTCCGGCCGTACGCGCGGGCTAGAGCGCATAAAAGACATGGTCCGCGAGGTCCGAGGCCTAGGAATGGAAGTGTGTGTGACGCTAGGAATGTTGGACTCAAAGGCGGCGGAGGAGTTGAAGGGTGCTGGGTTAACGGCGTATAATCACAACTTGGATACCAGTCGGGAATTCTATCCAAAAGTTATTACTACCAGGGGGTTCGATGAGCGGTTGCGGACCATAGAGAATGTGCGTAATGCCGGGATCTCGGTGTGTACCGGGGGAATACTCGGCCTTGGGGAGACGGCGGAGGATCATGTTTCGTTCTTGCATACCCTGTCTACGTTGCCCGAGCATCCCGAGTCAGTTCCTATCAATGCGCTGGTTCCGATCAAGGGGACACCATTGGGAGAGAATACAAAGGTTCCTTTCGACAGCTTTCTAAGGGTTGTGGCGACAGCGAGGATTTTGATGCCTGGGAGTATTGTGCGCTTAGCTGCTGGGAGGATTAATTTGACTGAGGAGCAACAGGTGCTTGCCTTCTTTGCTGGGGCGAATGCGGTGTTCACGGGGGAGAGAATGTTGACTACCGAGTGTTCTGGGTTCGAGGCTGATAAGAGGTTGTTTGAGAAGTGGGGGTTGGCTAATATGAAGGCATTCAGGGGGGAAGAAGAGAGGGGTGCTAAGAGGATCGCCGAGGTAGAGGAGAGTGGGAAGATAGGGGAGATTATCGAGAGAGTTTAGAGTGTTAAGCGGCGGTTTGTAGGTTTGCGGGTGTTCAGCTTTTGCAAGAATGTGATGTTTTCGAACCGCACGAATACGGAAGAGGTGAGAGTGAAGTGAAGTGCGCTGTAGAGTCTATAAGAGACAATTCTTCAAATATCGCCCAGAGAGTTATCGTCCGAACTCCACCAGAAGAAGCCTATGCACAAAGTTCTACCAACCAAGTGTTGTCCCATTTGAATCCCAAGTGCTCCCAGGAAAGGGGAGAGAAAGGTCCACCGTCACACTCAGAATGTTGTACTCTGCAATGCAGTTGAACTTGTGCCTCCCCCCCAGCAGGAAACACTCCCTAAGGTGGCTATCTGCAAAGAACCGTATGCGCATCCCTATGGAGTAAACTTCCTAATGTAAAATCTTTGATGAAATTCCAGAGCGCGACTGATTTTTGACTCCTAGTTATTGTACAGTACTTCGCCGACCTTCAAACCAACGCTCGTAGTGCCAGCAGTATGTATACACTGACCCTGCAAGCCAAACCCCCACTTTCAAGAAAACAAGTTACGAGAGTCTTTCCAACACTCCCCCCCATCCCCACTCAAGCAGTCCCCCCTTCCCTGAAAAGAAATTCTGGCCAGAAACCCATGCGCCATAACTTTATACCCGCACCCCTTTACCACAAAAAGCACAAAGCTCAGCACCAGCCAGTAATCCTTCCCGGCAATGAGTTGTTTTTACCTTGCTTCTCTTCCTTCCTTTCGTGGTTTGCACGGTACTTTCCCCCCTCCCTTGCTGGCTTTTATTAGTGCCTGGAGGTGAGCGTGCCCGCAGAAGGGTGAATGACGTCGTAGAACCAAAATGATCTTGGTGGGAGGAATTAAGCTCAGCACCGGTGGTTGATCTGGAGGTTCACCCCCCCCTTTCTTAGAAGAGGTAATCGGTGAGGACTAAAGAAGTCCTAGGAATTCCGGAGGAGAACGATGGCGGGACGGTGATATTATATAAAGAGGCAGGATTCGCGCTCTTGATTTCTCCACCGCCTTCACTCAGTGTCGGAGGTAGTGGGTTTCCAAAGCCCATAAAACCTTAGATCAGGGGCTGCGTTTAGAGTGCTTATATATCATGGCGGGACACAGAGACGATGCGTGGGGTTTACTTCAAAAGTGACCCTTATTTCTTCCATCAAGACTATTACGAGCAAAGTTTTGATCCTAGAAAGAAGTAAAATAAAGCGTTCGGTAATGTGAAGAGACAGAAGTATAGGTAGGAATGATAGATAAAATCCAGCAAGAGTTTTCTTAGGCACACGATTGAAAGGCCAGAATTCGCATATCATTTCTAAGTAGATATTAAGGCCCTTTTAACACAAGATGATCCACATCCAATTTGGTGTCTGTGTGGGTGAAAATTTTCATCTCCGGTAAGGGGGACAAAAGTCTTGTCCCACCGAAACAAGAGAGAAATTTTCACTGCAAGGAGATGGAGAGGAAACAGTACAGAGACAACAGGGTGATAGCAGTTTCAGACATCAAGTAAGGTATAAAGGAAAGTCCGTGAAGATCCTTTACGAAACCAATAGTAGGTATGAAATCGAAACTCAGGGACAATATTCCAACATAGAATCTCACTGAAATCCTTGCTCGCACAGCACTCCTTCGTGCCAGAGCTATCCCGTTATATATTTGGGAATATGGCACCTGGTCTAGAAGACTGGGGTTCCGGCTACCAGTCACCCGTTCTGGGCTCGGACGCTGTGATATTCGGAGGTCTTCGTTACCCTCTCGTGGTTCTAACATCGACAGTAGTTATCTCCTTAATTATCAATTGGGTCACTTTTCGGTAGCTCCTCCATCGAGCAGCCATACAGCGCTTGAAAATACAGCGGACGGTAGAGCCCCAGTCTAACTGGTTAGCTAAAATGGGATTCAAAATCTTTCAAAGCTCTGAGACTCCCAATTGATATAGGGTGATTGGGGTGCCATCCCCGCCAACCCATCCCCGTTCTCAAGCAAGTGAATCTCAACCAGTAAACGTCGACAGTTATAACCCCACCCGTCGACTCATTACTCACATTACACAACTCTTCCAACTCACAAACAGAGCGGCGCATTTGGGGAGTTACAAGTAAAGCATCCACCAACCAACCTAATGCTGTCCCAATCAGATCTTTCAATCACCCGCCTTGACGAAGCCGAAGTTCCACTCCCAAACACGCGCTTCTACTCCCATCTGCAAGCGCACGGTGGCGACCCTCCAGTGGTGGCTACCGAGGAAACTATTAATACTCTTAGTTCCAACTCCGGGACCCAAGAAGGGGAGAAAAGAGTGGAGGTCAACAAGGCAACCCAGAACGAGGAGGTGAAGCCCCCAGTTCCCCAAACTCCCAAACCCGATAGGTATTACCATTCTGGGCTGGGTCTGTATCTGGACTTCCCAGTTGGAGCTATTGAGCATCCTAGCACCATTGAATTCCCCCAGTTCACAGCAATCCTTCCACCTCATAGCAACAACCTCGAGGAGAGAGCCGGTCACGGGCACTCTCGTTGGTGGTCAACTTGTCCTTCCATAATATCTCAACTGGGAATATCTCAACTGGGAAAAAAGTTGAAGGATAAGGCACACCAAAGAGTAAAACGCTTGATAAATGGGAAGGCTCAAGAGAAGGGGAGCGCGAGAAAAGTATCCATTTCTGTCCCCCTCGGAGGGAGTTTGAGGAAGGTGAGATATTATGCAGCCTGGGATAATTAATCCAAGGCGAGAGTTTTGGCCATAATATGTGTTCTTCGATAGTTGAGTTAACAGTTGTTAATGGGTTTCCTAGTCATCAGCTAGGGGGTGGGGAGGTTGATGGCTGCTAGAGGAATCCATACGTTTAAGCAATTGAGAAGATTGTACCGGTGAGGGAATTGTTTATGTCTTTCCCTTTGTTGGATGGTGTGTCGATTATGCTGGTACCCTCTGATATTATCCCTCCAGTGACTCTCTGATATGGTTGACGATAGCTCTGCGTAAATTTGCTGGCAGATCTGTTGTGTAACTAAAGCGGAACAGAAGGTACAAAAGGAGATAGTGCCACACCCAATTAAGGTGGAGGGGCAATGTTGACTATGCCTGTGTTGACTGTAGCTCGCCCTCTCTGTACAGTACTTGTATTAAGAGGAGAAGGTGCTGCAGCTTAAATGGCAACCATTTGTATGCCAAGCCGCCTATCATACATAGAGAGGTTACCATGAGGGTAAACACCCTACCAGATACAGGAATATCCCCCAACTCGCACTCGACCTCACACCAGTCATTCAGGGGCGATTCGATAATGTTTCTAAAGCAGAATAATATGCCAATAATTGCGGTAAAGCTCCATGGGGGTAGCACTCATTAAATCTAATCAGCCGCCCAGGCCCCCATCGGTAATAACTGCAAGAGAGAAAATGCCTTTTTTCCCTAACTAATTCTTGAGGACCTAGCCCCTCCAAACCGATGAGCAAAGTTCACAAGAAATCGAGGCCCCAAAAAGTGGAGAACTAAGTATTGCGGGAGTCGAATACCCACATCTCATTTCTTCCTATTCTATAGACACAGATACTTGGTAATCACACTCGATCCTTGCTTATTGATCTCCATTATGTGCCCGGGGTAGAATAGGTCTCCCTAAACTTGTTAGCAAACCCACAGGTACAGTACATCATACATCATTCCAAAACCGCCCCTGTTGGGGATCCAGCGACGGCCATAGTGCCAAACTTCGGTACAGTACACTGGACAAAATCTTGGGTAGAAGTAGCGCATCAGTGTTTCCCAATACCAACAAGGCAGTAACTTATCGGACGGTAAGGCTGTCGAAACAAGGCATCCGCCATCTCTAGCTTACTCGCCGGCTTATTGTAATTTTCTAACCCCCCAACTATCCAAGTAGCCCATCTGAAGCGGCGCCCTTTGCGCGGGAATTTCTTTCCACCTTAGGCGCCCGTGCGAGTGCAATTTTTCAGAGGTAAAAGTGAAAGTGACGATTGTCCTATCCAAAACTAGAATAATATCGAATCAGCAGGTTTAGTAGTTTGCCCGATAGCAGTATCCCATACACTCAGGTTACCGAATCAGAACTTCTTTTCCTTTGGCAGTAAGGCACCTAGAAGATTCTCCCTTTTAAGGCCAGTAGCCAAAAGGAAAGAACCTGCCAGGGTTTTCACAAACACGTCCCAAATTGGCTTCCATCATATCTCCCCCGATGTCGTGGTTTTCCACAATTCGGGCAACCACAGAGTAGAGGGGATTGTACTCAAGTCCCCTACCAGACCCGCCAGAAGGCGCAATAACTCAACCCAATTTTTAGCCGTTACCTATGATTTATTCTTTCTCTCCCATAATCGCTGGCCTCGCAATCCCTCTTTGGTAAGGGTTTGGTCACTCAAGAGCAAAATAGGAGCCGAGAGAAGGAATAGTTGATAGAATACATAGAGAAAGGCGAAGGAGCTCCCCTAATTCACCCTTTGCCCTACAGATGTAGCTAATGCTTGCCAGTACCAGACACGGGGGTGGACAATTTTGCTCTTCCGGTTGAGGGAAATCGCCCTGGTGAAGTCACAGGCTGTCTATCGAAATTTTGAAAAACCACCACTACTAACTACAACAATGAATCGCATCCTATTTAACGGAAACTTATTAAGGAACTCTATCCAGAGTGTTAGCTGATTTTATAAGAGATTAGCTCCACCATAAGAGGAAAACATAAAAGGATGAAGAGATAGAAGTTTATACCGCTATCGAGATATTGGCGTAATTTTCCGGGCTCCTTTCCATCCTACCATCTTCGGGGGGGGGGATGCCCTCAAACTCAACCGAAAAAGACCGACCTAAACGAAATAAGATTCCAGGCATCTTGAGAGTTATATAGCCAAATCTCGGTCTGCTGTAATTATGATAATCTTTTCATTTGGTCGCTGCAGCGCTTGGGTCCATAAATTATCACTCGAAACATCTAATCCTAACTAAAAGAGTCCGAACGTGATGCGAGATTGATTCTAGATGAACATCTGAAGAATAATGTTCAACTGTGCGTCCCCATACCCCCCGAAGTAAGAGCCCCGAACCCTGCACGTTTCAGGATGATAAGATCCCCCGCGTGGGTTCGAGATGAACTAGAAGAAAAGAAAAAAAAATCCCATAACACAGCCCGCAGAGCAAATGAGCCCCATAATTTCCGAATAATAGCGCTGCACGGTACGGGGTCTGTTGTCAGGGTTGAGCCTTTACTGGTATAAATAGTGCTTCCTCTTCCCCTTCACTCTTCCTTTCTTCCTCCACCCCTCTCCATATGCTTTACCTTCAACAGGAGCAAAGTCTTTTTCGCTCTTCATCACTGTTCATCTAGCTCTTGTCTCCCTTCAGCCTCACTACCCTCCTCCACCTGCCCGTCACCCTCCTACAATATTACCAGCTCATATATCACTCCTAACCTACAACCACCACCCCTAACCCTTGCCTCTCTTATTGCTTTCTTCCACTTCCAACTCTCTTACTACACACCTTTTCCTACACTATTCACAACCCACCCCGATCACCAACCTTTTCTCTTAATATCCTAAATTCTCACTCCATACACCAACTTTATTCCTCACCAACTACAAGTCTCATCCCCCAATCAAAAAAAAAAACCCCCCCGTGAAAGATTTTCAGTTCAATTAAAACAATGAATTTCAGTACAAATTTTGGAAGGGTAAATCCACTCATCCACCATCCCCTTGTCTGTTTTTCTCTTTCCCCCCTCCCACCCCACCTCGCTCTAAGGAGAAAATATATTCCATCACATACTAAATGTTTATTTCTGCAGCCTCGTGTATTCGCTCTACTCAGTCTACCAAGTGAACTAATTGTTCAAATTGCTGCTGAATATTTGCCCCCACCCTCCTACCTCTCATTGATGAGGACGAACCGTTTTCTCAACGGAGTGCTGAGGAGAGCCATCAGCAACAGTGTTTTCAATACAAGAAACTCTGATTATGCAACACGAGCAATCTACTTCTACGCAGAGTGCAGTAATGCTCCGATCCTAACCAGACTCTATCAAAAAGGGATAGACAATTTTTTCAAAAAAGGAGAGCTCTTGACCAAAGCTATTACCCACAAGTCTGAGGAAGTTTCCCTGAGACTGCTTGATGCTGGTGCTAGCACCGAGCCTCAATCCGAACGGCTGCACACCGTATCACTTATTCTAGCCGCAAACAAAGGGTACTTGAGAGTTTTGCGGAGAATAGCTGGTGCTTTCACAAGACCACTTGATGCTCAAGGAACTAATTCAAATGCCGCGATAAGCCTTGCTGTTCGCTGTGGCCATACCGAGATTGTCAGATTCCTACTTAGCCTCAACAATCTCTCCTTCACCCACTTTCCTCCCCAAGGAGACAACTTTTTGCACTTGGCTGTAAGAGCAAAAAGCCTGGAGCTCGTGAACTTGTTATTAGATGATGGTCGCACTAATGTGAATACGCTAAGCTATAATTTTGAAACAGCATTAGCTCTCGCGACTAGAGAAGGTCTGACTAACATCATGCAGGCTCTATTGGCTTGTCCAAGAGTTCTTGTACAGGTACCTGGTAGTATACCCCCACTCCACCTTGCTGCTGGGGGTGCTGAAATTGAACCGTTGGAGATACTTCTCCAGGATGGAAGATTCAACGCCAATTTAATCTCTAATTCCTGGACACCCTTGATGATAGCAGTTTTGAGCGGAAACGAGCCTGCTGTCAGTCTGTTGCTCATCGATCCGCGAATGAACGCTGGAGCGACAACCCAGGTTGGGGACACAGCACTCCATATCGCGGCGTCCAAAGGCTATACTAACATTGTTGAACTAATACTACAGTACGGGGGGTCAAATATTGACCACAACGCAAGGACTTTCCGTGGAAGAACACCCCTCTATCTCGCAGCCTCAAAAGGGCACGATAATGTTGTGAGAGCCTTACTTACAAGCCAGTATAGCAACGTCGTTGTTAACCCTAGCATCTCCATGCATTTGAATCCGTTGCATAAGGCTGCGACAGAGGGGCATACCGAAATTGTTAAATTCTTGAAGTCAATGGGTGCCAGGTGTTGGAAGAGGAGAAGTCAATTGCAAAGATCCTTGCAAGATTGTCCGCACTGAACTATTGCAGCTCTGTTAACTAATTTTCCTGGAAATAACCTCACAGCTCTCGATACTACCATACCTTCTTTCCGATTAGTTTAAAATGTACTCCGATCCTGAAATAATCCTGTGACACTCATATAAGATTCCCCCGTGAGAACCAGTAATCAATACCAATAAACATAATCGTGAATTCTGTTCTCTCTCAAGTCCGCCTTCAAATATATTTTCAAACTTATCCTTTTTCCTTCACATTTATTTCTATTTCCTAGAAGCTCTTTACTCCACTCTTAGATTTTTTCCCCTCTCCTCTTTCCAATTTCATTTATTTCAAGACTTGTTGGTTCTATTTTTTCCCATCCCACTCCTTACCAACAATTTCGTTCCAAAACTCTTAGCGCTTGTGTTCGCTATTTGTTTCTATTTCATTTCCCCTCCTCAACTCATTCTCCCGGTAGGAACCCCAATACTGACAGTGAACTCTCGATATGATACTAGCACGAAGAACCATCAAAAAAAAACAAAAATAATAATCCGGAACCCAAAATCCAAAATCACGAGCTCGTCCGACGTAATACCACCTGGTGCTTTGAAAGGAGAATCTATACTTCGAAATCCACTCAAATACCGACAGTCTACTCTTAACCAGTTGCTTTCGAGTTTCCCAGACAACACTGGTGTAGAACTTGCTCAACTCATATGTCAATAACAGTTAATAAAATTCTATTTTTTTCCCATTCCCGAGAAATTCTATTTGAGTGCAATATATTATGTGAATATGTGTGATCAAACCTGGTGATACCAATTTTCAAGATTCCGTGTGAAGGACGGAAAAATGGCAGAAACTATTCGCTTACGATCGATAAGGCGAAAGAAACAAAGAACAATTTATTGAGATTTAAGACATGCGAGAAAGGCAATGCGAGCCAACCGGGATATTTGGGTATGATTCTCCAAGTTTACCCCAGGTTCGAAACCACAACCCAGACAACTACCCCTCCCGCCGCAGGCGATAGAACCCCCGGCGATAATTCCAAGAATTATACACCCGAGTACTGGAGAGGCAGTAGATATAACCGCAATCAGTAGTTTAACGAGAAATTGCACAAACGGAGACTCCCCCCGATGAGCAACCCGCCAAACCAACAGCAATGGGACCAAGCTCAGCACCAAAAAACGAACTCCAAGGCTCGATACCCGTCCACACCAAGATCAGGGGCCCCAACAAAAGTTTCCCCCCAACCGCCAACCGCCAACCGCTCAGGGGACAATTGGCAATGGAGCTCAGGCGTGCGGAATTGGATGGGTAATCATTACTTCGCATATTGGTAGCTGCTCCCAGGGCGTCCTAACGGATGCCAGCACCTATTATGCAAACCTCTGGGATGAGACTTCCTACCCACGCTGATACAATATAGGGGAACTCTTCCCTATAATGCTCTTCACTCTTTCCGCTCATAAAACATTTCCCCCAGCTAATATTCCCATCGCTTTGGATTAAAGAGCAGTCGAAAATCTCCACTCACGTATATACCCCTCCCGCCGCCAAAACACCCCACCCTACCCCACCAAAATGTTCTCACGTATAGATCGCTCCCCCGCAGTGCCGCTAAAACACCAAAATTTGGCAGTATCCTAACCAACGCCCTAACAGGCCCGGGTGTTAACCAAGATACCACTGCTTACTTCACGACACAACCGGGCGCTATGTGTAGTCACCAGAAGCGATGAAGGCTATACAGTAGGAAGTATCCTGTATCGCAACCCCCCCCTAACTGCATAACCGGTGATTGCAGGGAAGTAGGGTCTCCATAAGGGCTTTGGGCGCCATCGGGGGATGGCGAAACCTTTGGGGGACCGTGGAATGCTAACAAGTAGCGAGCTGTTAAAATTTAGGTTACCAGGAGCAGGGTGTACAGGACCCGTGTATGGAGGAAGAGTCCTACAATTTCTGCCCATATTAACGTTCCGCTAATACAGTACTCGTACAGACCCATGGTACAAAACTCCCTAACTTACACCACTACTCACGATACTAACCCCAGACTACATAATATATATACACAACACAAGGATAACACTCTCCAAGAACGCTAATATTCAACAGCAGAAAAGCAGAGAAAAAGAGTCGTCGAGAAATTACGGTGAGAAGTCCAGAAAATCACTTCCGATAAGACCATACAGGAACAAAACCATATTAAGACTAGTTTTCAAACCTTTGACACCGGTGCCCAAGCGCAACCCCCCCCCCCCACCGTGCTGTGCGTTCGCTAGCCCCCACACCTACCACGGGACTAAACCCATGGATACCAATAACAGTACAATTCCAAAACACTCCCACCCCCACCGCACCCACTCGCAACCCGCCAACCCGTCCATTGCACGTTCAGAAACGAAGCGAAAGCAGGCCAATATCCACCGAAAACCCTTCGAAGATCAAGAACACTCCCAAGTCCAGAAGTCGTATTGCGGTTCTTGGGTCAACACGGAGTAGGTTTAGTCGGGGCCAAGCGCACGTCAGTACACCATGCAAAGTTAGGATGAATCTCCTAAAAAAGAAAAAAGATTCTCCGTCCTCCTTAGGCTCTACTGTGGTGTCGGATTGGATTTAACTTTAAACGGCCGGGGTTTTAACAATGTCGTGAAAACATTATAGCAAACCCCGGGAAGGTGTAGCGACAGCGTTGTACCATACCAGGCGACGTTTTTCCAATCTGCTGAAAGAATGGATATATAAATTGAAACCATCGAAATCCGTCAAGCTCACAATGGGTCACCACCCATCACTCACACGTTCCACTCACAACCGGTGATTCACGGATATCTCTCAGTATGAGCTTCCAAGCACCGAACCCGGTACATACCCACTCTTCGGAAGCCACTCTTCACCCGCTCAGGACCCCAAACAGACACAAACCCTCCATACACCACCCGGTCTAGACACCACCGGCTTTTGTGTTCCAGCAAGTCCGGGCAGTCTCCGCCGAAGAAATCCCAGTCCGTCGACCAGCCGTAATGTCTGTGCGTCAATAGAAATTCAAAAGGAGATCGAAAACGTCGGGCGCAGCATTGCGAGAAGGCGAAGGCCAGCTCCAGGCCAGCTCGAGACGCCAGAACGAGCTAGTTCCCGCCCGTCTCACCCACACCCGGCGGATATCTTCGACTGTGCATCCAGCACAACCCCGAGAGTCCTCTACCATGCTGCAACAACACCCTTTCCTTCCCAGCAGCAGGGCAGGACAGAGGTGTGCGAAGGAGAGAAAAGAAAAATGCCATATAGTACAGTAGTCAACCCTCCCATTTCCAGCCTTGCCCAAAGCAGAACTATCCACCATATTTCCGAACCCCCCCCCCCCCACCAGCAGGACCACCAGCCATCCGGCCAACCAGAAAGAACGAAAGGCACGGAAAGAAACGGAACCGAAGGATCAAAACAGCGATAACAATGGGTCCACCGCGAACGCGAGCCCAGCTTCGTTGCAGCAAGACTCACACTGCCTCCGTGGTGATTGGGACGTCGCGAGGGGGTGGGAGTGGAAACGCGGGCACGCATCTGGTATTGATCGTGGCGGGCTCGGCTTTTGACTGCATCTGGTATCTGCTCGGCGCTAGAGCCGTCTCCCCCACCGAACAGCTACGGGTTCCAGTGGAGAGGAGAGTTGTAGGGATTGTTAGCTTGGATAGGGGGTTAGGGGTAATGTACGAGTACAACACAGCAAGATATCTTGATCCAATATATTATCTTGTGTCCACCAGCAAATACCGTGACCTAAGAACTCGCTTTTTGGAGTGTTTGCCACTATATGTTATTAGATGTGGTTTTTTGGGATATTGGGCCAGGTAGGGTGGATTGGGCACGAGCAGCATTTGATAGTATCGCTGTTATTCGACTATGCTTGTAGGCCACCCAGCTAAATAATCAGATCTATTGCCATGTGCGTGCGACGGTCACAATTACATCCACGGCCATCTTACAACCGCCCCTCCCCCCCATTCTCCGTAAATTCGAATTGCCGACGCAATACATATATCCACCCATCAAATCACAACTCTAAAGATTCCAAAGCGCAACTTTTCCACAAGAGATACGACCAGCACAGAAGCTAAAGACAACAGAAGAAAAAAAAAAGAAAAGGCAAGAGAGGACCAGCATGATATCTACCAACTTGACACGCTAACCCCTTAAGCAAAGTCCTCAAACGACCTAAGGAAAACCGACCCATGGCGACAAACAGCAAAGAAAACCCCGCCACCAGCCAGCCAGCCCCCACCATCCGATGCATGAGCAGAAAAGGAAGAGAGAAAAGGGCTGGAACAAGAGATAAACAACCTCTCAAGGAACCCCAAACCCCTTCCCATTTTCCAAGGCAAGCTTCAATTTATCCCTCAACTTTGCACGCCGCGAATACTCCGGCAACAGCAGTCTCCCAAAGCACGTAAGACTAGTGGGTACACGATCGCTGTCCGGCCCATTCCTCTGAATCACAAACATGATGCTGGAAATGCCGTTGACGGGCACGCGTCCGCTGGCCGTGACGAATTCCAGGAGTTGGCGGCGCCGCTCGGCAGAGAAGCCGCGCACGATCGCCCAGAAGTCCTTGATTACACGGTGGGTTGGACTATAGCCATCTTCGTAGCGGGCGGTCTTTTCGAGCTCTGAGATGTCGATTTCTTGGATGCCTTCTGTTAGGGATTGGAGGTTTGAGGGTGTAAAGAGCTAGCATGTGTTAGCAAGTCAAGCCGTATGTCACCTAACAAAAGCCTCCTATGGAACGGAGTCCCTCTCTAACAATTAGAGTCTATATGGGGGCCCATTCCGCGGGCAAAGAGAAATCCCGTTTCGCAAAGACCAGAGTGGTTGTAAATAAAGCAAAGGGGAGAGTAAACTCACGGACAGAGACTTTCGGTCAATAACGGCAAAGAAACCTTTCTCGAAAGCTTGATATTGTCGACGGATGGAGCGGTCAGTTAGCCAGGATATGTAATCCCTTACGAAAGCCTCGCGGTTCTCGTTAGTGACTAGGGGAGCCTCCTCTTTGGGCTCCTGTTCGTCCGAGCGCGGGGGATCCTCCACAGCGGGTACTTCTTCCGATAGCTCTAGAGAAAATGAAACATGTGCAACCTCTTTTCCCTTCTCCTGCACTTGTGACTGCTCTCCGAAGCCCCCCATCGCGCCATCATTATCATCTTTCGTTGGCGATGTCTCGGCTTCCTCGCCTGCGTCCCGGAAGACATCATCCTCAGTGCCATCATTTTGAATATCAAATTCCAGCGGTTCGGTCCCTTGACCTCCCCCATCCTCTAACGCCACATTGGTTTCCCCGCCTTCGATAGCCTCGGATGAGGCTAGCGCGAGCGGCCTGTCACTTGGTCGTTCCTCACCCCCACCCTGCCCAAGACCAGCACCACTCGCCTCACCCTCTTCTAGCGCATCCCTTTCCTCACCGACCTCACCGCCATCATCACCCGGCCACTCCCTAATCGTAACATGATAGGAAGAGCCATCACTCCGAACAATGTCATCCAGCACATCGTTCAACCCACCCAGCCACCGATCCTGCTCGTCGCTCAAAGATGGCGCTGGCAACCATTCATGCATCGTCTCGAGTTTCGATTTGGCTTTCCTCAATTTATTGAGCTTGATGTCCAAGAACTCAACCTTGTTTTCCTTGGCCCTAAGCATGTTCACATACTTGACCTGACCGAAAAAGTCGTACGAGAAATCATACGTCCTAAGGAAAACATCACCAACATCGCCGTCATTCCATTCCAGAAGTTGTTTAAAACCCTTCGCAAGTTGGCACCACCCGTCTTCGATGTCTTCCAAGCCTTCCGCCTTCCCGCCAAGAAGCTTTTTGTAAAGGATCTTGGGGAAAGTTATTGGTAAAGTGACACCATTGTAGACCGCTAATCCAACCAAAAGACCCAGAAGTTCATATTTATGAATGGGTTCGATAGACGTAACGCTAAACCAATTCATCCTGGTCTGTTCATCCGTAGTAAACAGTCCATAATCAGACCTTAGAGCCTCTCTAATTGCCACAATGAAGAAGTCCTGCTGCACACCTCCGTGATCCACGCCCTCCTCACCCTCATTCGCGAATCGGACCTTTAATGGCCGTTTTAGCTCCCGGATTTCCCTCCCAAACACCTGGTTCAGCGCATCCTGAAGAACAGTTTCTCGTCGAACTTCTACGAGAAGATAGCTGCTGAGCGGGATGCGCATCCGCCGATCTAGTCTCTCGTCTTGAGGATCCAAAAGGGCAGTGTTCATCGACATCTGGGTAGTCAGCCGCTGCATGGTCATGGATTGCTCATACGCTTTCGTCATGTGCGCGAGATTCACGGCGCGGAAATAGGTCACTCGTAAATTCTCCGGGAAAAGGAAGGCAAAGTCGAGAAAATGGAGAACTCCAGCCTTCGGTTCGCTGTCAAACCATTGAACCGGAACATCCTTGGGGTCAAATCGGTCTGAGAGCGCCCATGTATGAAAAAATTCTTGGTCAATTCCGTACGATTGATGGTCATCATCTAAATCTCGCCGTTAGCTGTACTCATCCCACCGGAATTGGAAAGGCTTACAAAGGATTTTCATCAATACTAAGCAGCACCCGACCACACCAGCCACAGGAGCAGTTTCCTGACCATCCCAAGCTTTCAACAAAATAGCTCTACACCACTCCAAAGTGCAAACTCCCAAACCCCAGCCACCCCTCTCCTGGTCAAAGGCATTTTCCCAACCCTCCCCAACTTCCCTAGCTAACCGCTCTCTCCGTTGCTCAAACTGGAACATGCCACAATTTCGGAAATGCATCTGAAGCCGAAGCGCAACCTGATCCCCACGTGAATGTCTATACGCAACCGCCCTGACCACCCGCCGCATGAGTCTTTCCGCCATCTCATCCTCGAACCAGATCTCACTAACAATCCCCGCTTCACTGACTTTGCCACTCCCCCTAAGCTTCCGAACTGCCATCCACTCATCCGGCGTGCTCCGGGGCACTGCGGCGGCGAGAGCGTGTAAAGCTATCGATATGACACGGGCAGTGTCCTTATCTGATAACCGACCTTCCTCACCAGGAATTTTGAAAACTGCCTCCAGTCCGATCCAAAGCCCTTGCATAACCTGCGCTCCCCAAGCTTCATTCTCGAACAACATCCGGAAAGCTTGATCCATATCGTCCAAGTTAAGATCGATATCTGAGCCAGACCCTGCTTTCTCCGATACGAAAGACCCGAGTAATGCTTCTGAGGTGCTAAAAACGTAAAACAGACTCTGCTTCGCAAACGCAGTAGCATCCCGGGACTGCGCACCGGTTACGGTAGGATCTGTGCACATCTTCAATAGCGCAGCGCAAATCTCCTTATCCAGCTTTGTTAACGATTGGGGTGTCAAATCCTCGTCCTCTGTCATAAGTGACTGTGCTGTCAGTGAATGTTTTTCGGATCTCGAAGGGGTCAATTGAGGTTGAGAATTTGCTATTTTTGATTTATGGTGGAGGTGAGAACCTATCGGTGGGGGGGGCATGTTAGAATTCCGGCCACCGGCGGCAGTCATTTTAGATCTAGCGTTTGAATGAGGCGTTGGGGTTACATCCTTAAGAGCTGCCTTGGAGGCATTTGACGACCGGCGTTTTCGTGGTGGCACCGGCGGTTGCTGTAGTATCTCCTGGTGCTTATGATGCGATACAGGCTCCGAGTCTTTATTTAGTTTCCCGAGATCTATAAGCTCCATCGGGTTAGAATAATCTCTAAATCTCGGAGGTTGCTCATGAAGCAAAGCTGGCGTGGCAACATCTCGCTCGCTATTAAAGTCGGATGACCGCGTTGGCGTCCTTGCAGGTGAAGCAGTGGATTCATCGGCAAACTTCATAATGCCAACATTCGGAGGCAACCCAATCCATTCCAGCATCTTGAACGGCTTCGTATTGAACAACTGCTGCTGAAAAGACTTTGGATCCTTCAGTCCCTTATCCGTAATCACCTCGACCTCGCCCTCTTTCAAAGCTTCCTTCACCGGCCGAGCAGGCGCCTCCTTATTCTCCTTATTCGACGTATCCTCCCCATCCTCGGCAATCTCCTCCCGAAAGCTACTATCCCTCGACAACCCATCCCCTTTCCCTTCGACCGGTCCGGACAAGACAGGCGTCACCAGCTTGCCCGGACACAAGGCTTTGTAGGGATCATCCTGCGTGGCAAGCTGGCAAGCAATAATCCTCGCCGACAAAACACTGAACTTCCGCGATGCGTTGGTGTCACGCGATAGCTTCTTCCTCGCCGTATAACAAGTGGGAGTATCGCAATGAGCTCGCTGGCAACCGTAGAGCAGTTGTTTGATGTACCGCCTCACAAGCCCTTCGAAATTCCTTGTGCGTTCCGCCGTCACTAAGGCCTCAATCTTGCCGTGTGACCCGATGAACTCCGTGTTTGCGGATATTATCTCAGGAGCATGACTGGGCAAGGCTGAATATTCGTGGGAGAGCGAGCTCCGACCCCTCTCCTGCGCCATAACCGCAGCCAAACCGCTCTCTCCCCTCTTTCAAGCAAACCAAATGCACCAACGCAGGCGAAAGGCCGAGTCCGGGGATGCGTAGGGAAGGGACAGCTAGTTGGTGGATGAGAAAGACAACAATGAGGTTCCGGGAGTTGGGGTTCAAAGGCCCCCGAGAGTTCCCACTGGAAGTGGCTGTGGTGGTGGTAGTTAGTCAGAGTGTCCAGAGAAAAGTGAGATGGAAGGATGCAGGTAGAGCAGGAACTAAGGAAGAGGTTCAGCACACCAAACCTTACTTCAGGGTCTGTCAGACGAGCTTCGCTTACATAATCGGAAAGCTACGGCCCAAGCCTTTTTAACTCCGTCAAACAAAATTCACAATCGCGAGCGATGGATGAATGGGTTATCGTACAAATTCCAGACCGGCCATCCTTCTCATGAAAGCCTCAATCCATGATACGATGCCCTCCAAAAAACAGCAGGCAGAACAGCCCACAACAAACAAACAACACCACAACTCTGCTACTGGTCGCCCGGTCTCGCCTATCGCTAAAGCCGCTCCAAAGCGATAACTATGATACATGACCCATCAAACCCCCCCCACATTGAAGATGGACTTCCTTTAGGAGTTTCTGAATTTCCAGGCCGGGATGATTCATAGGCAAGCGAATGAGGATATGATCCTTTATGGAATGCACCCCCCCTCCAGCCAAGAGAGATGCCCGAGTGTCTCCACCCCAAGAATGGCACTTGCTTGCTCCCCCCAGTAGATAATCATGGACTCGGGGCTTGTCTATCGCACCCAAGTTTCCACATTTAAATTTCCGAACCCTTCAAACCTGAACAAGGAGGTTGATGCCCTAGATTCGCTGACCAACGAGACATCGCCAACCCGGGACACAGCCGGGAGGAGGTGGGAGCAGTCCACATCCCGGAAAATTCGGATCCCAGAACGAAAATATGGCAAGACCACGTCAATCCCTTCCGGGTACTGGTATTGTATTTGATGCGCGGAGAGGGCCTCCATTGTGGGCCCCGCCATCCACAACGCACACCAGAGCCGCAGAAAAGACGATCACCGTGTGAAACTCCCTAACCCGTTGGCAACACCCTTCCCTATAAGATATTACCCAATTGAACAATGAGCCCTCCCAACTGACGCCCGAGCTGACTTTTATGATATATACCTACCAGTATGATAGTTAAAAAGCCGCCGGCAGGGATTATCCCATAGTATGATACAGATACCGTCTAATACAAAATTTGATCAGAGCCATGGTACCAGTGTCCCCCACCTCAACCTAATAAAATTTCCCACGACATCATAGCGATATAGAGGACGAGCTTCCAGCCGACACTTCGCTCAGGATACCTAGCCCACCCTCCATAGTATCTACCGCACCAGTCTCCTCCTCCACAAAAGCACTACGGCACTGACTAGTACCTAAAAAAAGCTCCACTCCCCACCGACCACCCGGCCTGCGAAAAAGCAGTCCTCACCCAAGTACCGTACCATGCATAGCTCGAGGCACAATGAACAAGAGACGGGATCAATCATCAGCACCATCATCGTATGAATCCCATAAGGACAATCGCCCAAGCCGTCAACGGGGGAACTTATCCAGCAAATTCAAACAGAAGGGGGAAAAGAACCCAAAACACTCAACTTACTTTTCCCATCCTTCACCTCCCATCCCACGCAGCACGTACAGTACAGTGCGATGTACGCATTCTGCACCCCACAGTCTCCAGCATGCGCAGGGTTAGGGTTCCCACATTGGTTTGCATAACCCCTGTGAACCAGTCTTTATTCCCGGAGAAAGCGTTGTTAGACAGCAAGCGTACTTGGTCTAACGGTTATGATTTTCGCTTCCCAAGCGGGAGAACGGGGTTCGACTCCCCGAGTACGCAGGAATTCAATTGATGTATTCTCTTTTCTCCTTTTTTTTTCTTTTTCTTTTTCTCCTTCTCCTGTCGTTGTGTGGTTACCCGTACCTTACTGGTTTGTGCAACATACGATACCATCTGTAAGGGTTGTGAATATCCCTGCACATCGCACATGTTCCCCCCACCTCCCCCGACTTATCCGTTATTGAACGAACAGGGATATGGAGGGGAGGGCAGTGCGAAAATTCCTTGCGAGAGTACGGTACTATCATAGTACGGTACTCGAGTAGTTGATGCCCGAAAAGGCAAACGGCATCTCCGTATCCGGACCCCTTAGCCTCGATTAGACTAGTACGGTATGATACGGCACTTGCTTTTGAGCAAAGCGTCCTGTTACAATACCTTCTAGATTGGGCCAAGCCAACAAATACCGTAGGTATGATAATTCTTTTATTCTTCTCAAAAACATTTGCATAAAAATTTTACATTTCGGGTGCCTTACTGTTTCAGGACCACCTACCCAATGTTCCAATACTTCCCCCCGAGCAGTCGAGCAGAGAGGGTCACGGTGGCCCGCATGATAGACGCATGAATTTAAATGGAACCGAGGCCGTAAAATAGTGTAGCATGAGTGAGTTGTAAAGAAAAAATTCCTAAGTTTGTAAAAAATACATCAAGCTAGTCCTTCAAAAACATAACGGCAAAGACGGAGAAACGGAAACAAAAAAAATGAACTATCCCCCTCCCTCCCCAGCAATCACATCTCCCTGAGTTGGGCCCAAATCACAATCTACTCAATTCCTCCATAGCCTTATCCAACTGCTCCCTCTTGCTTTGCAACTCCTTCCTCCTACGCTCCTTGAGGGGGTCTTCAACGAGTAGTTGGGTGCACAACTCGGATACTATCCCCCCACCAACCATACCACTCATCAGTTCACACTCGAAATTGGCAAGAAAAGGTGAGGGATACCATCTGGCCCATTAAGCCCCAATCCGTTCTGTAGGGCGTCCAGGATATTCCTGCGGAAGCCGTTGACTAGTTCCCCTTGTATGCTCATATAGACGTTATCCACGAAACGTTTTTGCGCAACTTCATTGTAGGCCCTAACTTGCGCCAAGACTTCGATTTCCTTCCTGTACGGGTCGGGCGAGTTGTCTAGCATTGCCGCGGGGAGAGCTGCCGTTGGGTTTCGCTTTTTGCGTGGGGAAGGGGTGGATCCGCCACCGCCAGGGTTGTTGTCTTCATTCATGGCCGCTTCTGCAGCAGCGTTAGCGGCGGCGAGTTTACGCTGGTCTTCCAAATTGCGTTTCCGCCGTTCGGAGAGCTTCTCGTGGTGGTTTGCCATGAATGTTTGGTAGTCTTCGTTCAACGTTGATATCTGCTCTCGCTCCAGCCGCCATAGCCGTTCAATGACAGTCTTTTGGTTGTCAAAGTTTTCCTGGACCAGGGTATTAAGTATCTCATACACGCCTTGGAAAATTGGGGACTTCTGGTATTCCTTGAAGACATAGGTGAAGCAGTAGTGCACTTGTCTGTTCATCAATCCACCACAGTTATTGAGGAATTCGTGCACCACAGGGTTCCAGAGATTTATGGATTGACGGATCAGGTTTGTGATTGCCGTGGGATCGACCTGGCCGGGTATGCGGGCAGTGGCGGTTGACTCGATTATGTGTCTAATTTGTGGGAGTGTGAGTCTGTGGGCTTGGGAGAGCATTAGCGGGGCTTGACCGGAGGAGGCCGTGGTCACGATGGGGAAGGACTTGCTTTGTTCTATCGCTGTGTTGTTGCCCGCCGCTGCTCCGGAGGCTCGTTTGGACTTCTTTGTCGGCGTGGATTGCCCTGGATCAGTTCCGTTTCTTCTCTTCTTGGACCCGAACGGTGAGGAACTTGCCCCCCCCGTCCCGGTCGCTCCTTCGGTGTCACTGGATACTGTACAAACCTCTACCCCAGCTCCTCCTGCCTTTCTCCCTCGCCTTCCAGCTGCTGCGAGCGTTGGTGAGCCATCACGATCCCAGCGGTGGGGGCGTGTGCCTGCTTCACCTTTCCTAGGAGTTTCTAGTTGTGCTGCGATTTCGTTCTCCTGCTCTATGGTTTGGAAGTAGACTGGTGTTGGACGGAGTGCTTTCAGACGACGCTGGAAGTCTTCTGCTAGACGGCGGAGTTCTTGTTGGAATTCGTTCTGACCGGGGCCGCCGAGTAGGTGGCCACCGACGAAGGTATCGAATTGTGTGACGAGGTTGTGCACAATCAGGGTTTGGTTGTCAGTGGGAGGAGGAGGAAGAGCAGCGAGCTCATCTTGGACCTCTGATGCTTGACCTCTGATGGACTCAATTATCTCCGGCAGTCTATGACGTTAGTATCCGGATATCTGAAATTTGATCTGAAGTTACCGTTTCTTGATCAATTCCCCAAGTTCTTTCGACAAGTAGCTCTGCAAAGCCATTGTTCCGAACCTCTCTTTCAAATCAGTCAGCTCCGTTTTCCATGGCTCGGTATTGGCAAAGAATTCTGCTTCTTGTTCTCTCGCTTGGGCATGTGTGATCCCCTGAACGAGCTGTTCTTGGTTCGGCTGTTTCGTCACGAAATAGCCATGCTTGAGACGATGAGAGTGACCACGGAGAATGTTGATCCATTGCCCGTACTCTCCAGGCCCCACAGTGTCGGGTTTAGTTAGAGCACCTGTAAACGAGGTTAGATCACTTAAACAAACCACAAAGAAAAACGGCTACCAATAGTGCGCTCCTCCCCGAGCTCTCTAGCAAGGCGCGCAGCCGATTGGTTCACGGCATCATCTAAAGGTATTAGCAAGATACGCCGTGAAGTCAACAGGAAGCCCAGTCAAACCCTTCATCGTCATAGCAAGCATGATCAAGCAATCCTCCTCCTGAACGTACTCCTTCACCAATCCTGTAACCAGCTCGATAAGATAATGTTCGCTTTCCTACTGCACCATTAGCACTTATCATTAGTAAAATTGAAAAGAAGCAACCCACAGACTCAGTTGTCTGAATAACCCCCGGTAGATCAATGAACGCCAAATTCGGCAACTCGGGCCCAGTAATCTACAACTATAAGCTTTCACTCATGCCTTCACTGTCTACTGTCCAGCAACCCGAGGATCAAGTAGGTGATGCAAACCTCCATACAAACCACATTCGGGCTGAATTTCACTTCAAAATCCTCATCTCGTCCAATTCTTTTTTCCACTACTTTGCCTTTTCCCTTAGGATCGTTGGAATTTCCCCACCCCCCACCAGCTCTCTGAGAATGGCCAAACCAACCGCTTCTTGCATTACCCGTTTCAGGAGCGGTACCGTCAGCAGGTTTTTCCTTTTCCTCGTGAACAAATTCACGCCAATTCTGCCCTGGGGTTAAGATCGCACGTTGGGCGCGGACGAGTGCTGGCTCCACCTGACCCTTGTTGGTTATGTCTAGAAAATGGACCTGTTCGGTTACTTGATCGACCCACGGGTTTCCACGTGTGCGACTCGTGCTCATATGATGGTGGTTGGAGAAGGTTAGGGAAGGATCGTATCGTTTTTTGAAGCGGAGGGATATGCGACAATGCCACGGATCAGTAGTGAGTGATGATTCACGGAGATTGATTTCCAGAGGGCACTATGATGTTTGTCAATAAGATTTCTCTCTAATCGGGCCGGATTGCCTACCCTAGTGCATGTTCCGGTGTACCGAGGGACTTTGATCTATTAATTGATCACCCAAATTTTAGCTCCGGTACTCCAGTAATATACTATGACCCACCGGGTATCAGAGCTTACCCCACTAATAGCTTCAATCAAGCTACTCTTCCCAGCACTCTGATTGCCCACAACCGCAATTCTAGGCAACGGCAATCCCAAATCCTCGATCCCAGAAGCTCTAAGTCTATTAACCAAATCCACCATCTCCCTCATCCCACCCCCCAAAACATTTAACCCCCCCTCTCCTCCTTCAAGTCTAAGTTTCTCTTGAACAGGGTCAGCACCACCCATACCCACCGGCCCAAGCTCAATGACTATCGGCTCTGTCTCTCCCCGCGCCGCCACGGCGCCAGTGCTATTATTACTACTCTTATCCCCCTCCGGCCCCCCACCCGCAATACGTGCGGGCCCATCCGGCAAAGGGACGAGCTGCACTGTACAATCATCCGCCTCGAATGTCTCATCCGCAGTCCGCATCCGTGGTGGTGGAGGCTCTTTTTCCAACCACTGGTCAGTTTAACGTTCAGGATCGAGAAAACGACAAAATTTATTGGGAAAACTGGAAAAGCCGAAATCGTATTCCCCACCTTCCGGTAGATTCTCTCTGTTGTGATATTGGGTATTACCATTATGTTGAGGATCGTTATTGTTATTGCTATTCTGGTAGCTCCTTGCGCGAGCTTCTGCCATCGCGGAAGATTCTGGGGGGAAACTGCCGTTGCGTGTGGATGGCGTGGGAGTTGTTGGATCTCCTGGGTAGAGGCCACCAAGCTGCTGGTGGAGCTCTTGGTATGACGGGGATTGAGCGTCGCATTTGTAACCGGAGGAGGTTACTAGGTCCATTATGTCTGCCATCGTTGCTCTAAAATAACAGCGAGAGACGTAGTGATATTGTTAGCAGGTCCAGAGCAAAAGTAAAACAATCATGGAATCGGGGAGATGAACGAAGACTCACCAAAGCCTTACACCAGACTCGACAAGCAGAGGTCAAGGAGTGGAAATCATATACTCAGAATAGGGTCTTCCGCCTTGGATATGACAGAGCGGAGAAGGTGAGGAGAGGAGAGCGGGATAGTAAATACACCCCCCAGCCTCCCCCTATCTTCCCACCCAGCCATTGTTTGCCAAATTGTTGGTGAGAATTGGAAATGTATACGGATATCTCGAGTTTGTTAGGGATTCGGGTTGGATAATGTTCTGATAGGATGTTTCCTCGTTTTGTGTTTGTGTTGGCGTCTGAGAACTGTGCACGGGCTCACCGCAGGGTCCATCTTGGCGAGGTACAGGGATTATGGGACTGTGTGACATCACTTCCATCCGGGTTGAGTATTGAATGGGACGAATTGTACCGGGGGTTGTCTCACTTCAGCATAGTACAATATGTTCAGATGAACACCGCACTTACGAGTAGTCTCGCATGAGGTTCATAGTGTCAATTATTTGGCCCATATATTTAACCAAAAAAAAATTAGGAATATTAGCTAGTTAAATGCAAACAAGGGGATTAATTATAAGAATCGTATGGTTCCCCAAAATTGTTTGGAATCGAGTGACTGGCTATATCATCAGTACGACTTCCCAAATCACCTGCTGTAATGGCCAAAATTTATTATCTCTATCCAGCCAAGTTTGACAACTCCTAGTATATCTATGCGGTTTCCAGGGCCCCATCCTCGCTCCTTGAGTTGTAAGCTAAGCCAATAGCTAGGCGATAAGCCTCACCAGTCATCATGAGTACGTTACTGCCACAACTTGGAGTTGTATGATACAACCACTACTTGGGTTCCATATTCCGTGAATCCCGAGGGATACCCTCTGCATCCTGCTACAGTAGTATTATTACCTTGGGTCAAAAGTTCCAGCCAAGAGCTGACAGTCACCTTCAGCCCCCCGTTTCCCAGATTCTGGTTATTGGAGTACTTATATTGGACTCATGGATGCTCACCACGATTTGTACAGAGCTTGTACGGTAGTCGGGAGCACGTCTCTGGAACCTGATTTCTCCGCGCCGTGTTGGCATTTCGGTTCCCATCTTCTGGCCCGTGCGGTCACCCTCCAACCCTACTCTTTTCGATCCTATTCTTAGAGCACATAGTATGATATAAGACTACAGTAACTCATAACATTGTACTGAAATAATGCCACAGAGGTTACAGCTCTTTGCACCCTCAGGATCCCATGTCTGAACCAAAGGATGGTAACAATATTTGCTACTAATTCTACACCATGATATTTGTCATTCGAGTGGAGTGTGCTCCCCCCAAACACTAGTATGGATAGAGCACGAGATTGGTACCCAACCATAAAGCCAAAAAAAAAAACCCGCCCACTGAGCCTAAATTAGCAGCAAAACCCCCAATCCTCTATCCCTTCTTCTTCACCCCTTTTTTGTCCTTTTCTAGTCATCCACGAAACCCGTCACTCATACGATATCGTCCGAAACCACAACTTAGGCAGCCTTGATACATACTCCCGAACAAATCGCGGCGCCGGCCATACACGATCCCCGCAAAGGAGATGGATCCACTCCCGACAAAATCCGGCCCAATCGCGGTCCTCGTACAGCCTTAGAATATTCCCACAAGTGACAAAGCACCCTCCAACGTAAGCACAACCCTATTAACGGCAACATGAAACCGTCCAGGAAACATGCTGCCGTACACAGTGTACAAATGGCCGTTGTGTCTTAGATGAAGGGGTACTCCTCAAGATGTGTACAAACCCCGGACATGTACCGCAAATATCCGTAGTGATATCGCATGTCCCCGTGCTTGTGGTCCAATACTTTCCGGACCTGTGAGGCAGTACAGTACCGCAGTACAGTATCGCAGCCCACAATTCCATTTGAACAGACTATGGACTCACATAAAACATAAATGTACCCCTCCAGCTATTGCAAAGCTCGCAGAGGCAAAGCGTCAAGACCAGGGACTAGTGATCTCCCGAGTGATATTCAGAGAGAATATGACATGCCAGAGTATCTCACCTACCATAGCGGTTAACGACGGCTATGCGGGACTAGACAGCAGGTGAAGTGGACAGGGAAATTGTATCAACAGAACTGCAAAACATATCAAAACTGAAAAGAGAATAAGGCGGGGCGGTCTCACTTCCGATGGCGTCGTGCTAAAAGAAAAGAAAAAAACACGAAACAGAGGCTCAAAACGTAAGGTAACCCTAACCCGAGATACCCTAACCCGAGATACCCTAACCACAGGGTCCATCATACAAAGTAGTGGGAGTTATCATATTATCAGAACCCATCCCGAATATCCCGACCAGATAATATGAAAGTAATCGAGAAGTCACAAACATGGATATCTCATTTTGAGGGAAAGCCCTTTAATTGCTGATTTCTTTCTCATCAGCCTTGAACCATCCACCCTCTTTCCTCTGTCAACGGGATTCAGCCCAGCGGTTGGATACATCTATACGTGAACACGAGTCAACTAACGCCAATACAGACCAGGGTCACATACAAGGTGAAGGAAACTGAACCGGAATCTACAACTCGGTGGGATATTTGATTGCTAGTCGTGCATTTTACGCCGGAAACGATGTTTTTCGTAACTTTATAGGATCTGAGATTGTCCAATCACAGATAGTATTTTTCGATCAGTGAAACATTGGGTATTGTGACAAACATGCCAAGATTTGGGAGGGCTGCTGCAGTTAGCAGCCAGTTTGAACTGCTGGGATAGGAAATTTTCAGCAAGCCGCGATAAAAATTCAAGGCACTTAAACCGAGTCCCCAAGCGCTCCCACACCGTTGCAGGAGAATCTCATGCCCACCAATAGTAGAAATGGCAAAGCCCAGATCACAAAATCCTCACCTACTCGAACATGTAATTTGGTGGGAGGGTATCAACATAGCAGACGTGAATGCTCCCTCATGGCCAAGGTATCAAGGGCCAGTCTGCCGAACCCTCCAGTCGACCACTCGAGAACGGGATCTGTTCCAGCCGCCGAGGGACAGACTTTCCTGCCCTCCCAAAAATCAACCCAGATTGGCCGAGCAAATACGGAAAAAAACGGCCACACGCAGTATCATATATACAGCACTTTCGTCGGATGAGCCAAACACCGATAGACTCATGCTCACACCCCAAGTTCACTCCTTTTACCCCATTTTTGCACGGCTCCGCTGTGTTTCTACGACGCACAATGAGCGGCCAACTGTAGTTAAGTCATGTCCGAGCACTGCACAATTCTCCTGATTTTTCATAGTACGGTACTTCTCGAGAGAGATAGCAAACCATATTGCGACAGAAATTGCTATTGATTTTTACATCCTGTGGGGTAAACTAAGCGTACTTGTAGTGGGAACCTAGTGAAAGAACTGGAATAAGCGAACCCCCATCCTACAAGCAGGATGTCTATTATATCATGCTTCTTTTTATTCGTCTCAGCAGGGGGCTGAAAAGTTAATGCTTTCGGGGTGGTTGCCCCCTGTATCCTGAGAGGGAATTCCAAACGTCTTACCGGTATCTTAACAGAATGAGGCTCAACGATACCGCTCTTAGAATGCTGTAGTCGCAACGCTCAAGCCTAGGAAAAACGCCAAGATTAGTCATCACGTGAGAATAGCCAGGAGCGATACCGCAGCGATCACAGTTTCTAGCCGAGTAAAGTTACACAAAAGCATAACAACCGTGCGAGCAAACGAAGGAGACAAAATTGGAGCAACCGGACCAAGACGAACCCTCATCCTCGCTACAATCCATACGAGTAGACAAGAAGCTCAAATGCCGCGGGCAGAAAACTATTTACCGGGCCAGGTATCAGCCTTGTCCTCACCAGCTACCTATAAACCGCAACATCCCTTCAACCTCCCTCTACTCGTACTCGTACCCCACTATCATTCAACGATATCGCCAATTTCTGCCCTGTCTCTCCCGCCTCACAAAGCCTCGCCAAAACGCCGTAAACAGAGCGTTTCGGTGCATGTTCCACGTTATGCACGGAATTTCCACGAACCAGAGTCAAGCTCTACAGACAACCTGTGCACACCCCGAGTGCCTTATATTACTCGTACTCGTGCAAAAGGAAACCAAGGCGCGCATGTTTTCTCGTTATCAAGGAAAAAAAGTACACGAAAAAGTGCAGAACGCAACTTATTCCCACCGCCGTAGATCACGCTAAACATGACAGCCATTCACCACGGCACCTCGCATTGTGATAGACCGCCTCAAAAACCCCCCACCCATGTTGATGTGGTACAGTTAGCGAAAGTTACGGGAGTTGTAGTACCCTAACCCCGTTTCGCTATCCGTATCATACTCGAGGAGTGCTCATATGCTGCTGCAGCACACGAATACTATCATAATTATGCGTCGGGAATAATTCCAACATTATAACATCGTCCAGGACGTCACCCGTGAACCCTCCCGGTCCGCATCACGGCGAGAAAACCCACTGGCTCGAAAAAAAGCAACACGATACTCTATTCACAGCACTTCACCGTACCGTACTGTCCTGTCCTCATACGCAAGAGGCAGACAGTGCCGCTGGAAGGAAGGATCCAGAGGTGGATGAGAACGAAAGGAAGAACCCCACTCACCCACTCAACCAATCAACCACAACAAGAAAATCACAACCCCTCACTCGCTCCACTGTGTCCACACCTCCTCTACCTCGCACAAAAAACAAACTTCAAACATCCAATGGCGAGAAAACACACGCGAGGCCGAGTCCTGCACCTCACGCTAACTAAGGGAACGAACGAGTTAGGAACCTGACCACCCAGTGCGAATGGTTATTTACCGCGCTCCATGCTGTACGATTGAGAGTGATTGAGGCGATGGATCGGATTGGGCTATATTTGTAATATCGTATCGTACCGTACAGAAAGTGAGGAAAAAAAAATTCGCCCCCGCTTTTCTTGGATTTTGGTGTGCGGGTTTTGTTTTCTATTCACCGAGGGGGAGTACCGATGCTAGCGCGGTGGCGAGCATCGTGGTAAGGTAAGGCGAGGTGGGAAAATGGGTGAGAAATTTTTGTTTCGGTCCTTTGATATTCGAAAGAAATTTATAAACGGTATGCTATGATATATATAAAAAACATAGTGATGAAATAAAATGGGAAGAAAAAGAGGGGGGCAAAAAAGAAGAACGCCTTCCATTATATACTGTCGATATTGTAACATCATCCCCGATCATGCAAACCCACGTATAATATTCCAAATTCATTATCTACCCATTGTAAAAGTATGATAAAACGAAAAAAAAAAAACTCCCAATAAAGATGTGGATATGGACCCATCAAGCTGACCGCCCTTCGAAAAGGCCCGACAAAAACTCCTTCGGCTTCTTGGCCTCTTTGTGTTCTTTCGCGGAAGAAGTCTTCTCCTTCTCCTTCTCCTTCTCCTTGGAACCGGAAGTGGAGGAAGAAGCGGACGAGAGCGAAGACTTCCTCTCCTTCTTCTTTTGCTTCTCGGTGGGCAGTGAAGTCGTAGACCCAGCCGGGGACGAGAACGGAGACGTAGTCAGTGAAAAGAATGGCTTCTTCTCCTTGGTGGGAGTAGCGGCGCCGCCATCGACAGATGTCTTGCGCTCCTTTTTATCGGACTTTTCATGTTTGTCGTGGGATTTCGAAGATGACCCGCGTCTACTAGACGGCTCGGAGGATTCGTGCTTGTCCGATTTGGAAGACGATTTATCCTTCTCCGACTTGTCCTTCTCCTTATCGGATTTTGACTTGCTGTGGTGGGAACTGCTACCGGATTTCGATCTTGACTTTTCGGACTTATCCTTCTCTGACTTGTCATTGCTGCCGCGGCGCTTCCTATGATGTCGCTTTCCGCCCTCCTCATCACCGCTGTTGTTGGTGCTGTTGTTGTTGCTACTGTTGTTGCTGCTGCTACCGCTGCTACCGCCGCTACCGCCGCTCGAGGCGCTTGAGATGTCGAAAGCTAATACTTCGCTTTTGCCAGTGGGGGCCGGGGACGTGTGGACGCGAGCAGGCATGAGTTGTCGGCGTTGAGTGGGGGCCTCGGACTGTGCACGTCTTAGTTCGGGTTGGGCTGGTGGCGTGGGAGCAGCTTCAATCATCCGCTGTTCTCGGGGGGGTTCGCGGACAATCTCTTCGACGGGCTCGTCCCAATCACCCTCCGGGTATTCATCCTCGCCGCCGCCCGATAGTGATGCTTTCGCTGCTCCTCCGCCGACGACGTTCTTGATAATCTTGTATCCACCCAATACAATCACTGTAGCCGCTGCGCCGACGCCCGCAAGGACGACAAACTGTGGGCTCCCCAGTAATGCAAAGATCATAGGGAACAGGGTCTTCAAGCCCATGATTGCTGCTGGGCTGACCTTCGCTACAAGAGCAGAGATTTCGGCGAGGGTGAAACCGACAACTGCGAGGGTATCCGGAACCTTCTGCAGCTCGGAAATGAGTGCCGCAATACCCGCTGACCAACACGATAGCTCATCAATCGTAGCCTGTAGCTGCAGGAGGAGGAGTTGAAGATTCTCCGTCATGGGATCAGGTTGGGAGAGAACCATTTCGGGGATCAATGAAATGACCGACATATTTCCGCGTAGACCCCCAGGGGTAAACAAGGTCGCTTCGGTCCGCATAGTCTCGCTGCTGTTCGACCTCGTCACGCTATGATTATTGTTTGTGGTGGTGAGAACAGTGCTCCCGGAGTCGTCTTCGAAGCTAATGTCCGAGCCGGTGCCCGAGGATGACGAGGAGGAAGATCTCTGCTTTTTCTCCTTCTTCTCCTTCTTTCGCTGGCGTCGCTCCTCGTCGTCTTCGATCATTAGTACGCCGGTATTGGATCGCTCTAGTCGGCGAGCCGCCGATGCGCTATGCTTTCGGGCGGCGCGCAGTCGGGCTTCGTCGCGGCGGGCACTCTGGCGGGCACGCTCCTCGGCTATTTCAGCTTTGCGGGTGCGGTAGGCGGTGCGAGCTTCCTTGAACGCTGAGAAGATATTCTTGGACTGTTCAATTATTAGCCACGTGACAATCGGAAGGGAACCGCAATGATGGATACCACGCGAAAAAGGAAAAATCAAATTGTTTTGATCCAGAGGTAGACAGGCAACGATTGACAGATGGTGCACGAAAAGTGAATACGGGAAATCTCAATACAAACATACCGTATTAACCACCTTCCCACTAGTATCCATCACCGTGATGGTAGAAGCCAGAGCAGGGACATGTGAGGCAGCCTGAAGCGCCATATTCAATCCTTCCGTTGTCATGATTTCAATGGTCACGGGATTGCGAGATTCTTTTGTTGTTTCACAAATGTTCAACCCAAACCAGGATGATGGGACTCTGTCGTTGATCGTCACCGATAATGAAGAATTGAACAATGGATTCTTCGCTTGATGTATATGTATATTTCTGGTCAACAGAAAGGGGTGATAATGATAAACGATCCAGATCGTTACGGTGGTTTTTATAAAATGTAGACAGAGCAAAAGACGAAAAGGGTGAAAAAGTGGGATAAAATGGCGGGAACAAGAACCTCTTTTGTATTCATCGAGTTGCGCGGGAGACGGCTAAGGGTACACAAGTGGGACGAACAGCACTACAGTACATAATATTGCCCCCCCCCCCGTAGCTTCCTGCACTGTAGGGGGAAAGAGGGCTCGGACGGGACTTTCACAATCCCCTGGCGGTCTAAGATGCATGCTGTGGAAGTTCGCTGGCGCTTGTTGATTGGCTAGATACAACATGGGCAGATGTTTGGCTACTTTGGTGCTCGAGTACATAGCGCGTTGCTTTGTTATTTGTGGGAATGTCAAACCGCCGCCACATGTGGCGGTAAAGGTGGTGCATGCTTGTTTCGCTGGCCAGTCACACCCCCTTTCGTCCTCTATGTCCGAGACGTGAGATCTACAAGTACTTGTTAGCGTGATTAATAAATTCTCCAATTCCCTCAATCACCCATCCTGTGGCAGAAATTAACACCGGTAAGATGCCTTATGCTAGAGTAAGAAAAAAAGGTGATCAAGGGCTTTTTGGTCATGAGCTCCCCTCTCTCACTTTTCTCTCTACCTCTCAGCACATCTGTACGTCATGAACGAAATCGGGCCACTCGGAAACGCCGTCTGGAGTGAGGAGGACGAGTCAACGCTTGCTCGCGAGTTTGCAGTCCAGTCTGCAGTGAAGCTGCACCTTCCCAGAGGCCGACTCGAATCCTTCATGCAATGTAGGGCAAACAAGTGAACCTGATGGGACAACATAATGGAATGAAAAAGTGGGGACATAGTGTGCTCGAGTAGGAAAGAATTGCTGTTGGAATCATACCGTACTGGTATGAGACGAATTGAACGAGACCCGACATATTTGTACACATGTATCATCCCATACCGTACCTGTGCCCCAAATATCATCGCTTTACAAGTAGCGAGCGCGAAAAGAAAAGAAAAAATACCGGTAAATGTGACGGAACCATGTCGTGTTTAGCTTAGCAGAAACAGAATCTAAACAAAATAGTTTTCAACTCCACTGGACGAGTAAACGCCCGTTGAAACCCTGACCCTTGTCCAACAACGACGACAACAGCAGACTTGGCGGGCGGGGGAGGGGGACCTCGCTGGCAGGTAGGGGAGAGAAGTTCTTGATAGAGTTGAATCCAGCGATTGCAATGGTTTTGTTGGGGCTCGGGGCACGGCATAGGTGGTGGGCACAGGTGCTCAAACACAGGGATTAAAATTCTGTATGCCAGATTATCTGTGCACACAGCCCATTGTACTCGAGTACAGTACTCGTAAATTCGGATTCCAATGCCGGGTACTGCGGACCAGATGCTAGTAAACCAAAGTAAGCAAGCGAGTGACTACACGTGAATTAACACCCTAGCCTTACGCGAAAACGCAGTGAGCTGAGAAACCACCGGAGATTCGAGTAGCCTCCCCATTAGGAAAATAGCCAACGGGGCGGTCGTACTTAAGAATACACCACAACAGGGCACATCAAATACCAAGTCGCGCAATCTGTGAAATTGAGGCAAATTCCAAATTAGCAAACTCGAGAATACCATACGGTACGGTAGGCGGAATCTTGTGGAAGGTGCTCCGTCGAGCCAATCTATCGGTGGGCTAACGGTATTATGGATAGATACACATTCAGGTGAGATGAGTACTCGGGTATTTGAGAACCGCGATTCATAGCCACTGACTTGGCACCCAGTTACTAACTCCAACCCGTTATCCCTATTAATAATGAATAACCTACGAGTACGGTAAATTACTGGTATATTAATATAGGTAATGGTGAGAGGAATTCCCTTAGGAAATTGGTAATTATTAGCGAGGCCCTGCAGGTAACCTCCCGGCCTCGAGCGGTGCTCGTACTCGTACTTGTATGGAGGACCATACTCGAGTACGAGTAGAGTAACCGTCGGAAGCCTAACTACATTCCCCTTGCTCGCGTACCGGTACCGTATGTCGGTTCGAGCCTCAAATTTTGTCGCAGTATTGATGACAACACTAAGCAGGTGCAGGTAGATTAAGTTGCTCCCGCCGTGCCTGCTAGTACTCTCCCAGATGCCTTCCAACGCTTTTTAGATTTACTCCTCCAGAATGGGGGCCGGTAATGCAGGGTAAAGCATTCTAGGACTCGATTTCTGTGACAATACTAGGGTGAGTGACAGGAAAATTCTGCCAAGACACAATGCCAACTCTCAGCACTTGGAGAGAGACATGTCAAGGCAGATGGCTGGCCATGGTGCTGACGACGTGTACGGTTCGAATTCTAGGGCGGAGTGGAGCCTGGGATACTGTAGCTCTTGCTGGTTAAGCGGTGACTCATGAGCCACGTACCGTACTCGAGTACAGCGTACCGGNATCTTACTCTGAATGGTACGAGTGCGGTATCTCGGGTATGGCCGTTCCCTGCCTGTGGCCCAGCGGGAGGGAGTGGGTGGCCGATGGTATTTCCGAGTGGGAACTTCTCATCAGAAGAAATCACGGGGGGTCCTACCAGTAGTTTTCCGGAGGGCCCAAGTGGCAAAAATGCGAGCAAAACTGGTCTCGGGAAAACAACCTGCAGTGGATAAACGAGGAGGTAAAAATCTTGGATTTGGGTATCATATCGGTATACTTTCTGGGGTACGATACCGTGCAGCTAAGTAGATTGTGTGATTTGACCAAGTTAACTTGTGATCTGGTATGATGCCTAAAGGGCGGTATAGATAAATCATGGTTTGTCACCCGCTTTTTCATATCTCCATTATTAGTTAACATTATGGGGTGGTAGATATCTCCTAGAACTCTAGTTATCAGAAAGCACGGGGTGACAAACGAAGCCCAGTTGATTGTATAACTAGCGGGCTTTAGGCAAAATAAAGTCCAAGAAGCGGAGGGGTGCCCATTTGCACACCGAATAAGGAGGCACCGCTAGGTGGTTATTTGCGATACACCTTTCGCACGAAGGCTTGGGTTAGGAGTAAACCGGCAGGACCTCCGTGCGCCTATCAATACCCACTGTTCTCCGATATCCTAGCAGCATATTCCGATCTCTAGCACTGCCATCTAGATTTTGGTTAACTATTGCATAAGGAATGCAATTGGGGTGTGATATATTACTGGGAGCCTGAGAACAGAGGAGATATTATCGGGTGAATATCACTCGATAACCGAACGGAAAGGGCTGAGTGGGCTTGAATAATTTTCAGGCACGATATTATAACCTGCGGTAGCCGTGGCGGTGGCTTTTCTGTGAGGGGGGGGGGGTGGAATATTGGTTAGAAGCCGGGGAAATTGGGGGCGCTGCAGTACCGTACAGTAGGAGCGGAGGGAAATAAAGATGTTAGGTTTGTCGCCCCATAGAATGTGAGGCACAATGATGGCGAATTTATGTACTATTATGGTGAGATGTAAATGGGTGCGCTGCTTGCTGGACAACCACACCTTTTATATAGGTCGCCGGCGTTCCCTTGAGGTATGGAGATCTTCTCCCTTCCAATTTTCCATTACCTTCAATCCAATTATTATCTATGCAGATCCAGGCTTGCTTTATGGGGCTCTTGCCGTTCTCTTGCCCAACAATGACATTTGAAGCAAGTTTAAGGTAAAGAAACAAATAAAATTATGAGAAAAGAAGCAGAAAATTCTTAAAACATCCCACAAATATCCTTTGCCAGATTCTTGGATAATTTACTCCTCTTTCCCTGCTTCGAGCAACAAATATTTCCTGCTATTTTTGCTTACTAGGATATTATAGAACTCCCCCTTCTATCCCAATTTTCAGAATCCCCGTTTCAATCCCCCCCTTCTAACCCCCCGAGTTCGATCACCGAAGGTCTTCTTTGCAACATTGAACTGTGGCAGGATCAGGACTTTACAGGAGCGGGACAAGATTTCGGGAGCTTTTCGGTTGCATTGATACTCGAGTAGTTGATTCCCTGCACGGTCGACTCATTTCTCGCTTCTGCCTAGGGATGTACTGTACGAGTACTGTACCGGTATTTCGCTTGGAAAGAAAAACCCCGACTTCAACCGTACCGAGTCGGTCATCATGTATATGCTTTTACTGATAGAGATACGGGCTGAAAGAGCCTGGCGGTGGGATTGGTTGGGGTTGGCCTTATTTCTGGTGGTATGTACCTTAGGCCGGCAGTAACAAAATCGGGCATCAGGCCTAAGATTTTGACGATTTTTTCCCTTCCTCAAGGGTTGTAAAATAAAAGGAGCCTTGTTTCTGGCCTAAGTTCCGTCTAACTCATATAATGCCATCTTCTCTTGCACTTGATCGTTCCTCATCATGAAACTCCAACTGCTGCCATGATTCCCCTCCCGCAACAACGCCGCTTCGACGAGAGACTTGCGCGGCTGATGCAATTGGTCCGCTACGAGCTCCGTGGCTTGGACGCCCTATCGTTCGAAGATAGCGGGGTAATAGAGGCAGCCCTCGCAGAAGTTAGGCGGGCAGATACGGATATCATGAAAGCCTTACTTCCGCTCATTGCGCATGTCAACTATATCGACGATTGTCTGATCCGCAGAGAGGACATGTGGGATACCACCAGAGCGGTACTATTATGGTTTGGTGGGGTGGACTCTTTTGGAGGGCTTATTTCGGGAAAGAGAGGTGGGTTTAATCGAGTCCTCTGGAGAGCAACCGATTCCTTTGAATCGGCTTTGGCAACGACGGAAAGGGCATTCAAGTGTGGAGAAAAAATGGCGGTTGCGACCAGCAGGGTTTGCAATAAGAATGTGTTGATGCTTCAAGGAGAGATCACGAATATGGGCCGGGAGCTGCAGGGTGTGGCTACGCTATGCGCTGAGGAGGAAGAGAGTGTAAAGCTTAAAAGCAAATATCTGGAAGATAGGTTGAAAGCGGAATTGCGGGGAAGAGAGGATTTGGAAGATGAGATATCGGAGGGAGTTGAGAGAGGCGGCGGGGTTTTGAAGGTGAGTTATTACATGGGGCGTGGGGACAAGGTTTGAAGCTGACGGCACCAAGGCCTCGGTAGACAGTGCTAGGGCAGTGGTGTTAGCTCTGTGCTTCGCATTCACTTTTACCATTCCCGGGATTTTCTCATTTGGGATTTTTGCGAGTATTAGTGTTGTCACCTTTTTCGCCTCGTGGACAAAAATATTGTGAGCATTTAGTCAATTGGTAAATTCAACGGAGGGTCACTAAAGAGGGTACAGTTATCGAGAAAAAGATACACAGAGAATCCAGAACAAGATAGTCGACTCTGAACAAAAAACGGAGGAACTAGAGCGCCAGTTAAAAGCGATTAAGGGGAGGACATCACAGCTCCACAAGGTAACAGAAGCGTACCAGGAAGCTCAACACTTGTTCAGTCTACTATCGCCGACAGCCAAGTCCATGCAGGTTATGACCAGTCAATTCGAAACCCTGCTTAGTAGGCGGAAAACTTTGGCGGAAAATCGCGCCACTAAGATCCACAACCTTAGACCTCCAGACTCACCATCATGGTATCGTCCCATCAGGTCGGGCGTTGTTGATCTCTTGGAGGAAATATTAGAGCAGTTCGAGCAGGATTACGAAGAAGATACGTACGCAGGCGAGGAGGAAGCTATCATCTCGAACTTAGAGGAGAAACTTGGCTGTGTACGAAGAAAAACCGAAACGATCCATCGGATTCACAGCCGTATCAGGGCCGAGAGCGGTGGCGTCGGGGACTCGGATGAGATGCAGAAGGGCTCCTGGGGGCACCTCTGGCTGAGCGCAAAAATACTCCTTGGAACCTCAATAGCTGTCATCTACGCTTGGAGTCGCCGTCAATACTTCCTCCAGGGTGCGAGGTTCGTTACATGGCAGGTTAGACGATCGATCCTATGGACGCTAAAAGGCGTGATCATCAAACTCTGGCAGACGGTAGTAAATATGTTGTTTGGTCTGAGAACTCCCTTCCGCCTGCTCTGTGCCGTGGCGCCCAACGTAGTCCACTTTGCTCTAGGCGTCTTGTTATGCCTGGGCCGTTTGGTTATCGCCTACGCATTCATGCTCCCCGTAAAGATATTGCTAGTGGTGGGGTTTCTGTTGTTCAGGGTATTCACAACAAAGTTGGTTGTTCTTGGGGTTATGGGTTGGTTTTTGGTGTACCACGGACCGGCCTGGGATGAGATTTGGGGCTTTGTGTATAGCTGGGCGGCTTGGGGGGCGGAGGCGGGGTGGAGGTGGCTGTGGGCGTTTTCGGGGTCTGAGGGAGCTAGTCAGGCATTGGTTATTGCGTCGTGAGGGACGCCAGACACAAATATGGGGGGGGATCGGAAGGGGGAATTTGGGGGTTCTGTTGGAATGGGTGCTGTTAGGGTGGCCACGGAATGATAGACAATAGGATTGTGTAGAACTTGGGAGTCTTTGCCTTTCCACCAAACTTTCACACCTCCTGGGAGTGTCTTCCGAGTGATATGATATGATATGCTTACAATAGTGCCTGATCTCAGAAGATACATATGTAAACAGACAACTAAACGGATTTCCTCTATTAACGATACTGAATCCATCATGTACCCATTACCGGGCCCCGTGAACGTGACCAGCGGCCGAAAAAGCGAAAGCTAGCACTCACCACCCAAAGATTGGGCTTCTACGTTTCAAGTTTCCTTCTCATCCCGGTAAACCCCAACCTTGGCCTTTCCCTCTTTGTCAATGTAACCCCTAAACATGCCCCCGCAATTCATGGACATCACCACATTTCCCTTTTCATCCAACCCGATCACGCCTCCGGACCCATCCCCCAATCCCCACCGCTCTCCAGCAGCCCTCTGCATTTCCCCGCCCCGACCAACAACCGCTTCCGACGCCTCCTTCAAACTGAGGCCACCGAAGCGACAACGGGCGGCGATGTTATATGCTGCTGCAAGGCGAAGAAAGTAGTCTCCGTTTCCGGTGCCCGAGAGGGCAACCGCGCGGGTGCGCGGTTGTGTGGGATGGTCTACATTTTCTTCTAGTAACGGCTGTTTTTCGCCTGTGAGTGCGAGGGCAGCGGTGGGCATGCGGGCGGTTAATAAACTCCAGAGAGATGAAATCGACGGTAAGGGGATACTAGGCGACGGTGCAGGAATAGTGCTTACTCGCCATTCCTCCGCCCAGAACCCCGCAGCAAGGGTCGGTGTGTCGCCGATTCTGCCGGGGAGCTTGTTGGTAAGGCCGCCGGTGCTCGTAGCTACACAGAGGGTTCCGTGAAGGTCCATTGCGATGCAGCCGACGGTGCCCTGGGATAGGTATTCCGCTTTTTCCGCTTGCGGGTCTTCGTCAGGGACACCATCGCTGGCAGAGTACCCCTTCTCCTTCTCCAAGCCACGTAAATGCTCCTCCCACCGCCTCTGCGTCCAAAAGTACTCCGGGTCCACAATTTCACACCCCCACTCCTCGGCCAGCCTCGCCGCCTCCGCTCCTGAGAGGAAATTATGTCCTTGCCCACCACCCACACTCATATCCCCATCCTCCTCTCCACGAACCAGCAACTCCCTCGCTAGCAGAACCGGGTTCTTGACCCTGGTCAGCATGGCGACGCCAACCCCCCTCTTTCGGTACCCGCGCGAAACCATAACCGAAGCCTCGAGCTCGTTCCTCCCGTCACGCGTGAACACAGAGCCCTTGCCGGCGTTGAAGAGTGGGTTGTTTTCTAGCAGGGTTGCGGCCTGCGTCGCGGCGGTTAGCGCCGAGTGGCCAGCGAGGAGGAGTGGGTATGTGGTTTGGAGGACTTGGCGGAGGGAGGTTGTGTAAGCTGTGTAGAGTGGGGAGGAAGGTGGGAGGGAGGAGTGTGAGATCGAGCCAGCACCGCCGTGGATGATTAGGGAGGGTTTCTGGGGCATTTCGATTGTTGTTATTGTGGGTGGTGGAGGAGGATGAGGGAGGAGAGGTTGTGGTATGGTGCGATGTGGATGTTTGGGTCGGGTTAGGGAAGCTCGCGTCCGAGGTTGGAGCGGGATTAGCGTGGTTGGAACCGGATTAATGTGGAGAGGTGTTGACGTTATGAGACTGGTCGCTCGAGTCGTACGGTAGCGGTTTTGTACGAGAGTAGCGGTAGAGGGTTTCGCACCAGCGGTTCGGGTCCGGTATGCATACTCATTGCTGCGGTTCTAACAGGTTAGTTGCAGTCTGGTGTGAGATCTCCTACAGCCACCGGTAGGAAAAATCGGGAAACAGGAGGGGTTCGACAGGGGAGGTGACAGGGGAGCGGGCAGGGGGGTAAGACATATCGCGACGGATAATTAAACTCTAAAATACAGGACAATAATTACCATAAACCACGGTGCTCACCACCGTGTGTGCCCGCCATTGGCACCCAGAACAGCCTGAATCCGTTCAGGTATGCTATCCACCAAGCTCACAATTTCCTGGGTTGTGATCTTGTTCCACTCATCAATTAAGGCCTCTTTGACTTGTGTATTGTAACCAGTACTGGTACTCGGTTAAGGATTTTGTTTTATGTTTTGTTTTAAGTATCGCTTTGATACTTGGCTTGTTTGAAGTATCGTTTGATACTTAGTTTGTTTTATGTTTTGTTTTAAGTATCGCTTTGATACTTGGCTTGTTTGAAGTATCGTTTTGATACTTAGTTTGTTTTATGTTTTGTTTTAAGTATCGCTTTGATACTTGGTTTGTTTGAAGTATCGTTTTGATACTTAGTTTGTTTTATGTTTGTTTTTAAGTATCATTTTAATACTTGATTTGATACTTATATTGTTTTACCAAAGTGTATTGCTTGATACCTTTGTTTGGTTTCGTTCATGCTAGACATGAACTGATTTGTGTATTTAAAGACCGTCCTATTCCACGATGGAAAGGACAGACTTCGACAGACAGTATTTCAATATACTTGGTTGAACGGTTACTCTTTAGTTTCTCCAGTACACCTCTGAAGCCTCCTTTAGTTCATACAGCTCTCGCCTCCTCTCTGGTAGAGCAGGCCACCTGTCAACTATCGCACACCTCTCGAAACGTGATTAGCACCTAGCGAACACGTTACATGTATGGCCTTTAGGTCTGGGTTGGTGCTGGTTAACACAGGTCTTAATAAGATTCCATATGTTTTCAATAGGATTAAGATCTGGTGATGCCGGGGGCCATTTGAGAGAGGGGATCCGGTATTGGTTGCGGTAGTATTGGGTAAGGCGAGCCCGGTGTGATGATGTACTATCTTCCATCAACTAAAGGGAGGAGCCAATGTGACAGCTCTCGTGATACCAGAATGGCCAAATTGTAGGAACCGAGATGTGATCAACATAGGTTTTAGCTGAAATTGTTCCCCAATCATCATGCTCCCAGATGACCAGCACTTTCTTTCCTCCATCTCGCAATATTACTCCCCAATTATAACTGAATCCTTCTTTGCAAATTTTGGCACTAAACAGTCATCTAGCCACTACTTTCCTGCTGCCCGAGTAGCATATACCTTCTCCTGCAATCCACCAAGCTAAACGTAACATTTGTCCCTCCATATCACCTTCCTCCACTCCAGTATACTATACTGAGAATGACTCTGAGCAGAGATAAGTCGCTTTGCACGCTTGATATCATCAAGGTAAGGCTTGCGGCGGGCTGATCGGCGATGGTAACCTTCTTTGGCAAAGGCATTTCTCAGTGCTGTCTACCCAGCCTGGATGCCAAGCTCCTTTGTGATATCAACCAGGTGCATACGGCGGTGTTCTGCATGTGAAGTAGCAAGAGCTACTAGCTGTCGATTCTCTGGAGTGTTGAGCTTGGCTTTGCGACCAACACGGGCTAATTTCTGAGGTGTTGTTGGCTGAGAACATATTCGTCCGACTGTTGATACTGGTACTTTCTGGTTGTCAGCAATTTACTGAAGAGTCCATCCAGCAGAAAACCTTAAGGCATAGATCGTGCATCATTGTTTATAGGTAAGGTCCCACATTGTACTGTATTGCAGCTTTTGTCCAACCTTAGTTGCCGGGAGTCTTTCTTCCTTAATTACTCGCTACCTTCTTGCAGCCAATGAGCACCCCAGTTCCGCACAGACTCCGTACTGACTTTACACAGATGCTGTACAGACGATTTCTTTCTTGATTTCCCTATTTTTTCGAATAGAGGCTATACATGAACTTAGTACACTCATGTCTAATAAGTCCGTGTATGGTTCCGGACAACGGCACCACCACACCATACTGTAAAATTGACAATGAAAATAATAATAATAATATGAACTTAATCAAGAAATAGATAATAGTAGAAATAAAAAATAAGAGTTGAATAATGCTACCATTTTGTGTAACCACTATTTGCATCCAGTAAAGCCTGAAGTCTTTCAAGCATCCCTACAATCCACCTATCCAATGTCTCCAGAGGATTCATTTTCCACTCTTCCTTTGCTGCTTGAAATAATTCAGTAGTACTATGAAGCCTCCTTTCCACCTTGAAGAATAACTTTCTGAGAGCTTTTTTGAGAAGTTCTCAAGTATTCTCAATTGGGTTGAGATCTGAGAAGTTGGGAGGCTAAAGCAATCTTTGATATTCACACTCCTGCAATTTCTGGTTTTCTAACCCACCATGCTATGATGCATTATTAGCAGCCACATCAGCAAAAATTCAGCCTACATCTGGTGCAAGAGCCATGCGTCCAGACGTGGGTCATGTACTTTGTGTGTCCTAGGAGTCCTGTACGTTTAGAGTTGTGTCGCAACCACTTGAACATCCTATTCGTCCTGAGTTGCCATCCCCTACTTAATTGCCTCCGGGTTGTCTCGCTTGTGACCCAACGTCCAGCACACGTCCGTTGTCAAACATATTTCTACTCATTCTTCGGATACTTGCCCATGTGTGTTACGCTATCATTACCTCCTGATGCTCGATCCACGTCGCTGACTTTGTAGACGTGAGCCTGGCGTCATGATCCATTTTTTCCTCACGTCTTGTTCCACTATTCTTTGATTGCACGTCCTGATGCCATCAGATTGGAACGGGTGCTCCCTTTAGGAAGATTGATCCTAAGGTTGCAACTGCACTGAAGTGTTCTTTCTGAAAGTAAAGATAAAAATAATCAACAGTAGAGTTGAAAAAACAAAACAGTAAAACTTAATATCGTTAAGCCACAGCTTTACTCAATTAAGTCCTGATCTTGAGAGCTAGTTGATTGTCAGAGTAGAGGAGAACTCGCATATACTTAAGTAGGTTTGGTATGCCGCCAGTTACTCCCCATCACTACTCTGCGCACACGAGTACCCAACTCCCATGGGCTATCTAGCCAACCTCTATGGTTCGGACCAAAGATCCCACGTAGCGAACTAGACCACTTAGTGGTGTTCTAACATTTGCCTGATAGAAGTGTTTTAGCCGCAGCATCTCCAATGCAACCGCAGGAGTAAAAACTCTTCATATCGCGGTCATGCTAGTGGCGAGCTGTCATGCCTGTGCAGATACTATACCAACTATGGAACTCTCTACCCATATACACTTAATCTTCTGCAAGCATTCAGAGCCCCTGAACATTTATCCGGTTCTACTTATTTCTATATCATTCTGGAAGATAGCCAGATAGCTTCCCTGATAGACCACTTCGGAGATTGACTACCAATAGGCGCTACCTACAGTCCATCCTCCTGGAAGTAGGTCTTATCGTGACCTCGGACTAGTGTCTCAGAGTCCCTAATGATTCTCCAATACTATTACACTTTCGGGGCAATGGACTTTGGTTGCCTCACCTACAGGCCTCCAGTAACGTCACATACTACTCCTAACTTCAAAGTAGTATTACTCCGTCAGTTTTGGTCTGTTTTACACGAAACCACCTGGAGGCTATTCTCCAGATTCTCCTCTTCTCCAACACATATCCCGCGGATAGCTTCTGGTCGGACGGATGGCCAGAGCACATACAGAGTTACAGCAACATCTCTAGTTGGAGACTTTTGCTACACTTATAGCAACTCCTCAGCCTGTAGCCCACGATGCTAGAGACTTATAACGGGGCCGGAGGGGGGTGTTAGCAACTACACCTCCAAGTTACAGCTTGTTCGAAGCTCAACAGGTTGTGCGGCGTGATTGGCACAACCTGAGATTCGAACAACTTACGTAGTTTCATGTGACAAACAATCCTGTAACTTTGTCCGAAGTCCTGCGTAACAAGTTACCTTCATGGTAGGGTAACTTGGCTCCATAGCAGGATAACCCGCAGCTTAAAGCAGGGTAACCCTAGTCTAAAGGTAGTGTAACTCTACCTGGATTCTCAGTAGAGTAATTCAGGATAACTCCCAAATTGACTACTTGGATTATCCTACAGAGTAGGGTATCCTCCAACCTGTATCAGCACCTATGTACCTTTGGTATAGTCTAGTATACCCGACTGAGGGACCTAACCACTGGTACCTTCATTTAGTAGACCTAAGTCTACTACCATTCCTACCGCTGTAGTCTCTTTACTCTGGCATGGGTATAGGTTTGGCTACTTGTAATAGTACTGTGTGGAGTCTCATTACACAGATATTTTTGGTAATTTTCAGACCCGGTCTTATTATGCCTACCTCTCCATTCCCACTCCCTCGCATCCTGATGCCCCGTTCTTATTCCCTTGTCACCTAGAAGCCTTAATACAAGGAGCTGCCACATTCTTTTTTCACTGAATTATATACTTATTCATGTAGCGTCAGGGTCTGTCTTGGCCGTCTGGCCACCTCTCCTGTGAACTGGAATCGCCACCTGGACTCCCATAGCGGCCACGCATGTCATATCCATGATGTCCTGCTGCTACTAGTATTACTAATTCTCGAGACTAATCCTTGATCTCTCTCTTGTACTTTCAATTACTATCGTATCATTTCTACATTCCACATACTATCCATTAAAGTATCTGCCTCAGTGACTTCTCAGGCATACTATCTGCTTCTTTTGATACGATTTTGTCACTACCTTCTTATATAGTTGACTGAATTTACTCTAACGCCATTACTTGTCACCACAGTGATGGTATTAGATCAAATCTCTTTATTTCCTGGATGCTCGTGATCACTATCCGGATTAGCCATAGCTGCTAGAGGAGCATTAAGAGTTCATCGAGCCACATACTAGTCGGTTCTCTCGCTTTGCCCCTTTATCAATATATCTCATTGAATGTCCGTAAATTGTTCCGGCTGTTAACCAGCCATAGCCGGTCTGTCATGGGGATCATGTGTGCCAGGCCGACAATGGTTTCAATGTCCACTATTGTAAACCTTGCCGGATTGTGATTTGCTGGTAGCCCTATGGTGACCAAATTGTGTGATTCTGATAGGCAGCCAGAGCGAACTATATTCAGCAGATAAACACCTGCTAGTCAGTATACTCTATCTCGTGCTGGCTGTCTTGGAGTTTGAAGAGTGCCAGAGGTTTCCTGGGAAGGTGGCCCTTGAGTGTACCATACATCTGATTCCATCCGCTGTGCACCCACGCCCAATCATTGCAATGCAGCTGGTTTTGGAAGAGTTCTATACCTGTACATCATGCGTGGTGAATGTCGTAAACATCCATTTCCTGGAATGCTAGTACAGAAATTTCAAGCTGTATCAATAGTTCAACAGCGAGAATTCGCAGGATTCCAGGATCTTTGGGAAGGTGGCGCTCAGCGGGGAGGCTATGCTGGCTATATCGAACTAATTCGATACACATAGTCTTGTCTGAGATGTCCAAGACTTTGCAAAGATATCGAAGGTCGGGAACATTACCACACTGTCCCTTGAGAGCCTTGTAATGTGAGGGTGGCAGAGATTCAATCCCTAGGTTTGTTTTATCTAAAGGATCCAAGACATCTATAGGGATCTCAGATCTGGAATATCACAGGGCATTTAGGTTCAAAAGTTTCACTCAGATCGAGTGGTGTCGCCCATAGTTGTAGAGGATCTGTCTGGCACGGTCATTTTTAATAGAACATCACCATCAGTTTTTGATCTGTTCCTTATGTGCCAGCTCATTAAACTCAGTAGAATACTGTGGAATATTGCCAAACTGGTACACATGATCGCGGAAGTGGTTGAGGAGAAGCATTTTAATGAAGTTGAAATGAGATTCCGCTGTGATCAATTCTATTGGGAGGAGGAGGAGGAGGGTGAGGAGGGGGAACAGTCTTCGGCCTCGTCAGCCAAGGAGTCTGAAGTTCCTGTGACGTCAGTTGGAGTGGAAGCAATTGTTATTGATGACGTTAGTTCCTTTGTACATCAAGATTTTTGATAACTCGGTAACTAATCACATAAAGAGGAAGCAGAACCAGATACCCCACACCCCTGTCGACCCTGCCGCCCTACTCGCCCCGCCCATCTTACCGCCAGTCGCAATCGCGATGAAGTAAGTTACCTAAAATTCCAGTATTCAAGAAAATACCGTTACTAATAGCAGATATAGGACAACGAACCGAATGCATCTGGCCCAGTGAGATCTCGCCGGTTGGCTCGCCCCACCCGCCCCATCACCTGTCTTGAGGTCGACGAGGTAAGTTCCCCAAAATTCAACTTATCAATAAAGCTCCGTCGCTAATAGCAGATATAGGAGGACGAACTGGAGATGTCTGGCCTCCCGAGACCCCGCTGCCTAGTGCGTCCCACTCGCCCTACCACTCTTGACACTTATGAGGTATGTTTTCTGAAAATCAAGTTATCAAGAAAACTCCTTCGCGAATAGTAGATATAGTATGACGAACCGGATGTGTCTGGTTCCTCGAGACCCTACCGCATACCAGACGCCACCTGCCCCACTACCTGTCCCGACGTCGAGGAGGTAACTTCCCCGAAATTGGAGTTATGGAGAAAACTCCATGGCTAAAAGCAGATATAGGACAATGAACCAGATGCACCTGGTCCCTCGAGACCCCGCCGTCCCCCTCATCAGACCACCAGTACACACTCTGGCCCCCCCAACCCGTCCGAGCTTGAGAAGGCCCGAAGTCTCATCAACCCGATCTAACAACATCCTTGGATCACAGACCAAATTACCCCATGTGCAGGTCAACCTAGACACCCCTGCAGACATGATGGGGCCTACAATACCCCCCCGGTCGACTCCGTTGAGAGTTGTGACCAGCGTCCCGAAACACCTGCCACACAAGATCCTTTGACCGCGACTTTCCCTCCTGCCACCATAACACCTGTGTCTACGGCTGTTCGTCCATCTTCCGCAACCTCCCCCCCAGCAAATTGTACCTTCGGCTCCCACAACTCTTGTGTCTGCAACAGTTCGTACATCTTGTGCGATCCCGCCTTCAGCGATTATCCCGCCCGCTCTGACAACTCTAATGTCTGCAACTGTTCGTCTGGCTCCCACAACTCCTATGCCTGCGATTGTCCTATTAGCTCTGACGGCACCAACATCTGCGACTATTCTGGCTGATCCCATGGCTCCAAGGATGCATACTTCGGCGGCACCAGAGTCTCCTGGTTCCTCCACCGCCGTCTCGCAAAATACTTAAGGGTCACCGGGGCTCCCCCATAGCAGCAGAAGCATGCATAATAAAACCTGACTTCGCTTTTTTTCTGGTGTTTAGAAGTCTTCTCTTTGCTTTTGCTCTTTGTCAGACTTTCCCCTTTTTTACCAGCGTTTAGATGTCTTTCTCTTTGCGTTTGTTTTAGGCGGAAGCGGACTCTAAATATTTATCAAGAAGACTTGGGCCTGAATCTTTCGTAATAGACGGAGATTTATCTAGGAAGGCTCAGTATTGCTCTTTTCGTTTATGACTACTAAGAACTCGCTTGATCGGTCGAGGAAATATTTTTATAAAGATTCGTAGGTAAAACAATGTTATATTGTTAATGTCTCTTCTCCGTTGCTTGATGATGTCTAAAAGCTTGGGAGGTACTTCGATATTTATATCCCATGTCTGAGTGTTCGCGGACTACATCTAATCCTCCTATAACTAAGTACCTTCCCCCAAAATCGTACGCTACGTCTCATAGTCTTAACAAGTGCGAACACCATTTGACACTGAATTCTTGCACACCATCTTCGACCTCATAAATTCTTTACCGTCTTATCGTAGGATGCGTTATTATCCTCGAAGGACCGGTCTTTGATTCATAGAGCTGAATAGACTTCTGTCTGAAACTGCAGTCGTCTTGACTATCGTTCCAGTGGTCTCTTCTGATTTCTCATGGTGGCCAGCGTATGTGTCGGACACCTATGCATGATGCAGGCTTCGTAGACGGTGCGCCAACACACGTATGTCTACCGCCTATTAGGTCTTCTGAGTCTGAGCAGCTTCCCCTCGGTCCGCCTTGCCTCAAAGAGAATCAGCTCTCGAGGGATCCAGTTTCCCGGACCAACCAACATACAGCGGCCTTCATATAGGTATTGGTGTCATATCTATCCCCTATGGCCTGTGGGGTACTATAGGAGTAGTTGCGGATTTTCGAACCGAAAACGTCCCGTTACTTTCGGCCCGTAGTTAGGATGCCTAATTTTGAAGCCTAATAACTCGATGCGCCTGCGACGGATTTCCTCCGTTCCACTTCTCAGAGGTGCCCAGAGGTATCCTCTTGTATATCCTGCGAACGGCCTCCGGCCGGATGGATGGCAATGATGTATATAGTGTTATGAAGTGGGCTTCATTGAGATGACATTATAGACATGGGACGCAACTCTTCGAAATCTCACTAAGGACGTGCGGGCCCCAGAGCGGGACCGGATGGGCGTGTTAGGCTCTCGATAAATGAGGGTCTGTGCGCAGTTACCCTACCAGGAGGTCTGTACATTTTCTATATGCCTAACAGTTTGCTATGCAAACCTTTGTTTGTTCCCTTTTTTGTGCTAGCGTTTGAATGTTTTTCTGTTACTTTTACTTTGAAATTCACAATTGTTCGTCATCTAGTTTTACTAGATCCCCCTACTAGTACTATGCTATGTCTCTCCTTTGATATCATTTTATTTGTCTTGTTTTTCCATTGGAATCTGCATTGTTTCGTTGTTGGGATTTCCGGAATGTTAGCCGGTCCATGATACCCCTAGTCATGTTACCATTGGATGCCCTTACGTGGTACTCCTACAGTAGCTGTTTCAACCTCTCATGCCTAGGCTGATGGTAGTAATAGTCTTAGTCCCCCTTGTATTAGCGTCGAGTACTAGCACTTATCAAACCGGCTCATCTCACCTTCGTAGTCTCTAAATGGCCCAGTGCTGCCTGGATGACAACGTGATTAGGTAGCTACGCCCAAATTATTACACCTGTTTGACGCCCGGAGATGAGGTAAACTACTGCTATGCATTATTTGGCATAGCGTGTAGCTTGCTAGCAAGATTTGTCACTAACAAGTACCGTTTGTAGCTAGATTTTACCATGCCATCTAATTTAGGGACAACTAGGTTTAGACTAGCGCAAAATTCGCACTAGGGTCCCAGAGCCTTGAACACATGACACTGGAGAAGGTAAATCTATCTGTAAATTCAAGTTATGAACTTGAAGATACAAACTTAACATGAAAACTAGACCTTGTTTATACGAAGACATGGCTACAGCTATGAGTCCCTCATTATGTTTAATTCTCAAGAGCTAGAACCGTCTCTCATGCGAAATTTATGAATATCCATTTAGCAAACGTGGTGTAGAAAACTCACCGGGCATCTTGGTTCAAGAGAAACAATTGATCCAATCCCGAGTAATAGTTCGTGATTTCACATACACAAACGCTGGCCATACTAGTATTTCTTACCATATAAGATCCCACCCGTCGTATTTGACACTATAAAATCAAACAAATACTTCACCCACAACAGACTCGACCATCACACTAGTTACCTGCGTCCGGAATCATTACTTACTTGACATTTACTCAGCTGTTACAGGATGTACAAGCAATATCAAACAAATACAAGGAGTCAGACAACCCCCCGAGTAGGCATTTTAAATGGATGTAAACGCGACGTCAGATCAGACACGGTGCGAACAAGCAAATCAACGTCAGTAACACAGTAACACAAGGCCGTTAGTTCCCAGACGACATTTTCGAATACAGAGCCCCTAAGCCGTATTCCGTCTCCGCCACAAATATTAAGTACACAGCTAGGAAGACCGCTAAAGCGTGCACAGAGGAGTGCAATAAAGACCACAGCATATAACACACAAGGGACAAAACCGGAAGGACAATAAGAGACGGAACAGGTCCGTCAGAGTGACGGTACTAGTGAGGAGTACCAAAACTCATGGGGATCCGATGACGGAGAATCAGACAAGAAACCTGACCCAGAAGTGATTGATACTGCAGATATCAATTCATCGCGATGACCTGGTGTGTCACAAGCTAGCGGCCGACCACGATATCATCGCTTAACAGTCCAGATTTCCACCATCTCCAGATCACCACGGACTAATCTGGTGCAGCGGACGCCCGCTGCACGTCTCCAAATAATTCGGGGCAGGTCATATAGTCCCCCACCATTCCCGTCATCGAGAATACCAAGGTTTTTATCACCGCACGGCAGCTGCGGTGCTCCTGCGTCTGGTATCAGGAGCACAAGTCCAGCCGGTAACAGAAGTGTAAAGTCGGGCGATGGCTAGATTGGAGCTAATTCATGACGGAATCTAGTATTGGGCACAGAGCGGGCTTTATTGGAGTTTGAGAAGTCACTTAGGCTGCAGTACACTATCTTCGAAGATACACTTTTGAATCCGGTTTCTTAGACAGGCCAGGTTCCGAAGGTCTAGGCTGCTGCTCTCGAGAGGAGTGTAGATAGTGAACACAGAGGACCTTCAGAGCAGTGCATAAATTTAGTAAGTTAACTCAGTTGTGCTTGATGTGACACGATGTAGTATATGGTACTAGCATGGACAGGTAAGACAAAAGCATTCCGCAATACACTTACAGTAGGTATATCGTATAAAGAACAACATCGTGAAGTTATACGAACTGCAGGAAGATCCGAGTACGTCTGCGTGGAGGTTAGATTATCTGCTCGAACAGGACAGGTTCGTGTGTGTATAACGAGACTTCACTAAGGACTATTACAAGTAACCAAACCTATACCCATACCGGTGTCAAGAGACTAGCAAGGTAGGAATGGCGGCAGACTTAGATCTAGCGAGTAGAGGTACCAGTGATTAGGTACCTCAGTCGGGCATGTTAGACCATACCAAAGTTACATAGGTACTAGTAAAGGTTGGGAGTTACCCTACTCTGTAGGGTAACCCAAGTAGTCATTATGGGAGTTACCCTGAATTACTCGATGGAGAGTCCAGGTAGAGTTACCCTACCTTTGAACTAGAGTTCCGCTGGTATGGAGCCAAGTTACCCTGCCTTGAAGGTAACTTGTTACGCAGGACTTCGGGCGAAGTTACTAGATTGTTTGTCACGCGAAACTACAAAGGGTATTTGATTCTCAGGTTGTGCGGATAACTCTCGAACAACCAGTTGAGCTCTGAACAAAATGTAACTTGGAGGTGTGGTTGCTAACACCTCCCTCCGGCCCCATTATAAGTCCCTAGCGTATTGGGTGACAGCCTGAAGAGTTGCTGTAAGTCTAGCAAAAGTCTCTGAGTGGAGATGTTGCGGTAACTCCTTATGTGCGCACGCCGTCCGTCCGACCGGGAGCTGCGCCCAGGCTACATGTGCAGGAGGAGAGGAACCTGGAGAATAGCCTCCAGGTGGACTCATGTAAAACAGACCAAAACTGACAGAGTAATACTGCTTTGAAGTCAGGAGTAGTATATGAGGTTACCGGAGGCCTATAGGTGAGGTAACCGAAGTCCGTTGCCCCGAAAGTGTAATAGTATTGGAGAATCGTTAAGGACTCTGAGACACTAGTCCGAGGGCACGATATAACCTACTTCTAGGCAGGTTGAATGTGTGTAGCGCATATTGATAGTCAGTCTCCGGAGTGGTCTATCGGGGAAGCTATGTGGCTATCTTTCAGAATGATATGGAAGTGAGTAGAACCGGATAGATGTTTAGGAGCCATGAGTGCTTGCAGAAGACTAAGTGTATATAGGTAGCGAGTTCCATAGTTGGTATCGTATCCACAGGGGCATGACAGCTTGCCACTACTATGAACGCGATATGAAGAGTTTTTACTACTACGGTTGCATTGGAGATGCAGCGGCTAAAGTACTTCTATCGCGTTGATGTTAGAACGTCACTGAGTGGTCTAATTCGCTACGGGGGATCTTTGGTCCGACCCATAGAGGTTGGCTAGACAGCCCATGGGAGTTGGGTGTTCGCGAGCACTGAGTAGTGATGGGGAGTATCTGGCAGCATACTAAATCAACTTAAGTGTATGCAAGTTCTTCTCTACTCTGGCAATCAACTACTTCTTGAGATCAGGACTTCATTCAGTAAAAGCTGTGGCTTAATGATACTAAGTTTTACTGTTTTGTTTTTTGAACACTACTTTTGATTACTTTTATCTATACTTTTGGAAAGAATATTTTGGTACGTTCGCAACCTTGGAATCCGTCTTCTCAGAGGTAGCCCCCATTACAGTATATCGTTATGCGAAGACCTCGCTTAACTCTCCCTGATCCTAAGATTTGTTGGTATTGACCTCCTTGAATTGATATAGTTTGAGTACGAGTCACTAGTTTGGTACCAGAAGTATCGGGTGGAAATTACTATTTCGAACCAAGCTGGTCACTTTGATCGTGCTCGGCGGCCGCCCACCAATGACAACTTCGGTGTGAAGCATTTGCAGATGCCAAAGGCCTTGGTTGGAAGCCCATTGAACTTGTCCTTAATGCTACCAATATAGACATTCCCGACGATGCTGAGGAAATTGTGGTCCAAGATCCTGCAGGATTATTCGAATCGTTTTCACCGCAAAAGCTGACAGCTCCTGTAGTGCCAGATAGGCAAGCTCAAGGGTTTAGTCTGGCAGATTTTACTAGGGAAGTCATGGAACCTTATATTCTTTTTGAAGACACGAAGCAGATAAAGGAAGCTCAAAGCCAGATGCAGTACTAGAATGAGTAGGCGCCGACTCACTCTAAAATAGAGATAGTTACGGCGACTACGGAGTGGATGCTGAAACAACAGAAGTTGTTCATACAGAGTATTGGTAACACAAGAGCACAAGCTAAGAGGATAGCAGCGTTGGAAGAAGCTGCCCATACCGGGCATCAGATTGATCATGACAGTGGCACCTCCGATGGAGATATGTTCTGCGGTCAACTTTGCGGAGACCTTAAGCGCTATGTTGACCAATCCCTCATACCAGGCATACTTGACTGAATTAGGAGTACAGATAGTGGGTCAACAGCCACAAGTTCTTGGCTCTCCTCGTCGTTCCCCCTTCCACGCCCAGCTCGAAGAGGCACTCACCCCGGTTTCTCAACGGAGAAACAGATGAACTGCTGGCCCAGTTACAGGGTCTCCCCCGGATGATAGTGGTCGTAGGATGGATAAATCTAGAGTCCCTCCTCCACCTCCCCAACCTGGTCGCGATTAAGTAGACTTGACAGGAGTCACTGAAATCCTGACACCATCTACCAATGTCCCAGTACCAGACTGACCTTACCCGGTGGCTGTGAATACACCTCTCCCAAAGCCAGGGCAAGCTCCTATTATCATAGAACCTGCTCTCTTACCTCGCATGCTTAAGCTACCTGGTGCGCCTAGGAAACCTACTGATAAAAATGAGTTCTTTGACAAATTTAGGCAAGGACATTATAATAAGTCCGGGAGGGAATGGAGTATGTAGGGTGCTCCAGTGAGAGAATGGGTCCGAAGGCCTTTGTTGCCTGGGGTTACAGCCTTCTATTACACTGGTTGTATGGTTGAGGGAGGACCTCACATTCCAAAGGCTGCACATACACTCAACTGTCCTAACAGTCGTTCGAGTCAGGTGTACCGTAAGCCCGAGGAGGAAGGTTTGAAGATGAAAAAGCCCAAATGTTCTTATTGTGGTTCACGTTTGCACGTGGGACCTACGGCAATGCTGGATCGCTGTCTGGTATTCCAGTAGTTTGTTCAGGGTCGGTATGGTGTAACTCCGAGTTCTTTGGCAGCTGTCCCATTACCAGACCCACCTCATATGCCTTTGTCTCGTTCAGGAGTGGTTCCCCAGGAGGACAGACAACAGGAAACGTAGGATTCCTTCGATAGGTATGATACACTCTCTGGTGGCCCCGGCAGAGATGCTGGTAGCTACGGAGATCAACTCCCACCTGGTGGAAACATTGGTGCTGGTGGGGACCCGGTGGATTCCAGGTCCTCCAGTAGCAGTGATGACAATGATGCCAACTCCATACCCGATTTCTCAGACTTTCTAGGAAGGCAAAAGCCTCCCTAGAGTGAGAAGAAGAAGAAGTGCTATGACCAGCATGCACGAAGATTGCTAAGGGCTTTCTTGCAAATGAGTGGGGTTTCTGGGGCTAGTCAGCCAACTGGTGATACAGGCTCTACAAGAGGTAAACCTAAGAAACCCGAAAAATTAGGTGATGTAACTCGATTGAAAGGAGATACAACCGACACTCAGCAGTTCATCAGTGATCTGGAAATCAAGTTCAAGTACTTCCAAGAATCGGTCACGGAAGATAAAGACCAAATCGGCTTGGTTATCCCTCTCCTTCAGGGTACCACCAAAACTTGGTACATGGGCCTACACTGGGACATCAGCGAGGACGGTGCTTGCCGGGTAGGTATGGCGTTTGACTCCAACCATGAGTTTCGCACATGGGAAGGATTTAGGAAACGGCTAATGGCAAGTTTCGGTACCCCTGGCCGTCGGGACCAGGCTCTAAGCGAGTGGACAAAACTGCAGATGAAGACTGGTCTGGTTGACCAGTACTCAGACTCGGTAATGGATCTGATTATCCAGTTGGGTTATACGGATCCTAGGATGATCAAAGCCCAGATCTGGATGACAATGACCTCCCAACTACGGAATGTCCGGGCACAAAAGACACCCCATCCTACCGAGAGATCCAAGTACATGGACCTTCTGCAGAAGACGAGCCACGCCCTCCAAGACGCTATCACTTTCAGCGAGACAGTTACAAAGAGCCGAGGTGATAACCAGGGCAAGAGCGAGGAGAGGTTGTCAACCTCAATGAAACAACCAAAACTGAACGAAAAGGATTTGGGTAAGCCCAACCCTAGGAGCTCCTTATCTTCTACAGGTACATCCCAGAAGCAAGGGAATTCTGAGCATGCTAATGCCTATAAGAATATCCCATCTACGCTAATCAATAAGCTGAAAAAAGAGTCGCAGTGCACACAATGCGGAAAGCCGGGTCACATTTGGTGGAAATGTTTCTCCACTGACCCTGTAATTAGTTCTACCAAAAGGGTTAAAGCGATAACTACAAAGAGGAAGGCTGAAGATGCCAAAGTCAATGAAGTATCAAACAACAAAGTTCGTCGCATAGAAGCACAACCTTCAAAGAAGTCGTTGGAAATCCGAAAATCATCTCCCGAGATTATGGAGGTTGATACGGATGCTGAGGAATAGGTAAGTTCCTTTCCTTGCAGCGAGATAACAAGACAAAAACATAAATCTAGGAAGTTACGTGAAGGACTCTGAGAGTAAGCATACCGTGAGAAATGCTGCAGTCGATATAGACTGGCCAGGCCTCTTAGACGTTATGTGCCGCAGTGGTCTGCGAAGGAACGAGGCAGATGGAGGATTTGTGTCAGCATGGGAATTCTCTTTGAGCGTTTGTCTTGATTTATTTCTCTTTTGTATCCTTGTTATGTTACTACAGGAATATGTTATTTTCTTACTTCAATGGATTATTTCCTTAGTATTGGAATCGAAATTGTTTTGTTTTGTTGGATTAGTTCTTTTCACATCAAGCAGGCCCTGATTCGAGTAATCAAATTTCATTATCAAGCTTACCTGAGGAGGGTTCAGTACCCAAAATCATGCTAGCGTGATAGTAAACACCCTAACTATTGATATACCGTGATTTGAAACCTTAACATCTTTGACCCGTTGCGGGCACTCTTGTATCGAAAGGTAAGAGACTCCAATGACATACTTATAACATAAAACTCAAGAAAGAAGGGGCAGCTTTCAGGCCCCCCAAAACATATAAAGTCTATCCGAGTTCGAGTTAGACTAGAATAGCATTGTGGCGCGAGGGATAGTACAGCCGAGGCTGTGTTATTGTTGGATAGTGGCGCTACTGGCGCCATGCTTAGTAAAAGATGGGCTAAGGAGGCACAAGTTCCTTGTGTCCAGAGAAATCTTGCTGCTCCTATAAAGGATGCTAGCGTGAATAATATTCTCAACTCAGTACTTCATTACACTAAGATCCTGCAGATGCATAATGGTAATCATATCAATTGACATGAGATTTAAACAAGCAGACATGTCCGATAACAAGATTGAGTGTTATCTGCCGATGTTATGGCTCCATGATCATAATCCCGACATAGACGGGGAAATACACAGTTTCACTTGGAGATCTGTTTTGTGTAAGGCTAGATGGCTTCTGGGCCAGAGACAGTTAGAATTTCTAACCGAAGAAGAGCTATTGGGAGAGGACCAAGCTCAAGTACACCTTCTTGAATATGCCCAGTTCACTGGAGAAGACGGGAAAGATATTACCCTCAGTCTCCGGCCTGAATATAAGAACTATTGCGATATATTTAGCCAACAAAGGATAGATGCGTTACCAGAGTACTGAGAGTATGATCATAAGATCAAGTTAATGCCTGAGACAGCACCTCCCACTGGTCCTATATATCGATTATCGGAAAATGAGCTCAAGATTCTATGGCGGGTTGAGACAACCCATTGCGAATTCGGCAAAGCGTACGGGATACACCTCGGAGGACGGGAGCCGCTACTCGGAGGACGACGGAATAAGGTGTAGCCGGTTGCCTAGCCATCGCGGGGTCATAGCTCACACACGCGGGGCCCGTGAACCACCCCCCTATACATATACATCTCCAAGCACCAGAGCTCCTAGGCTCAGCACGCTTTCTCGCTTCCACACCTCGCGTTCTTCGTTGTCTTCCCCAAAGCCTAGCTGCAAAAAAACCTAACAATATCTCCCAAACTGCCTATCAATTCACTTTCACCTTATTCAACTGGACCATGGCTCCAAGGAAACCATCAACACGGAGGGGCAGCACTAGGCGAACCAGCACACGCAACTCGGCTGGTGGAATACAAAAAAGCACACGTACCCGCCAGCAACTAAACCGTTACGGCCTGCAGCAGAGCCCTGCCTCAACGCCCGGTGCAACGCCGGGCACGAATGATTCGACAACTGACAACGAGGAAAGCATACCCAGTACTCCCGAATACAGCCGCTCCCCCAGCAACACTCGAACACTTAGTGGAACCCTAGCCCCTGGCAGTACTGCGACAATACTGGCTCTAGGATCACCAAATCTACCAGGAACCCACCAGATATCTGTAGCCCCCTCAGAGGCCTCCATCAACGTCTCTACCATGAGAGAGCTGCTCCGTTCTCATGAGCAAGATATTGTCGACCGCGTCATCATCCAACTCCGCTCCCAGCAACCCCTCCAGCCTACAACTCCCAGTCCAAGCATACCTATGTACCACCACCCTGTACCTAGCACTCAGCTAGCTCCCGGAAATCCTACCCATACCCGCATAGCCGAATTGGAGACGCAGGTTGCCGAATTGAGAGCAGCAAATGAGCAGAACCACTCCTCAACCCAGTCAAGAGCCCTCGGTACGTCACACCCCATTCCGACATCATTCCCAATAGAAGGTGAAAGTGCAGGGGGCATTGTCGACAGTGTGGAAACCCTATTCCCCGGCGTCGAACGTAGCACATTGGTGCAGATTATTGAGAACAAATTTAAACCGACAAATATCTACCGACTGTTGGCTAGCGAAAAAGAGCGTGCAGAAACTCACTGTACAATCAACATTGGCGGTGTTGAGTTTGAGCAGCCAGAAAGAGATGGCAAGGAATGCGAATATCGCATGAGTGGGTTTTTCAAGGCCTGGGCCGCCTATTGTGGAATCCTCATCAAACTGGCTCCCCATATACTACAAGGGGAGCTCGCTACAACGATGTGTATCTACACAATGAATCTCTACGACCTACTGGAAAAATATACATGGGAAGGGGTTAAAGCTTACCACTTTCAGTTTCATCGGAAGCGTGTCGCTAGTGGAAAACAGATCTACCATCCAACAGAGTAGCGCCAGCTAGACAGCCAATTAATAGCTTCCAAGTGCTTTGCACACCCGGTGCAACGCCCCGCCTGGCCCCCGAGCTCAAAACAACTGCCTGGCCTCACTGGCTCTACCCTCCCTCCACCAAACCCTTTTCCTGACAGACTAACCAACTACAACCCCTCTACTACCCTCACACGTCCCCATCTCACAATACCCAGTCTCCCACCGCAACCACTACAGCGCTGCCGCAACTGGAACTACCGGGAATGCAAGAATCTTCAATGCCGCTACCAACATATATGCATAGCTTCTGGTAGTAGCCATGGTGCTTCGCAATGTACAGCATCGAGTAATACCTCCTCCTACACAACCCGAAGCCAGCAGAGCGGACGTTAGTCCCCCCCCCTCCACCCTACCCAGCTGTCGCACCATCATCCCTCCACTCTTACTTCCTCACCAAACCACCCCTATACTACGAAACAAAAAAAAAAAAAAAACCTCCTATTGCTAAGCTTACCACCCACTCAGGGACTGTTACCACTCTGCCCTCCCAGGGTACACCCGCTCCCAGCATCTCACCAAATGACCTCTTACCGTGGCCTCCCAGCCGAAGTCCCCCCCGTCCCAATACAAATCTTCACTATACACTATTCACCCCCCACCACCTTCCAATGCCTTTGGGCCAACTACATGCCAACGCATGGCACAAGCTAGCAGCTCACTACCCAGATCACGCTGTCATAGCAGCTATTACCGGAATATGCATGTTTGGTGCAAGGATCGGTTACGAGGAGAGCAGGGAGCAACCCGCTATCCATCCCAACCTACCCACTGCCCTAGCGGACACAGTTCTAGTAACGGCGGATATCTCGACAGAACTTTCTAAGGGCCGCCTACTTAAATACCGAAAGAAGGAGGACTTGCCCAAGCACTATACCGCCTCCCCACTAGGTTTGACAGACAAGGCCGACGGTACCAAGCGGAGGATTCACCACCTCTCATACTCCAGTCAGGGCATTGGGTCAATCAATGGTGGAATTCCCGAACATTATGGAACGATCTCCTACAGCGGTATAAGCGATGCCATCCAGGCAATCCAGAAATTTGGGAAGCTTTGCATTCTAGTAAAGCGTGACTTCGAGTCCGCCTTCCGACACATACCAGTTTCCCCACTAGACTCCCCCCTGATTGGCTTCACCTGGCAAGGTCAGTACTATACAGAGCAGTTCCTTCCCTTCGGATTACGGACAGCACCATACATATTTAACTTGTTCGCCGAAGTATTCCATTGGATAGTAGAGGAAGAGTTGCTCTCCAAAGGCCTTCCGGCAATTGTCATACACTACCTCGATGATTTTCTCCTGATTCTTCCACCCAATGCCCAGCCCAAGCAGTACACCACTGTCTTTGAAAAACTCTGCACCGAGGTTGGGCTCCAGATAAAGGAGTCAAAAAATGAACAAGGATTTGTGGTAAGCTTCGCTGGAATAGAACTGGATACCAGCGAAATGGTCATTCGCCTCCCACCGAAAAAGCTCGCAAAGGCACGTCTTATCATACAGAATACGATGGCAAAGAAGTCCTCCTCCCTGCTGGAAATTCAGCAGATTACAGGATACCTCAACTTCGTATCTACAGTTATTCCGCTTGGCCGGACCTTTCTCCGAAGACTGTATAACTTCCTGTTTTATCTTCCCGCTGGTAACGGCAACCAACGGCGCCGCATCTCTAGTGAGGCTTATAAGGATCTGGTATGGTGGATGAAAGCGCTAGAAATGGCCCCCGAAGGATCAATTGCCCTCCAAACCCGAGAAACAATCTCCACCTGGACAGATGCAGCCGGTACAAAAGGTCTTGGTGGATACTACACCTCCCAGACACAACCGCACCCACAGCCAGACACCACTTTCTCAATTGCACTCTCCCCCTCTTCCACCAAGGCGCAAGAGCATATAAATACAAAAGAGATGCGTGCGGTAGAACTGGCTCTCCTCTACTGGGGAAGCAGGTGGAAAGGAAAAAGAATAGCGGTACATACAGACAACCGAGCTGTAGCTTATGGGATTCAAAATGGCACCATACGGGGCGCATCTATGGAGGTACTACGCCGTTGCTTACTCCTCGCCACAGAGTATGACCTGGAGCTTGAGCCAAAATGGATATCCACAACGGACAATGCCCTAGCCGATGCACTTTCACGCTTCGACTATGACAAGGTTACTGATTTGGCCCCTCAGTTATCCCACCTCACGCGCAGCCCCCAGAATCTTGGATCACAGGCATACACCAATCAGGCCTATCGACCGGAGCAGCATACTACCTCTGGAGAGGGCTCGCACCCGCTACTAGGCGGAACTACCATACTCCCTGCTCCCGCTTCTCTGTTTTTTGCTCCCTCTCCAACTACTGCCACCCAGATGGCAGATGTTTCCCAGCACAAGTCAATTGGTTAATTGAATGGCTCTGCTCCCTAGCCGGAACCGTTAAAGTCAAGACACTAAAGTCGTATCTGACAGGTATTAAATCGTATCAACTTGACCTTGGAATTGATTGCACTGCTTGCACAGATCCTCGACTCGAACGGACAATCCAGGGGATTAAGCGGGACCACAATGAGCCAGCCTGCAGACCTCGAACACCTCTTACTCGCCCACACCTTCTCTGGCTTCTCAGCCACCTACAATCACCTGACTATGACAGCACAGTCCTCCAGGCAGTGTTTACCTTGGCTTTTGCCGGATTCCTACGTGTTGGGGAATTTACTTACCGTGAAGTCGACAGACAACCAGGCAGCTTGTTCTCAGAGTGGTTTATAACCAAAGCAAGTATCCAAATATCGGATGACAATACATACATGCAGCTCAACCTACCAACCTCTAAGACGGACCCTTTCCGAAAAGGCCTTCTCCTTACAATTGCGGCAAGCTATGATACTGGATGTCCAGTTAGGGCGATGAAACAACTGCTTACAATCGACTCACACCGACCCTCAGCTGCCCCCCTATTTTGTGTCGGTAAATACGATCAACACCCTTTCACCCGAGAACATGTTGTAGCCCAACTCAAACTGTTGGCCTTGAATGCCGGCCTCGGCTCTGGGACCTGGAATGGCCATTCCTTGAGCAGGGGGGCTGCAACCTGGGCCTCTGAGGTAGGGATGTCCGAGTCCGAGATACAAACCCTCGGTCGGTGGAGATCCAACGCCTACAAGTCCTATATCGAATACTCCAATAAGGAACGAATTGCTCTCTCAAAGCGTTTCCAGCACCACCAACAACAACCGCAGCCCCGATAACCATGTCTACCAGCCTGCCTCAATAGGGGAGTGGAGGTTACCACTGCACGGCAGGCTAGCCTCCTCTCTACTCGCACTCCCTACCTCAGACTGGGATACGGCGGTGGCAACATTCCCTCCTCCCATGGCAAGGACAGCGGCATATGCACCAATAGCCTCCGACAGTGGAATAAGCAGATCAGGTGGGATCTCGTGGTTTCTGTATTTCTCTTTGGTGTTTTTTCGTTCATTTGTCTTGTATTTTCTTTCATACTTAACTAGCTTCTCTTAATAGATGGGGTTCGACTTTGGAGAATTGGGAGACGGTATTTAAATGAGATGCTGGCAACGGGAAAGATAGGGAGATCAAGTTCCTCTGCCGTAACCCCAATCCTCTTTGTTCCTAAAGCTAATGGTTCATTGAGACTATGCATTGATTACTGAGGGCTTAACAAGATTACGGTGAAGAATAAATATCCTTTACCATTGATGAACGAGTTGCATGATAGACTTGGAAAAGCTACTGTCTTCACCAAGTTGGACATGAAGAATGACAATTATCTCCTCCAAATAGCAGAAGGAGAAGAATGGAAGAGAGCTTTCCGCTGTCGTTATGGGCTGTATGAATATACGGTAATGCCGTTTGGGCTATGTAATGCCTCATTTACTTTCCAGAGTATGATAAATAAATTCTTTCAAGATTTATTAGACGAAGGAGTCATCGCCTATATAGATGACATCCACATATACTCAGAGACGATTGAAGAATATGTCTCACTCGTTAGGCGAGTTATGGAAAGACTATGCAAGGCTAGGCTTTGCGTAAGCATTAAGAAATTTACATTTCATCAAAGAGATGGAGAGTTCTTAGGATACCATATATCTGACCGTGGTATCATGATGACCACAGAAAAGGTAAACTCAATCGAAGTTAGGACTCCACCAAAGACAGTTGTTAACGTTCAAAGCTTTTTGGGATTTGCAAACTTCTATCGTCGGTTTGGAGAGGACTTTAGTAAAATAACAAAGCTGTTAACTGACTTGACGAAGAAAGATACCAAATGGGAATGGGGTCCAAGGCATGATGAAGCCTTTAGCCGTCAGAGAGAAATGTATATCGCAAGCCCCATTCTTGCCCACTTTGATCCAGAATGGTTAACTAAGTTTGAAACCGATGCTAGTGATTTTGCATTGAGTGCGATACTGTCGCAGTTATGCGAAGATGGTAGATGGTATCCTATAGCCTACTATAGTCAGAAGTTCTCGCCAGTAGAGATCAATTATGATACGCATGATAAAGAGCTGTCCGCAATTATTACTACCTTTAAGGAATAGGATCATCTCTTACGCTCAGTATCTAATCAGATAACTATTTACACTAATCATAAGAATTTAGAGTACTTTAATAGTATTAAGATACTGAATCGCCAAGAACATTGCTGGGAGGAATTCCTTCAACAATTTAATTTTAAGGTTATCAACCGTGAAGGGCGGTTAATAGAAAGGCTGATGCATTATCGAGGCGTTCGGAGTACCGCCTTGAAGGGGGGAGTAATTCTGCGAAATTGGGTCAAGAACAGAGATTTTTCCGTCCTGGATAGTATTGAGATAGTCACGAGCAGGACATCTTGAGACTATAGTTGTTGCAACTGTGCCAAGGCTTTCAGTTAAGGTCAAGAATGCTTGATGATATGAAGGTCACGATAGCGAAGGATAACACTTATCAAAGTATTTACAAGTCCATTATCCAAGGGGACAAGAAGGTTGACCATAATTACTCAATAGAGATTTTGCTTTTTTTTTTTTTTTTTATATCATGTATTCATTGTTTTAGTTAAGGTACAAGAACGTGCGTGCAGCGCTAGCTATAGCAGAAACAAAACCAAAAATCAAACAACTAACAAAAGAAACAACAAAGCCGATTCCTCCGATGGCGTCCAATAACCGACGCACTGCCTACATAGGACTTATAAAGGAAAACTACTAACTAACTAGTATCATAACAAAACAAATTAAAAACTCATAATAACAAGTAATGAAATCAAACAGGAGACCTTCCACCACTTAGACCATTTGGCGACCCAGCCAACGATAACCGAGGTGAGGCAGGAAGGGAAGGGGACGGGGAAAGAGAGGACAGTCGGGAGGCATATTGTGCATACATGTCCTGGGGGAAACCAGTTCTGGTAGTGGTGAGGTACGGACTGAGGCCCAAAAGCAACGGGATTGAGGTCCACAGAGAAGAGACTGGTCCAATATCCGTTATCCCCTGGAGGTGGCGACGGTGGGCGGCAGACTTGGCAGAACCAAACGGGAGGGCATGCTCAAATGTCTCGTCCCCTTCCTCGTACCAGGGGTAGAGGGGAGAGGGGTCGGTGTCATGCCATGAGGGTTGGACAGCTAAGCAGCTCTTGCCGGTGCATATCTGATGGAGCCGGCCTGAAAGGAAGCGTCCCAGGCCCATAAAAGAGTGTAGGCGTAGGATGGGGCCGAAGAGGTAGTAGGGCGGGGGAGGTGAGAGGAGGGGCCATGAGGGTAGGAGTTCCTCGCGGCATCGGGCCTTGAGCGAAGCGTAGAGGGCAGGGGCCCCAAGTGGGGCTACCTGCAGGTGAGGCAAGAGGAGAGGGTTTGCTGGAGGGAGGGAGTCACTACGGTTGCCAATGATGAAGTGAATGCGGTGGGCGACTGCATCGACAGGAAGGTGACAACGGTTGGGTGGGGAGGGCGGTTTGGTGAACCATCTGAGGGGGGTGTAGTTGGGCCCAGCCCAAGAGTGGTGGCCTCGGACAGAACCGGGGAGACAGAGGGAGTCGGGTGCCCAGACGGGGGACGTAGTAGGGATAGAGTGGTCAAGGCGCGAGGATGCCGCGTTGATTGCCGGTAGCAGGGAGACATGGCGGACTGCCACCAGACACTGTAGGTGCTTGATCAAGAGGTTGATTGGAGGGAGGCAGGCTTCACAGGGGAGAATGGCTATGTTGGTTGAGGTGAAACAGTTTGTAACCCACCTCTGTACCTAGTGCCAGAACGCTCTCATCTTGTCGAGCATTTTGGAGTTGGGGGAGAGCAGGTCGCTGCCGTAGAGGAGGATGGGGCGGACTAGGGAGGAGGCAAGACGATGGCACAGATGTGGTGCAAGACCCTTGCCTGGCCGCGACAGGCGGTCTATTGTAGCGAGGGCAGCTTCAGCCAGGGCGAGGCGTCTGGTGAAATGGGAGGAGGTGGCTCGGTCCAATACAGGAGTCGCGGGCTCCAGCCAGTAGCCCAACCACTGAAGTACTTAGGCCAGTTTGTAGGGGACGCAGTCTACTGAGATGGGGAGGGAGGATGGGGGGCCTCTCTGTTGGGGCGTCCTCCAGTGCATCAGTTCTGTTTTGGGGAGGGAAAAGGGCACACCTATGCGCCTTCCTTTTGATGTGAGCGATGATGCGACTGCCTGCAGCTTCTGGACGTTACGCCTGTAGGAGGGTGAGGCCACTGTTATAGTGACATCATCGACGTTGAAGAGGATTATGCCGTTGGGGACTGGAAAGTGGAGGGAGGAAACGTAAATCAGGAACAGGAGAGGGGAGACAGGTGATCCCTGGGGGGTGCCGACCTGGACCGGCGAGAGGACTTTAGGAGAACCTTGGTATAGGAGGCGGCATTGTCGGCCATGTAGGAAGCATCGGACCCACGAAAAAAGGTAGGGCTGAACGCCTTTTTCCCGAAGCTTGCCGCATAGGGCAGCTGAGTCAACGTTGTCAAAGCCTTCTTTGATTTCAAGGAAGAGTGTGGAGGAACAGAGGCCTATGCTGTGCAAAAGTCGGACCTCTTGTGAGAGGGTAGCAAGGGCGTCGAAAGTGCCCATGCCTGATAGTGAACCGCATTGGTTAAGGTGGACGAGGCTAAGGGCCCAAGCAACTGCGGCTAGCCTTACAGCAACCACACGCTCCAGGATCTTGGATAGGTTCTGGAGGAGGACTATGATACGGAAGGAGGCTGGTGTATTGTAGGAGACCTTGCCAGGCTTGTCAAGTACAATGCCATTGGCCTGATTGAGGGATGAGGGGTGGAATCCGTATAGTAGGAGGGGGTTAAGGAGGGAGGTGAAGATCTTTGGGTTGGTTCCGTGGACTCTTTTCCAGACTGAGTATGGGATGTGGTCGGGGCCAGGGGTGGACGAGCTTGAGCTGGATGCTAGGGCCTTGGAGACCTCTTCTTTAGTGAGGACTTCAAGGTTCCTGAAGGGGCGCAGGATAGCAGGAGGGGAGGAGGACTCTCTAGGGGGGAAAAATGGGTCAGAAGGGTGGTGTTGACAGCAAGTGGAGTGTCAGCGTCCAGGAAAGACGGAAACCGGTCAGGGGGGCGTTCCATTTCGAAACGTTTGACTATCCATACAGTCTTCGGGGTTGCAGAGGAGAGGAAGTAGTCCCGGTACTTTCGCTTAGCCTGCTTGATAGCCTGAAAATAAGTGTTACGGGACGTCCAGGCTTCGGTTCAGGAGTCCATATTAGGGGCCTTTTGGGCCCGACGTGTAGCAGCGTGAAAGGAGATTCTGAGAGAGAAGAGGAGCGGTGACCACCAAGGTTTATAGTGGGTCGGCATGCGATTAAGGGGGCTGCGCAGGAGGAGAGTGGTGTGGAGGCGGTCAACATTGCTGTCGAACCAGGCCATGGCAGAGGACAAGGTCGGGAGGGTGGGAGCTGGAGAAACAACAAACAACTTAAGGGCATTACCAAGGGTAGGCCAATCGGTCTTAGCCCAGGCTGGCGTGGGGGCAGGGGGGAGCAATAAAGGAGTAGAGAGTGAAACGCAAATCGGGAAGTGGTCAGAGCCAGTGGACGGGTGCGGGGTAGCCCATTCCGCAAAGAGTTGGGCTGCCGTGCTATTGGCAAAGGAGAGATCAAGAACGGAGGGCTTGCCCACGGAGGTATAGGGAAAATAAGTAAATACACTAGGGGTATTAAGGAGGGAAAAACCACGTAAAGAAGCCAATTGAAAATAAGGAACTGACGTTCTAAGTTCGGTAGAATTACCCAATAGAGAAAGACTTCCTCTTGTATAAGAAGCGTTGGTACGTACCGGAGGATCAAGGGCTAAAAGAACAGATCATCTAAGCGGAATACAATTCCCGTCTTGTGTGACACTTCAGGACTAATAGGACAATTGGCAAGGTTAAAGCCAACTTCTACAGGCCAAAGATGGAGGCCAATATTGAAGACTATGGTCGGTCTTGCGATACTTGTCAAAGGGTAAAGACAGTCAGACATAAGAAGTTTGGGATATTAGAACCTATTGATGTTCCTATGAGGCCATGGAACGCAATATCAATGGACTTCATTGTGGCGTTACCAGAATCTGATAGTTTTACAAGATCTGAGTCATTGTTAATATGTTCTCAAAAATAGTGCATTTCATCCCCCTCGCTACAGAGGTACCTATCAAGGAACTTGCTCTTATATTGCTTTAAGAGATCTGAAGACTGCATGTACTCCCGGAATTGATTATCTCTGATCGGGATAACCGATTCACTTCCAAATTTTGTGTTCGCGTAATGGGACTACTGGAGGTAAAACTCAATGTCTCAACAGCGTTCCATCCTGAGACCCATGGTTAGACTGAGCGGGTGAACAAGACACTGGAACAATACCTAAGGAGTTATTGTACCTACTAGCAGGATGATTAGGTTTCGCTACTACCATTAGTAGAGTACATCTACAATACATCCACCTCCGAGTCTACCAGGTTATCTCCTTTTAAGATTAACTATGGATTCTCCCCGAAGACCAACTAGTCTGGAATTGTTCCTGACAATAATGGAATTCACCCAAGTACTGAGCTGTTGGTAAAGGACTGGGAAGGTACATGGTGAGACATATGAGAAACACTACAAGGTGCTTAAGAAAGGCAACAGACATGGCATGACAAGAAATGATTACCATGTCGGGAATATGTAACTTTAGAAGATGTCGAAGAGGGCAGGGCTATCAAGGCTGATTGCGGAATGCTAAATCGCAAGAATATCCGTACGAAGAGGCCGATGGAGAATCTAGACAACCGGATGTTTGGCCTGTTTGTGGTCAAACAGCGTGTTGGTACAAGAGCAAACGAACTCCAGTTGACATCTCGATGGTCAATCGACCTGGTGTTCAAGGTTGGCCTATTAGAACCCTACTGAGAGGATCAGACTGGGAGAAGGGTAAAAGATATGCCCATCCCTGACATAGTGGAAGATGAGCCAAGTTACGTTATCTCAGGAGTGTTAGACAGCTGGTGGTATGGGGGAGTTAGACAGAAGTTCCCTCATTGGTTTGTCCAGTACCTAATATCATGGGAAGGCTATGGACCTGAAGAAAATTCTTGGGAGCTATTTGAGATGTTGGAAGGAACCGGCATGCAAGCCTTAAGCGATTTCCACAAAAGGTATCCATCTAAACCTAGGGACCATAGGGTGGTAGAAGTCCCAAGTAGCGGAAATAAGAGTCGTCGTTAGATCAGCACAGGTCGAGCCTTATAGAAGAGGGGAGTGATGTAACGAGACTCCACTGAGTACTATTACAAGTAGCCAAACCTATACCCATACCAGTATCAAGAGACTACTGTGGTAGGTATGGCGGTAGACTTAGGTCAACCGAGTGGAGGTACCGGTGGTTAGGTACCTCAGTCGGGCATACTAGACTATACCAAAGGTACATAGGTACCAGTAAGGATTGGGGGTTACCCTGCTCGGTAGGGTAACTCGGGGTGCAGTTACCCTACCTTCAGACTCGGGTTACCCTGCCTTGGGCCATGGGTTACCCTGCTATGGAGTCAAGTTACCCTACCTTGAAAGTAACTTGTTACGCAGGACTTCGGGGGAAGTTACTAGATTGTTTGTCACGCGAAACTAAAAAGGGTATTCAATTCTAAGGTTGTGCGGATCACTCCCGTATAACAGTTGAGCTCAGAACCAGCTGTAACTTGGAGGTGTGGTTGCTAACACCCCCCTCCGGCCCCGTTATAAGTCCCTAGTGTCATGGGCTACAGCATGAAGAATTGCTCTAAGTCTAGCAAAAGCATGCGAGTGGAGATGTTACCGTAACTCCATATGTGCTCACGCCGTCCGTCCAACTGGAGGCTATCCGCAGGATACATGAGGGGGAAGAGGGGAACCTGGAGAATAGCCTCCAGGTAGTTTCATGTAAAACAGACTGAAACTGGTGCAGTAATATTGCTTTGAAGTCAGGAGTAGTATGTGAAATTACCGGAGGCCTGTAGGCGAGGTAACCTAAGTCCGTTGCCCTGAAAGTGTAATAGTATTGGAGAATCATTCAGGACTCTGAGACACTAGTCCGAGGTCACGATGAGACCTACTTCTAGGAGGATTGACTGTGGGTAGTGCCTATTGGTAGTCGGCCCCCGGAGTGGTCTATCTGGTGAGCTACATGGCTATCTTCCGGAATGATATGGAATTGAGTAGAACCGGATAGATGTTCAGGAGCCTCGAATCCTTGCAGAAGACTAAGTGTATATGGGTAGAGAGTTCCATAGTTGGTATAGTATCTGCACAGGCATGACAGCTCGCCACTGGCATGACCGCGATATGAAGAGTATTTACTCCTGCGGTTGCATTGGAGATGCAGCGGCTAAAAGACTTCTATCAGGCAGATGTTAGAACACCACCAAGTAGTCTAGTTCGCTACGGAGGATCGTTGGTCCGACACGTAGAGGTTGGCTAGACAGCCCACGGGAGTTGGGTACTTGCGAGTGTAGAGTAGTGATGAGGAGTAACTGGCAGCATACCAAACCTACTTAAGTATATGCGAGTTCTCCTCTACTCTGGCAATCAACTCCCTCTCGAGATCAGGACTTAATTGAGTAAAGCTGTGGCTTAACAATATTAAGTTTTACCGTTTTGTTTTTTCAACTCAACTGTTGATTATCTTTATCTTTTCTTTCAGAAAGAACACTTCGGTGCTGTCGCAACCTTGGGATCCATCTTCCCAGAGGGAGCCCCCATTAGAAAGGCAAAGAAGAAAAACTCTGAAACAAGGAAAGAAATACATCCCAGCTACCCGGGCTGTTATACTGAACAAAGGAGAGACTGAAGAGGCCCAGGCCGTCGCTGGAAGGCCTGGTGGCAAATAATCTGATAGGAATGGACATCTACCTGGACAAGCTGGAAGGATTGATGAAAACTCTGGTGGGGTCGACATCTCCCTCGGCGGGGGGGAGGCAGGCCCTGGAGGAGAAGCGCATAGCTGTATGTGGGGTATCTGGTGGAGCTTGAGGGCGCGGGCGGCGCGGGGTGGAAAAAGGTGGAGTGAGAGTTTGTCTAGGGGTCGAGTGTCTCGGGGTTCCTTCGGAACCGTCGTGGCTGACATCCAGGTCGTCTTCCAACTCATTGCCTAGCAGATATGGGGCTGTGGTGTCTTTGGTAACTGTGGCTGGCCGTTCTGCGCAGTCCCAGTCCGTGGCCGAGTGTGGTTCCCTACAGTTGTGGCTGGAAGTAGTCGAGGAGGGGCAGCAGTTGACGACTGCCTTGGTGTTGCCCGCTTTAGGGCAGGTGGTGTTCTGACAGCGATGGGCCGAGCATGTATGCGAGAGGGAGCAAATTGGACAAACCAGGTAATCCCTCTTACATCTAGGGGCCTGATGTCCAAACTTCCAGCAGTTCCAGTACAGGGTGAAGCGGTTGGATGAGAAGGCACGCTCGACACGCCGCCTTCTAGGGAGGAGGTAGATGGATGTTCCCATGGTATTGATGTCCTAGGGAGCGATTGTGACAACGATGAAGGTAGCGGACTTGGACATCCTCGACTCCAAGTCACAGTTGAGATAGCGGGCGGAGAAGATGGTGATACCCGTGGCGTTGCGGACTGACTCCTGAAGGAGGGAGAGGAGGTCGTCTTGGTCTTCTGGGAGGTAGGCGAGGGTGAGGGAGTAGATGGCGAGCTGGGTCTCGTTGGGGGCAGGGCGCATGGAAAGGAAGGCATTGTTGCCAATGGGGGAGAGCTGGTTGAGGCGGTTAGTGAGAGCCAGATAGTAGGGGGCGTAGGAGGTGGCGGCAGTGAAGGGGTCGAGGATGGTGAGGGTGACGGAGCCTCTTTGATTGACACGGGCAGAGAAGGAGAGGGGAAGGGGGTAGTTTGCCTCGTGAAGGACTGCTGCAGCTATGTCGGAAAGGGTAGCAGATATTCTTTCAGCTTCAGGGTAGAGGGCAGGAGAGGAGCATGAGGTAAAGAAACGAAGTTTTGCTGCTAGCAGGATAGGAGCCTCTTTAACAGGAGGAGCCGTCATACCTGATTCGACTTGCGCGGCAGGAGGTGGGTTCATCTTGGGTACCTTGGTTTTCATCCGGCCCCCAGCAGCTGTGGCCTGGGCGAATGAGTGAGGGGGACGTAGGAAGATCAGATCCATTTTTCCAGGGACCCACTTTGAGAGGGGAGGGTATTTGGCATCACGGAAGGTCAGATCCTCCCACGAGTTGGAGTTCTTGACAGCGTTGGCCTCAGAGTTGCCATAGAGCTTCTTCATAACAGTATCGTAGCTGGGTATGTCGAGATCAACCCCATCCACAAATATTCTAACAAGATAAAGGTGCACGGGGGGCAGGGCCTGTTGGAGGTTTGGAACGGCAGGAAGTTGTGACGTGTTGGACAGGGGGAGTAGGGCTGAGGGAGGGACTTCCTTACCCTTGTGCATAGGCAGTGGAGCAGGCAGTGGCGGAGCTTGCTGATGTGAGGGCGGTGGTAGGGAAAGCCTTTGTGATATGTCACGTACGGCCAACTCGATAGGGGCGAGGGAGGAAAGGGAGTGGGCCTGAGTGGTGGAGACACCCTCAGACAAGGCCTGGACCTTTGAAGGAAGGAGATTGATGCGTTCGTTGATGGAGGCAGGCCCATTGAGGGTTACCATGAGGGGGGGGATGAGGACGGCTTCGCCATCACTGAGATCGTGAAGGTCACAGGAGAGGAGAGGCGGAACTGAGAGGAAAGCGTCTCCGACAACTGGCTCCAGGGACTGCAGAATGGCCAGGATCGTGTGGAGGGGTGTAGCAGAACTTGCTTTGGAGGGGTGGGCAGAAGCAACCTTTGACATTGGATTGCGCGACAAAGACTTGAAGCCTAAGTGTGGAGGAGGTAGCCGTGCAAAAGTGAGGAGTCGCACCAGACGCAATGGTATTGAGAGTGTGTAAGAAAGTTGTCGTCAGGAAAATACTGGGCCCGGAGCGTGTAGTGAACGGAGTTTGGCAGGCTTGCATATATAGATCAAATCAAGGACGGATGGAGACATTCAAATAAAAATAATGCTGGGCGACAGATCCTACACAGCTATGGTTCCCAGCACGCCATTCGAATGAGACTGCTGAACTTTGATTCCCTATGAGGTCTTGGAGTTGACCTCCCTGCCAATATTTTAGACCATTTAGCTAAAACTAGCCTAAGTACAGTATCGGGGCAGGGGCCTAATTGCAGGATGCGGAAAGGACGCCACGACAATGTGTCCGTAGTCCTACATTTTTGCAGGGTCTTAGGGGTCTCCTCCACCACCATATGCCATGAATTGACTCGATATAGTCGGGAAAACCTGCCAAGAGAGTACCGCCTTTCTTAAGATCCAGTAATACTTTCATCGCTTCCTGTCAAACGACTTATTAGTGTTCATTACGGGGCAGGGCGGGACAGGTTATGGGCTCCAAGGCCCAACTGTTACGCGAGGGTGGGGTGATGATTTTACCTCCCAGCCCCGCCGCGCCCCCGTTCGGGGCCTGATTGTACCCCCCCGTCACACCAAAATCTGACAGGGCCCTGCCTGAGGTATGGGCTGGGCGGGGGGGCTTGGCAGAAAATTGCCAAAGAATAGGCCACGCCCCTGGCCGTTGTATGAGCCGGGGCGGGGAATTTTGCTGGGTGCCAGTGTTTTTCAGCGTCCTGCAGGCCCCGTAACGAAGCCTACTACTTATACAACTTGAAATCCCGGTTCCTGTTTACCAAAATCCTGAGGTTTACGACATCCACTGTGCACAATGGACTCGTGCTTTGCTCTTCCCAATTCAGGCAAGTCGTAATGATTGGGTTTGAGTACAAGTAGGTAGGGAAGACCTGTATGTTGGGCTGAAGGGTTGGCTCCTGGCAAATCTCGTAGCACTTTCCAAAATCATGGACTACACATCCAGGAGTACTGTATAGTGTCTAGCGAGTTTTCAGATATTAACCGCAGCCAACTTTGGACGTATTGCGCACGTACATGGCCTTATCACAGTACAGCAGATGGAAGATTCACGAGAGTTCATGATAGTTGATATTGGGATGATTGCTGGCCTGGCGCACCTGATCCCTGAGGTAGGTCGGCGCTGGCTTGTCAATAGCTAGCTTGATTTGGGACTGTTTAATGAGATTGATTGAGCAATCAGGAAATTATAGGAAAGTGACTCGGTAGTGCACATGGGAGAGGATCATAATATCGTCGCTAGGTTGTACATAGGATCTATTGCTTAAGCAAGCAGCCAAATTGAATACAGACAATGACAGCACGATATAGGCGGCCGTCTTCTCTTTTCAATTTGGCCTCCTGCACATATGAGAGATAGAAAGAACAAGAAATTGTACATGGGAAATTGACACCCATGATGTTTTGAACTTGGGTAATAAGGATTCAGGTGGAGGTTAGGAGACTCCGAAGAACTAGATGTAAAGGCGTAAATTTAATCAAAGTAATGTGTTATAAAAACTCTGTGGGTGAAATCTGTTAAGAAACGGGGAGAATCGAAGCAGAATGCTGACTATTGCATTGGGCTGCATCAGAATACAACGCCTAGCAATACAAGGGGCATGATATCAGACTACCATGTCGCCACGCTCAGAAACACTCTACAGAGAACTAGTGAGGGTATAGACCCTGGCCAGAGGCAAGATAATGGTACGTGTGTTGGAAAGAGGATATAGTAGGGAGGATACCTTGGAAGGGGCCAGACATGGGTTGGATTCAATGTCACGTCAGGAACGACTAATGTAGTGCGGTAATGCTAAATGCCCTCAGGAGGGAACTAGTGACTGCAACGAGAGTTAGGATGCAGTCAAGAGACAAGTTGAAGCTGTGGGCATCAGGAAGAGAAAGTAACAATAACAATAACCAAGGTATTGGCTGGATGTAACGTCTTCGCTAGGTGCTAATCACGTTTCGAGAGGTGTACGATAGTTGACAGGTAGCCTGCTCTTCCAGAGAGGAGGCGAGAGCTGTATGAACTAAAGGAGGCTTCAGAGGTGTACTGGAGAAACTAAAGAGTAACCATTCAACCAAGTATATTGAAATACTGTCGGTCGAAGTCTGTCCTTTCCATCGTGGAATAGGACAGTCTTTAAATACACAAATCCGTTCATGTCTAGCATGAACGAAACTAAACAAAGGTATCAAGTCATACACTTTGGTAAAACAACATAAGTTTCAAATCAAGTATCAAAGAGATACTTAAAACAAAACATAAAACAAACTAAGTATCAAAAAGATACTTCAAACAAGCCAAGTATCAAAACGATACTTAAAACAAAACATAAAACAAAATCCTTAACCGAGTACCAGTACCGGTTACACTGGACCTCCGGGAGTTGCAACATCACATGAGGATGCAATGAAGTGAGCAGAGGTAATTTTATATCTAACTCCCCTGGATGCATGGGGATGTTGCAATGAATCCCAGGGAGCACAGGACACAGGTGATGCAGGAGTGACATTGCTCATGTCAGGGTGTAAGGGCGAAGCATCGCACGAAGGGTATGTTTTTACTGATACATCGCAGGCGTCCTGGATGTCCTGAAGTGTCCGGTAGCGTCAGAGACATCAAGAGTTCTTCTTAAGCAAATGTACTGTATTCACTAGGTGCTAATCACGTTTCAATAGGTGTACGATATTGAATTTGTGAAAGGTACGATCCTAATAGTAATATAGATTATACGGGTGTAATATTAAGAGCATATTTCCAGCACATTTCTAGTGAGGAGGTAAAAGGTATGAAGGCAGATTGGTAGTGATTCTTGTCCTTAATTTTCTTTGTAAACAAAGCAAGCAGTACCGTCTATTTATACAGATTTACATCCTTCACATAAACCCCATGTAACAGAGAAATATAATTTGGAGAAACATACGTGCAACCATGTAAAACCATAACATAAGTAGGAAAAACATAAGGGCGAACATGTTTGACCCTGAGAATCTGCCAAGATATTTCCATAAAACATGCGTGAATCTGAGAGGGCGTGAGGGAAATTACAGTAAGTCTGAAGAAATAACCACAGCTATAAAGTCGGAAAAAATACATAAAGATGAGGAAATATGCCACAAACTAAAGAAAGTAACACAGGCATAGATCCTTAATCATTTTTACTGAATATTAATAAAATTACATAAGAAACATATCCTAATTGTAGTAATGTATGCGGTGTTTAGGTATGCCAAAACACTAACTAAGTATGTGAAAATATATGCTATTATCAAGGAAATGTAATTATGAAATAAATCAAGAAATGTCAACATAGAATAGTTGACTGGTGGACTACTCTTCCAGAGAGGAGGCAAAAGCACTATGAACTAACGGAGACTTCAGAGGTGTACTGGAGAAACTAAAGAGTAACCGTTCAACCAAGTATATTGAAATATTGTCTGTCGATCTCTCTCCTTTCCATCGCCGAATAGGACGGTCTTTAAATATACAAATTCAATCATGTCTAGCATGAGGGAAATTTAATCAATGGTATCAAGTGATACACTTTGGTAAAACAACCTAAGTATTAAAACAATACTTTAAACAAACCAAGTATCAAAGCGATACTAAAAACAAAACATAAAACAAACTAAGTATCAAAACGATACTACAAAGAAACCAAGTATCAGAGGATTTACTTAAAAGAAAATATCAAACAAAATCCTTAACTGTATACCAGTACCAGTTATAGCAAGAATGCAATAATTTTTAGTGCCCAATTTGGCTAGTAGGTGGACCTTCATCCTTGCCGATATCCAGACACAAGATGGTAAAGTGTCTCAATCCTGGCTGATGTCCGGACCCCAGATGGCAGAGAGTTGTAATCATGATACCAAGCCACATACCAGCCATCTGTATATCTACTGGACACTAGGACCAAATCTAAAAATATCCACAGAAATAGGAGATGAGACCCAAAAAATGCAATTTTAGTCTCTTGAAGACTCTGGAAGCCAAAATGGCCCATTGGTAGAATGTAAAAGTGAGTGATAGTTGTGATTGTACGAGTTGGATGTTTTGTTAAGTTTCTCTAAGACTCCAATGCATTGAGTAACACTTGGACAACCACACAACATCACAGTCAGTACATCAATAACAAGTCTGTCAACTACCATTGCTCCTCAGTTCTGATACCATCAAAGCTAATAATTTAGGGCAGCATTCTACTCGATTTCAGCTTTCCATTGTACCACAGAACATCTGCCTACTGTGAGTTTACAACAACTTATAGCATATTTTGTGCCCTGGTAAAGTACTGGCTTTGAAATCAGATTCCTCAGCTATCCTTTAGCCCTGTACTTCATACATTACGGTAATATTATACTCGATACCAGCTTTCCAACGGTATAAAGAACATCTACTCGCCATCAATAGCGGTGGAGATACAGTCTATTATGGATGTGATGTTTACTTTCGCGATCCCTGCGGAAGTGCTGACTTTGATGCCCCGAATCCTCGGCCATCCTTTAGGTGCAATACTTCATACTTTATAGAACTATTCTACTCAATGCCAGCTTTCTAACGGTATAAAAGACGTCTACTCGCCATCACTACTGGTGGAGATACAGCCTATTATCGAGGTGATGTTTACTTTTGCGATTCTTGTGCATGTGCTAACTTTGATGCCAGATTCCTCGGCCATCCTTTGGGTACAGTACTTTATACTTTACAGCACTATTCTACTCAATACTAGCTTTCCATCAGTATAAGGAACGTCTACTTGGCACTAATATCGGTGGAGTTATAACTTGTTACAACTTTTAGACTCGGACTCTGTATCACTCATGTATCCCTGCCTACTTTTTGTGAAATAGCATGGCCCTGTTTATCTATAAAAATAAATCTTGTTTCCTGTAAAAATGTAGCTCATTTTAGAATAACCTAGGTATAAGTTATGCTTTGTATTGGCTGTATAGAGTGAATTCTGAATTTTAAGAAACATATTCTGACTTCAGTTCCTGCTTCCTGTTGCGTCCTGTGACGTGCAGTTGCATCCAGAAATTGGTTGCCATGTCCCATTTCACCCTGGTATTGGTTGTCATGTCAACTTACATGGTGACATTGGTTGCCATATCCACCTGAGTCCTGAATTGCAATTTGCGTTCCTGCGTTCTGTGCGTCTGATGGACAGGACGGACAGGACGTAGGTGATAATTTTTACTAATGTGGTATAAATAACTATCTTAAAACACTAATAAAACTGAGTAAAACAAAGTATCATAGCAATGTTGGTTGATCAGTTGGAATAGGAGATTGTCTTTTTTAATTTTTTATCTAGTTTTATTCATATTTTAAGACAAGCGAAAGTATATGGTTTATATTACTAGAAGGTATGTATACCAACACAGCCACTTCTGACTAGGTCTCAGCAGTGTGAAGAAAAAATTTCTATATAATTAAATTCATATTATACAATGAAACTGAAAACAAATATTTCACAATATTGACCATATTGGCCCATGGTAAACATCTTGCTTGCTTGAGAAATGTTTTTTAGGTCACCCACACGATACTCTACATGCTAGATAAGTTTCATAATTTAATTATGAATTCAATTCTATTCGTTGCATTTTCAAAGTTGTACCTTTTTCGCATTTCTTCACCCTTATGCTCGTAAGAACCAATGGTAACAAATTATACTATTGTTTCACCAAAAACTATTACAGATTCCGCTTGTCAAAAATCAATGGAACATTTCTTAGACGTTTTCCCACCGCGGCAAATGTATTGCTTTTTTTTAATCCCCTTTGTCTCGCTTCCTATGTTCTCTGTTCACGCCCTTCCCTTCTTTGTTCTCTTTCAATGTGGAAATAGTGGATGTAAATTTCCTTTCCCTAGCGTATCGAAGGCCAGACAAGGGATATTTAAGGATAAAGGTATGATCAATGCTGGGAGCCGAGGCCGGAGGAGAGAAGGCGAATACCGACACTTTTGATACCCTTAAATCACCCGAGTCTTGTCAACAATGGTCCGGCAACTTATTCCTACTCTGTTGAGAATTGGTCGTGATGAACTCAAGCCTCCAATCCCGCTTCCTCAAGTATGCCCTGTCCCTCCTGAGTTGGATACATTCTTGGGTCTCTTCAACGATGATAGCTTCACCATGACAAGGGTAGCTGAACGTGTAGCTGCTCTCGGTGCCTGGAGGGAATCTCGTATTCTAGATTTGGATAACGAACATCAATTTGAGGGGCAAACTCCGTGGGGTATAGATGTTGATCGCCCGTCTGATTCTCTGTGGAAAGTTTATTGCGAATCACTTTCCAGAAGATACCCAAACCGATCTCCTCTGATCATCTCAAGCCCTATTTCTTTGGAAAATTTACCAACCACTTTTTTAACAGCTGAAATAAGTGAGAGACTCCCTCAATGCTCAAACCTATTATTCATTCTCCAGAACAACTCCCATGAGTATTGGTTCGGGGATTTAAATTTCCACACTACCACGTTACACATTCTAACTCCCTGGCCGGATGGTGCCATTGCGGTACCGGATATCTTATCGGCCCACAGTGGCCTAGAGCAATGCTTACGAGTGGCGACTAGAGATCCAACCTGCAGGATAACTCTTGCCCAGGGTTACAATATCTCTACTTCTCCCCATCTGATTGACTGTTCCTGGCGATTTGTCTTGAGGGCCATGACCCTATGGCACGAAGTCAGTAACCCTAGTGATTTTTGGCCTAGGCAAGCTGCCCTCATTGATTCTGCTGGTTGGGGTATACCAGAGTTTATGAGCAGGCTCACAGAAATCCTTTACCAAGTGAGTAGGATGAATCATATACGCCACTGATACTGATGATGACGTCCTAGCAACAAAACGAGCATCCAGAAGGCCCGATTACGGAACCGCAAGGACCAGCTCCAGTGGTTATGCCACAGGGGGTGCGACATGTCCTCTTATCTCTCACCCGCCATATTAAGGCTATTGAGTTTGCCCAACGGGAGATTGATAATGGTGCTGAAGCGATCTTGTTCACTCGTATCCCAAATACACTAGATGATGAGTGTAGTGGTTCAGCAAGTGCGCCATGTCAAGTCGTAGTGACTGCCCTCCGACGATTTCAAAAGCAGATCTTTTTCGGGTGAGATCACTCCTCCCCTAGAGTCTACAAAATACCGGACATTGTTGCTGTAATTACATACTAAGTGGAACATCTAGCCGAACTGTACCGGCTGTCAAGATGGTAGATTTTGTTTTGACTGGCCAGGCTGAGCGGTTCCGAAGGCAAATGGATGCTCACCCACCCGGAGGTTATCCCCTCAAGCCATATTTGCTCCCTATCGGTGACCTCTAACAAACTCATAGCTAGCGCGGAGCAGATCGCGGCCCACCGGCGTGTTACTGAACTACAATGGAATAACGGTGTCAACAAAGCAATGGTCGTCTTGGACGAAAATGGCCAGGGTTTCATCAAGGGCTTGGAGCTGCCACAATGTCCTGTTCATATGTCGACCCTTGTCAATTCTAGTAATATTCTTGATACTAGACCTTTTTCCGCCATACTTCCGAATTTTGCTTATTTGGAAATCGACAATCAGCCTCCAATATTCTGGTTTCAGAGGCGGAGGCCAGTGCTAGAGCTGGAAAACAGAATTGTGAGCACAAGCAAACATAACTTCTACGGTCCAACACCATGGATGATTCAAGAACCGCTTTGTACGGAAGCTATTGCATCACCAACCCCCGCTAACTCAGCCATCACCGGCATTGTTCACCTCTTAGGGAACGACTCTAATTTTATTCCTGCACTGGTAGCGGAGCGAACGACCCGGTTTGGACAATGGACACTTGAAAATTACGCAATGGATCCTTTTGACAGAGAAGAAAGATTTCAGCGAACACAAGCACTGCCAGACCCAAGAGGTTTGGAGCCCGCAGGATGGCTTACAAGCGATATCATGGACGCTGTCACAACTCATTATAACCAACTCCACACGGAGGCGGAAATATTTTCGGTCTCGCTCACAGCATTATTGGCCGTCACCGGTGATCCTTCACACCTCGAAGGATGTCGATTGGGTGCAAGGTTTTGGATCTTTATACAGTCGAATGTCAAGGCAGATCATCCCGGTAATCACTTTTGGATTTCGATAGTTGACCGGGTTAAAGGACACTTTTTCACTCACAATAGCCTTCGGGATCTTGGCGATCCTAGTATCTTATTCAATGTCTTAAGGTCTATTTTTGAATCCCCAGTAGTCCAGGATATTAATGGATCAGCAGCAACGTTAACTCTCCCGGAAAATACGGTGGTGGATGTGCCCCAACAACGGAACGGATATGATTGCGGTGTTTACTCTGTGAGAACGATAACCGGGTTCCTGGAGGGGCTCGCCCAAATTCAGGGACCCGTCCCAACAGACGGGGATAGTCAAGCCGCGAGATCATACATACCAGAAAATTGGTCTTCCACTGAATACCGCGGGGTACTTCGCCATTCTTTTCCGGTAAGCCCGTGTTTGCGCACAGTCTGTTCTCCCCCACAATTGATAGTGAGTGGGTTCTAGACTCAGCCTCTTGGGGAAGCTGGCGCTTCCACTACGCCCGACCAACTCAACAATATCCTCACTGCGCTATCGGATGCTAATCACCATCAAGACCTTGAGCGCGCAAGGTGGCACCTTGACAATGCTGGTGGAATCCTTCTTCAACTGAACTGTCTTCCATTAGGCAATTTGCCTCATGGATGTCTATGTCAGAATCATGACAACGCGTGTGGTTTCGCCGTGGTGCCCGTCCCACCTGGCTATAAAGTTGTGCTCATGAGGTATGGCCCCACTCACCTTGACCCCAGCGCTCAGGAGCTCACACCCATCAGTGACACCATCCTCTCGGGGGGCTCTTGGACAAGAGTTCAAAACCTCCCTGTCATGCGGGAGTATTTGGCGGCTTATCAGAGCGCTTGTGAGTACGTTCGTTTCTGCAGCCCGTCACAGCTAACTTATTAATTTAGTGATGAGGTTAAATCGGAACAACCGACTTAGCAATCTTGAAAGAGAAGAACTTCGTGATAAATATTTGATTTTAGCTTCAGATACAGCTCAGGTAATAGTTGGGAACAGAATAGAACACGTCAGAAACCCCCCCCAGGGATTCGCTCGTGCAAGCTTTCTTCCTTATGACAATTCTGACAAAATCATTCAAATTCTGGAAACGAATTCGAAAACGTGTGGAGGTGATACCATCAGGTTACCTGGAGTGTCATATATAAGGATAAATGACCAAGTCTGGATTTGGGTAGCGAGGTCTCTTAATCAGCAAGCTGCTCAGAGATGGCTTACTACCTCAACGCTGCGCCCCACCCCCCTAGCATTAACAGGAGCGAATTTCCTCACACCTATACCTAAAGTGCCACCCATGCCTAACATCTGGAATGAAGAGTTGGAAACGCCAATCATTGAGGACAACCCGACTAGTCTGGCCTCGGCAGTGGATAGTTTCCGTTCTAAATGGGCGGAGAAGGAGCTCAGATACCAACAAGCCATCCGCCAACAGTCAACATATCTTCCCTACTCGGATAGTGAAGATCCGTTGCCTTTTGAGGAGCAAGTGGATGTAGAGGACGGCTATGGGATTAGACCTCGCAAGCAGAAGCGATTCTACATCTACTCATCCTCAGAAGGAGACGAGGGGGGGGTGATCAATCTAGGAACAAGCACAAGAGCTCCAAAACGTGTAGCTCGAATGAACGCCCAGACAGGGACTCCATTTTTGCCACCCATGGGACAAATTGCTGCGGAGCCTGTACAACCGATCAGGTACTCAACCCGGCCTTCTAGTGACACCAGAATGATTCAAATTCGCGAAGAGATACCTTGGACCCACTTAAGCAAAGGAGATCCAACCTTTACTATCAACACTATTGGGATACTCGGGAGGACGTTTCTGTTACCTACAGAGCATAACTTTAGCTATCTCGCCATCCGAAGCTACCTAGAGAGTCAGGGAGAGCTCTTGCCGGCCTCGACTCTCAGTTACTCGATGACCGGCGTCGATCCCACACCATTCTCTAACCAAAATGATTACTTAAGATTCCATTCCCGGATGTATGCTCTACAGGTTGACCAGAGACGAGGGCATATTGAAATCCATCATCCCATGACCTGGACAACGGTTATGCAATTCGACACAGAGGACTTCGTATATGCGCGACCCCAGGAACCTACTCGTGATTGGAACAGGTTCATACTGAGCGCCGAGCCTTTCCCGGCTGACCAAGTTTTCACAGGTTATGCAAATATCGGAGGTGCGACGTTCACCCCTGGGCCTGCGGCAATCCTTCGAACACGTGGTGACTTCAAAAGACTTTTTTACGCTGCTGCCGAAAACGAATTTCCCGCGATACGTGTGGTTATCCGCCGAAGCCTTGAAGTCGATAGCACAGATCGTGTATATCACGCCCCTCCATGAAATCTCATAATAATTTATTATTGGCTAACCCTATACCACGGAATTGTTCCTAGGGCCGAACTAACATTTGTAGGATAACTGCAACCAGATACGGTGCGGATGGTAACAGTGCTGTAGCCGGCCCTATCACGGCAATCGTTGCAAGTGCAATGGACTATATGAACTGGAACTTTCTCTCGACCCTTGTTACCCGCTGGCTTGGCACGTCATATTCATTAACCTACGTCCTTCCACAATCTTCTACCAAGCACCTGGTTGCTGTGGATAGCCAGGACACTTTCCAGCGCATGATCAATGAGTCTAATAGACTCCCCGACGGTGAGAGACAACTATCGTTAGAAATTAGGGTGCGCAACCAATTCTCCTGTAATCCTACGGAAAAACTAAAAGCTGTCCAGGAATCACTAGCAATGAGCGAGGTCATAAAGCTGGAAGAACAGATTGGTTACCAACGAGCCCAGATGGTGGAGTTGCGAGCCACCGGTTATGGAGAAATTATCAAACGTGGTCAGGAAAGGCTCAAATTTCTTAACCTCCTACTAAGAGCAGCGGAAGTGAGAGAGACGGAGATTGAAAAATTTATTGATGAACAGACCAGAGCGAGAAAGGAAGATGATAAGGTAGTGGAGGCTCGAAGGAAGGAGACTAGCGTGAAGGATCGTACCGCGGGGGTGGAAAAGGAAGAGCGGGCAGCAACCGAGGCGCGAGCGGCGCAGGCTACAGTAGGGCATGCTAGGGTAGAGGGTGCTAGGGCAGATCAAGAAATGGCGGGGGAAGCTGCTGCAGAGGCCGAGAGGTAGGCGGCCGCTACCAGTGAGGAGGTAAGAGTAGTAGGAATGCACAGGTTCGCCGTGATTCAGGGAAAGGCCCCAGCATCCAACAGATCGCCGGCGGGGGAGGAAGACCCTAGGCCAGTGGAACCTGCTAGGGCAGCACCAGCTCCTACAGTCCAGGCTACCTCATCTGCTGTACACACTATTGCCCCTTTTTCCCCAGAACCCGATGACCAAATCCGAGCATCGAACGACGACAACGGGCGGCCGGAGGATCGTTCCTCGCGGACAGGGGAAAGGGTAGTGGCTATGCCAGTGATGGAACTCATTTATCGTGAATCGCTTGCTCGCGGCTTCCCTGGTTCACCCGGTGGCGGTGGTGGGGGGCCCGCAGGTCAGGCTGAGGACCACGATGCGGGCCAAGCTGCAGACCGGGCTAGAGGCCAGGCCACAGAACCCGCAGCCAACCAAGATCGGGGCCAAGCCGCAAACATAGATGGAGGCCTGGGTAGGGATCAAGCTGCAGAAGGAGAAGACGAGGAGGTGGCCGAAGAGGATGGTGATAATAATGGCGAAGACGGGGCGGCAAGCCCAACACCTGCGGATCTCCGTGCAGCGGGCGAACGCCTAGACAACGATGGCAGAAGGAATCACCAGCGGGAAGGAAGATACTACTGCCCAATCTGTGGTGCATGTGTACAAAATCTTGGAGATGTAAGTTTTGACCCCTCCTACCCAGTCTAAGTACCGGTGCTAGTCCATTTATGTAGTATTGTGAGACAATTGTCCCAATACAAGCATCAATGGTGCCAAGATGTCCGCATGCTTGATAAACTAGCACGTAGGGAGATATAAGATGGAACTAACTAATTAAAAATGCAGGCACGGACTAGGACACACTTTGAAAGATGCAACATACATTATTATCAGTTGGTAGCGGAACCCCCCATTCGGCAGGGGAAAAAAAGACGGAGGGAGGGATAGTCGGGTTCATTTTCACTCTTTGGTATGGGGTGAAGTGCTGATGTGAGTCACCGTAGTGCCTTGTGAAGATTTTTAAATGGGGTACACAAACCCTCCTACACTACGTCCACAGGTTTGGGAATAATTTTTCTGCAATGAGAATTCATATATAAGTGATGGGTTCGTGCTGTGGAAAAATTGTGGCTTATTTTTATTAAAGTTTTTTTTTATGGCTACGAGGTTTTCAAATCACAAAAGGTGAACAGATAATTCAAGTGCTTGTGTAGTGATGGGCTAGATCATGATCGAGCAGATCATAGGGGTTCTGCTCGAGCATGATCCCGTATTGCGGGTCAGCTGTTTGCCTTTAGTTAACCGACAGGATCCCTATGATTGCACTCCGGAGGCGATAACCTTCCACGACGCGTTCGGAAACGGGCAAGAAGTTTAGATGTTGTGAGATATTTTGAAGCGTATGGGCACCAACTATGACGTCCGGCACGTCGTAGGAGACTATAAGAGTGAGGACATTTAGATAAGAGAACGGGAAGTAAAGCGTGTTAAAGAATCAATAGCAGAGCGTGTTGTCGAGAATATGTTATCGAGTGTCCGGCGTAGAGAGTGTTTATAAAACTAGGTGATATCACATGATTACCAAGATGGGTATAGGTCATTAGCATGAAAACCGCCTACCCCGCTCACCTGATAACACATTCTCAACCGGACTCTCTATTATTGAATCTTCGACACTCTTCCCTTCGCAATGTACGTTTCAAAGATTCCCTCACCAAACAATCTGGGCAACTGGCAGAAACGGTGTCTAACACTCCAAGCCCAGGGAATAGCGCCAATGCTTCGGACTCGCCGGTCTCGGAGTAACTGTGTTTTGTGAAAGGGTCCTCCATCACATTTTGACTTACGAAAGCAACAAAAACCGATCATAATCGGCGAGACTCGAGCAGGATCTATCGGTTTGCTCGAGCATGCTTCTGGCCATCACTAACCAAAGCAAGCATTGTGAAAACTACCCACCCAAGGGGTATACGAAACCGTCCTCCCGAAATTCTATGTCATTGACCAAGAAGGCGAATGAGGTCCTGCTGGTGTAGAAGTGATATTAGGAGTCGGGGGGTGCCTTGGCCTACCTATAGGAGCGGAGGTAGAGGAAAGATCAGCGGGTGGAACTGGGATGATGATATAGGCGAATATTTAGAGGTGTGGGAAAGAACAAAATGGGAGAGGAACAGGAGAGACTATAATAGCTTGAATCTCTACTCAGCATTATAAAGATTGTGAGTTTGTTGGCCTTTTGTAGATCCCTAAGCAGGGTCGCAGCTACTAGTACTATTGTTACGAATACCCGTTTGGTACTTGAGTACAGCCACATCTCTAAATTGAAGAGCCGGGGTAATCATTTTGATCCTAAATATAGGCAAAACATAAAAAGGAAAACATGGAAACGCATATACCACAAAAATCAGACCTAGACCCCACCAGAAACATACTGCTCAATGTAAACGGTGGATAAAGGTGGAAGACTGATGGCGCGGCAGGGGTAGCCTTTAGATAAGAGTATTTACTTGGAAAGTAGTTAGTGTATGAATGGATGGGGGAGGTATGGTAAACAATGTGGTTCACTCCGTTCCCGAAACTAAATTAACGGGAAAGACATGTGTGTAATTAAAACTTCCTGATCCCTCCAGAGATATCCACGTCTCTCGCTCTGTGCCACACAAGTTCCGATTCCTCCACACACTCCGGTGGTAACAAAGGAATGACATGTCTTGAGAACCACCTCCGTAAACCTCTGAACCCTCATGATGATCCCCCACATCCCCAAACTATACGTTAGACTCCCGGAACCTCCATAATTAACTCCAACTATCCAACAAACTCGATTTGGACCGCATGAAAAGAAACCTAAACACAAATAAACACAAATGACATCCCGTGATCAAGACACCCCCGCCGAGTGGCGGGGGAGTGGCGAGGAAGCTTGACCCCATGTTTATTCAATAAATGAGCGGGAAGGTTATCCTTCCTCTTAATCCCCTTATCCCTGACCTTCTCGCACCCCGGAATTGGGCAGTCAAGTCGTATATTGAGATGCTTTAATTAACGGCGTTCACCACAGATGCAGGGCTAGTACTGGCTGCCGGTATCTGATAACCTTGGTCTCGATAGCCGATCAGTAAGCTATCGTCGTACCCGCTCGCGCCAGCCTGTTCATGGTTCATGGCAACCTTAACTCCAAGTCACCGGGATCAAATACGAGTACTCGTTTGATACATAGTACTTTGGAAATAACCCTAACCCACCCCCACGTGCTAGCAGCCCAAGATCAAAAATTGACAAAGTTCAGGTCTCACTACCCCCACTCCCGCGCTTACCGAGGAACACGAATAGAATGAGAATGAAAACCGGACCACAACCGCCACCAATCTCCCACGCCCATCATGCTCCACCACCTCATATCCGCGCCTTACACAAAGCGCACCAAAGATCGCCCCTAACGGTGCCTACAGTCCTGGACTTTGAAAACCTCCCTCTGAGCTCCCCGTCCTCCTTTCCCCCCGTCACAAACTCAACAATCAGCGCCTCCGTCGCATCAACCGCATTCTCCGCATTCAGCGATGGGCGCGAAGACACGGTGAACGTCGAGTCCGACATACCCGTCTACAATGTTTCCTCGGTCCCTGGACTACGGCTAATACCCAACTTACTCCCTCCGTCGGTGCAAAAGACCCTGCTGCGAAAACTGCTGTTCCGCGATCTCTCCGACCCGCGGCACAAAACAAACCTGCACGCACACTACAACTTACCTCCCCCGCCACCCGACATAGGTTCGTATTTCGAGTCACCCCCGGGGACTACCTTCCAGACGCTCAACACCGACGGACGAGACTTACCCATTGACCGCATGCTCGATAAAAAACTCCGATGGGTGACTCTCGGTGGTCAATACGATTGGTCGTTGAAAAAGTATCCTGTGGATTCCTCCTCCCTACCGGAATTCCCGCGGGATATTTGCGAGCTCATAAGCTCGCTTTTCGGGATCACGGCACAGGCGGCTATAGTCAATATTTACTCACCGGGGGATACACTGGCGCCTCATCGGGATGTTTCCGAGGCGAGTTCTGCACCATTAGTCAGTGTTTCGTTGGGTTGCGAGGCGCTTTTCATCGCAGGGGTTGGGGAGGGAGAGGGGGTTGTGATTAGGGTGAGGAGTGGGGATGCGATCGTAATGAGCGGAGAAGCGAGGTGGGCGTGGCATTCTGTGCCCACGATTGCTGGTGGGACGTGTCCTGATTGGTTGCAGGAGTGGCCGGAGGAGAGGAGGGGATGGATGAAGGGGAAAAGGGTCAATCTGAATGTGAGACAGATGTGGGATTAGCTGTGAGGGGTATGAAGTGTTTTGCGAGTGAGATTGATGTATGATCGCCTAAGCGCAGAACACCACTATAGAATGTCAGGGGTTTGGGAGGTTGTGGTATCATAGTCCGAATCTGCATACTCGGCAATTAGCTAGTGGGTTAAAAAGTTTCTCCACAACCAAAATCCGAATTAGATAATTTGACCAAGTGCTACAATGCGGATACTAGATAAGCATTTAATACGCCTGGCTGGTCCTCTGCACTGGTAGCTCCCCTCGTGGGCCGTAACAAGGCCAAGATTGCGCACGAACCCGCATCACCAGCGCTTTCTGCCTAAAGATGACCTTCGCTTCGCAGATCCTGGGGCCCCACAATTCCAACAAAAACTATCGATCATACTCGGACAGCGAGCGCCATCTCTCCAAGTTGCCCGGCTAATAGATCTGAAAACTTGGCCCCGCACCAGCAATGGCCGCCTCGCCTTGCCTAGCTTACTCTTACAATCTTCTGTGCTAGCATATATTTCCGCGGTACGATACAAATAGTCTTAGATTTACACTCCCATAAAAATTCAATGCTGTTAAAACTTACCAAACCCTCTGGACTCCCTCATCAATGGAATTCGGATTCCAGCTTATGTCCCATTCTTCCCCTCCCGGGGAGAGCTTTGACATTACCATTCCTTTTGTTTCTGCACTCTACCTCCAGCATGAATTTCTCCAGGGATCTTTCCCCCGAGATGCTAATTTAACATATATATGGGGGGGGTTCGGCAGAGCGTGGCTAGAGTAAAAGTCATCCTTGAAATAGCACCGCTCGGCAATTCTTGAACGCTACTGCCGTTATCGGGGGGACAACCGGTATCGTAGTCAGCCCCCAACTTTGTCCAGAGAACGTCGGGCGTTACCCAGTCGTTGGTAGTGGAATACTGGAACTAGCCCCTAATTCGCGGCTAATTCAGAACCGCGCAAACACTCTCAGAAATTCACGATCTGGCGCCCCATTGTGAAATGTCACCGGGTTACCCGTGTTCTACTGCGACTAGCGTAGATTATCCAGGGGTCGGTGTGCATTCGCCGCCCACCTATATCCCTAAGATACTGCATGATATTCAAACCCCATGAGAAGGCCACACAAGCGTGACCTTGGAGCAGAGCGTTTAGGTGCTCCTGGCAAAAGTCATTCGGGAAAAAGCAAGCGCCCAGCTAAAACTTCCACGAAAAACACCCCAACGACCACAGAGACTCCCCGGTTGAGGAGTGTGAGCGGTTCAGCATCGGGAGATCAAGCCGGGGGATAATTTGGCCTCTCACTTGTCAGGCATGCACGTGATTTGCTCATATCGGAAGTCCAGGGGGGATAAAGTGGCAGCGGGTGCTGGCAGTAGGTACTTCGTAGCCAAGGGGGAAGACACTTGTGCGGAGGTGAGAATGAATGTGTTCGACAAGTGGTCCATGACCGATTCGTTCCTGCTCAAATATGACACAGGAATAGTAAACACACACCACCATAGGGGCAAATCCTCATAACAGGGAAAAGTTCCTACAACCACGGTCATAATAGTTCTAGCTAAACAACGCCATTCCTCCCAACCAGCTGCCACATCCCACCGACTACCAATTCGGATTACATGTCCATCAAAAAGTTTGGTATAGGCAAAGTGCATATCGCCATTCCTGCTACTATTTCCTGAGCCTGGTCCTCAAGGTGGTTGAATCTTCTTCGGAATATTGGAAAGCAATTCTCGTGCTCACCAGGGATATCCGGGCTTTGTAGCCTCTGCCAGTAATGTATGTGCCCGGCTTGAGAATGTGTATCAAAAGAGGAAGAAGTAATTTCCCCAGTATCCGTGTCGCCCCGGAAATCCTAAAAGGGCGAAAGCTAAATAAAACAGAGAGCACTAAGTGCCGTTTGGTGGGGGGTAGTTAAGTGGGCTGAGACGAAATATCATAGAAAATTCTCTTTGGAGCTCACATAGTATCTATATAGTAGGGTGCTAATACTTGTATTAATCTAGAAAACTCCATTTGATAACTGCGATCTACGGAACGAACCAAGGACCACTAACTTGAAATACCGTAGGTGGAAGAAAAAACGAAGGGTATGATATGGCGTTCGCTAGCTCAGCTATCCAGAGGCCCGGCAACTGCAACAGACGCGGTCCCAGGCTAGCTAGTGGCATGAGAGGGTGAATGTTATAGTAGCTGGTTGGTTGAGAGTGTTGAAACATATGGCTTAAGCCATTGATTCATTGTCGTTTCACTATTATACTTTTCTCTCTTGTTTCGTACTAGTGTTTTACTAACATCGTCTGATGCACTTCTGTTACCACGCTACTACTATCATGTATCATGTGGAGGAAAAGTTTTCTAGTTGCATTTCATATGTCACGCGTATTGAAGGATAAAAGCTGGATCTTTTCCCTATCTCTTTTGTTCAGCAGTCAGTCTTCGCACGTCTTCTATCTCTTGCCTTTTTATCTTGTCCCTCTAGTCTTCAATCAAATATTACCTCCGTTCCGGCCATAAAAACTAAGAGGTTATGAGCCCGGGTTCAGCGCTCTGAACCACCGCAAGTAGACTTAGTATACAGATAATACTTTCCTCCTCCACGATATCATCCACGATGGCTGATATTTCAAAAACCCTGACAATACCCCAAATCGAGAAGCTGCGTGGTGCCACTAATTATCATACATGGCGCTCGATAGCGACGACATTCCTCGATATCATGGGAGTATGGGACATTGTAACTGGAAAGACTCCAAAGCCAGATAGTACAGGCACGACTGCCGAAACTTCCTGGGTCCGATTGTCACAGCGCACGAAAGGTTTCCTCCTACTCAACGTTGACCGAGGCCTAATGCCGTTAATCTCTTCGACAAGTGATGCACCAACGGCATGGTCTAAACTCGAGGAGAAGTTCGACAGGAAGACTGCGACGAGTCTCCACTCTCTTCTAAAATCGATTATCACCCTGCGCTGTAGCAACAAACGCGAGATTGCTACCCATATTGAAAAATATGACGAACTGTGGCAACGCCTGCTAGAACGAACCACAGACGGAAATGGAAAGTCTCCCGACAGAGACACACCATCAAAGGACACGCTCGAGTCTGTCCTACTGCCCTTAGCAACTAGTGATATTGCTAAAGGAGCGTTTTTTCTCACCTCCCTTCCCACATCTCTTGATAATGTAGTCGATAATCTTACTACTAAAGAGTCAGCCACATACATCGACGTTTGTCCCAAGTTACTAGACTTGTATCCAGCCGAAGAACATACCGATACCAACACTGCCTTTACTACAACGAGTAGTAGCCGTAACTACAGGCCCAGAAGAAAGGATGAAATGGGTTGTACTTATTGCAAGTCCAAAGGTTTCCGTGGCGCCGGGCATCTCGTTGCAGATTGCCGCACAAAAAGGAAGGATTCAAACAACAAATTTGTAGCTGCCGCTACAGTCGAGACAGGAAGCCGTGGATACGCTTTCCCGGCCACTCAAAGTGACTTTCCTCCTAACTCCTGGATCCTCGATAGTGGAGCCAGCAGTCATATGACCCCAGATCATAATCGTATTACCGGTTCTAGGCCGACGAATACTTTAGTAACCATAGGGAATGGTCAGCAACTTCAGGCAACGGCGATTGGCACTGCCGAGTTCACCGCACTTCTTGCGAATGGTACTACTCACTCCGTTCAGCTGTGCAACACGCTTGTTGTACCAGCTCTCCACTTTTCACTCATCTCGTGGCGTCGCATGGCAGAGGCCGGAGCAACCAAGAAAGGTGATGTGGCGGGAACAACGATTTCCGTCAAGGGGCAAGCCGTAGTGGAAACAGTTCCTTTTGCCGGTCTCGAAATCGCTCATATGCCGGATGTCGTTGGAACAATCAGTGTTATGCAACTACACCGAAAGCTAGCCCACCTCCCTCCTTCTGCTTTCACAACTTTGAAAGCACACACGAAAGGACTACCGCCAGTTCCCCAGGTCCATGGCACATTTGACTGTAATGCTTGTAGTAAAGCCAAGTATACCCGAACAGTCCCAAAGGCTCGAAGCATAACAGCCCTAGCACCATACCATACCATCCATAGCGATATTTGTGGACCGTTTAGTGTTCCCACAATCGGAGGTAGCAGGTACTTCATATCGGCCATCGATGAGTACTCACGCCGTGCGGAAGTTCGCTTTCTCAAGACTCGTGATGAAGCACCTAAGTGTAACGTGTTCGCTAGGTGCTAATCACGTTTCGGGAGGTGTACGATAGTTGACAGGTGGCCTGCTCTTCCAGAGAGGAGGCGAGAGCTGTATGAACTAAAGGAGGCTTCGGAGGTGTACTGGAGAAACTAAAGAGTAACCGTTCAACCAAGTATATTGAAATACTGTCTGTCGAAGTCTGTCCTTTCCATCGTGGAATAGGACGGTCTTTAAATACACAAATCTGTTCATGTCTAGCATGAACGAAACTAAACAAAGGTATCAAGCGATACTCTTTGGTAAAACAACCTAAGTAACAAGTAAGTATCAAAACGATACTTAAAACAAAACATAAAACAAACTAAGTATCAAAACGATACTTCAAACAAACCAAGTATCAAGGCGATACTTAAAACAAAACATAAAACAAACTAAGTATCAAAACGATACTTCAAACAAAATCCTTAACCGAGTACCAGTACCGGTTACATTCCCCAAAACAAAACAACTGTTTAAACAAAATCAAGCTTCAATAGTCCTGAAAATTAGAGTCTTCAGAAGGCTCGAAAAACTCGCTTTCTGCTAACATCCAATTATCGGCATTGAGACACCAAACACAAGTAAAAACCTTAATATAACAGCGGGACTCAAAGAAAGATAAATCACAATAGTCACGAATACCAGATTCGCGGTCAGCTTCCACCCACGCTTCATTGCAATCAGGACAGTAGTCTACCCAAAGGATAGCGAAATAGTCTTCAGGTTGGATAACATCGCGGTTCAACAACAGTCCAACAAGCTGTTGTCGCTGCCTCACATTGATCTCCTCATAGTTTGACATCGTTAAGGTATTCGGATGGTGGCGATTCAGATGAAGTCATCAAGAGCCTGCTCCTTGGTTTGGTTCTCTTCATCGCTGCTTTCAAAATCGGACTCAAAGTGCGGGGCCCAGAATCCATCTCGGGCCTCGAGTTCCTTATGCCATCGCTCTGTTTCCGGCACCGTTGGTGACCAGCACATGGTGATATAGTTGATGGTCGGTGGTAGGGAGTTGTCGGGCATGTTGGCTTCCCACCATTCATTTACCATCTCCATTGCGTGCTCCAGTCCTTCTAACGGTTCCCAGCTGTTTTCACTTGTGGGATATCCTTTCCATTTGACAAGGAACTGATCATTTCCATGCCAAAGGCGGTGGTCTCGGATTTCTTCAACTTGCCATTCCTCTTTCTTGTCAATGGTGATGGGAGCGGGGCGAGAGTGAATTCGTCCAGGGAATTTAGAATTGTTATTAGAGTAGAATCGTTTAATAGAGGAGGCATGGAAGGTGGCAGTGGGGTTGCGGTACATGCGTCCATCCATCTGGACAGTATAGCTTTCGGTGTACTCATCGAAGGCTAAGACCTTAAAGGGTCCTCTCCAGCGAGGCTGAAGCTTCTTGCTTCGTCCAGGGGTGGTGATGAACATGCTCCCATTGACCATAAGCATCTCGCCAACAGGGATAGGCACGTGTTTGCGTCTTCGCTTCTGGGCAGTAGTGGTGCTTCGGAATCGCGCAGCCTTGATAGCTTGGAAAGCGTCATTGCGTATTACCTGGTGCCGGTTGAGGTGATCATCTGAGTCGGGGATTGAGGAGTTCTTGAAGAGAGTGGTAGGTAGGAGGGGGTATTGTCGGCCAAAGACTGCTTTGTATGGTGACATACCGAGGGTATCGGAGTATCCGGCGTTGAGGTATGCTGCAAGCTCAACAAGGGCGGGTTCCCAATTGGTCTGTCGTTCATTGATGAGGTTCCGGATTCCGGTTTTCACTTCCCTGATCTTGCGTTCAGCTTGACCATTAGTTTCATGGTGTCCAGGAGCGGCCATGATGTGGTTGATTCCAAGAGAGGTGAGGGTCTGCTTCCAGAATTGAGAGGTAAAGCGGGAGTCAGCATCGCTGACAATAGACAGAGGGTATCCATGGGGTGTAAAGAGATTTCGTTGGAGGATGTTCCATGTATCCTTGGAGGTGTCGGTAGTCTTCATAGGCTGAAGCCATGTATATCCAGAGAATCGGTCAACAGCTACCAGAATGGTATCATACCCGGCGGATTTGTTGAATGGTCCTGCAAAGTCAATAGCAAAGGACTCAAAAATATCGGAGGGTAGTTGGAGGGTTTGAGCTCTTCCTTCAGGTAACTGAGTACGTTCCTTATTCGCCTGGCAGAGTTCACATTGTTTAACGAAATCTCGGAAGTCTTGTCGCATTTCTGGCCAATAAATATATTCACAGGCATAGCGGAGGTTTCGATCTGCACTATGGTGTCCTTTGTTGTGGATTTCGGAAATGACATATTCTCTGATTGTCGTGCCATTGAACATGTGGCCCTTCGGTATGTATAGGCATTGGTAGCCGTACCGAGTAGCGGTATAGACCATTCCATCGGATACCTGGTAGGTTGCAAGATCTCCATGCTTGGTACTATCTAGTGCTTTGAAGTAGATTGGGTCATGGCGGTATCCCTTGATCATTTGACTCCGGAAGGCGGTGGTGAGCTCATCTGTGGTGGTTCTGACATCGCGTTCATCTTCGATAAGTGATCCCCTAGACGGCTCGATTGGTGCTTCTTCTTCTTCTTCAAAGGTTTCATAAAGTTGGCGGCGGTGTTCAGGAATGGTGGGAGGCATAACTGAGATAATGGATTCATTATTGAAAACTCGGAGGGATCCACCATAAAGGGGACGTGAGTCTATCGGGGGTGTGGGAGAGGGTGGTGCAAAGGATGGTGCATGCAGGAAGGCTGCTGCTTCCTCGAGTTGTGCCGTTCTTTCGAGTTGTTCTAAGTCTTGATGTCTTCTTGGGGCTGGATTACCGACAGGGGCAGATGATCGGATTGCTGGGAGCATCCATGGTCCTGTAGGTCTGTTGCCGAACTTGATCTCAGTTTGGTGAAAGGGACATGTATCTTCATAACAGTGGGAGTAATGGAGTGTGCTTTGTTCAAGGTCTTGAGGTGGCGTACTGCGGAGGGTGCAATCATCTTTCCATTCGTCTTCAAGATGTTGGCCTCGCTCTGTTCCTGCCGCAGCGTACATAGTATAGGAGAAAGGAGGGGATGGAGAGGTTGTGTTGATGGAAGCCATGACTGGTTCTTCCTCGTAGGTTGTGCTGTCGGAACTGTCGTCACTTTGTCTAGTGTGGTCATGGACAAGAGGAGGGTTCTGGAATGATTGGTTCTCATAGATGCGGGAGAGGGCGTCAGCTAAATAGTTGGTTCTTCCTGGGGTGTAGACTATTTTGGCGTCGTATTTGCTGATTTCTCCTATCCATCGGGTTCTTCTTCGTCCAGAAACCTTTTCAGTCTTCAGGTTCGTAAGGGGCTGATGGTCGGTAACAATGGTGAAGGTAGTTCCCATCAGGAGGTGGTTGAAAGCGGCAAGAGCATCGATCACTGCAAGTGCTTCCTTGTCTGTGGTTCCATAGTTCATTTGCGAATTAGTGAACTTCCTGCTGTGTAATGCTGCCGGTCTCGCTTGTTCATGGGTGGGTCCTTGTCCAACCCAAGCTCCTACGCCAACATCAGAGGCGTCGGTTATCAAGCAAATGGGTTCTTCTTTGGACAGGTCAATAGGCCGTATAACATTTGCGTCTTTAATTAACTCCTTAATGTTATTAAAGGCTCGATCATGGGTAGGGGTCCAAATGAATTCAGCATTGCCGGTGAGGTCAGTGAGTGGTGCCGTGACAGTGGCGTGATGTGGGAGGAACTGGGAGATGTAATTGACAAGTCCAAGGAACCGCATAAGTTCTTTTTGATTCTCAGGTGTAGTCCATTCCGTCAGGCAGGATATCTTTCCAGGAGATGCATGTATCCCTTGATCATCAATTACATGTCCGAGTATTTCTAGACTATCGGCAAACAGGGTGGATTTGTATCTACTGGCATAGAATTTGTGTTCTCTTAGCTTGTCGCAAACTAGGCCGATATGGTGCTTGTGTTCTTCTTCAGTATTGGAGAAGATGAGGATATCATCGATGTAGATCCATACAAAGTGATGGAGGTATTCGCTAAGCATATTTTCCATAATTCGCAAGAAGGTGGTGGGCGCATTCATGTCACCTTGCAACATGACTCGGCTAACGAAACTTCCGAAGGGTGTCTTGAAACTGTTAATTCGTTCGCTTTCCGGGTCTAGCCGTGTTTGGAAGTAGGCATCGCTTAGATCTATCTTGCTTCGGAATCTAGCTCGTCCAACCGCATTCAGGATCTGAGTTTGATTGGGGATCGCAGAACTGTCCATAACTGTATTGTCATTTCGTAGTTTGAGACCGACAAGGGGGCGGATTCTCTTTCCATCTGCCTTAAGTTGGACAAACATAGGTGCGGCACATGGTGCTTCTGATCGGTAGATGACTCCTCGCCTGAGATTCTCATTTACCCAGGTATTGAGTTGGTCTTTGTATGCTTCCGGAATGGTGTATGTCGGTTGATTCTTAAGATTATTGGGGTCTTTCAGGCGGATATGGTGGTGTATTTCCCTCATAGGAGGTAGTTCTTCTGGGATTCGTTCAGGGAAGACATCGGAGTACTCATCCAATAGGCTTAGCGCTGTAGTCTCACAGACAGCGGCTCAGAGTTCTCCACTTGTTGGTTTGCAAATAACCCTGACTTTGTGATTTGGGAACTAGATAACTGAGTCTCCACACTTGATGGTAGCATTAAAGCGTTTTAGGAAGGGCATCCCAATGAGGGCATCGTATTTCGCTAGGTTCCCAACAAGCATTGTCTGTGGAGGTAGCGAGACTGATCCTAGCTGGACGATAGTTTTGCATGTCTTATGGCTAGTGGAGCGGGATCCTTTAACTGCCATATTGACAGCTAATGGTTGTTTAAGGGTTTCGGTAGGTAGACCATAAGCGGAGACGAAGGTATTGCTGATTATGTCTCGTCCAATAGCACCGGTATCGAAAAGGACCCGTGCCTGTTTCCCATTGATTAAGATTGTTCCTTCTAATGCTGGGTAAGGCTTTGCCATCGGTGGACAGGTGCTGTTGCATTCTATTTCGATATAGCCGATGTGAATTTCTTCAAACTCGCTCGATTGCTCGCCATCATCACTGAGTTCAATGTGGTTTGTTGACGCTTCTTGCTTGACTTTAACTGCCTTTCCTTTGCCTTTCTTGGTAGGACAGTTTCTCGCCATGTGTCCGGTTTTACCGCACTCAAAACATTCACCTTTCTCCCTTCTCGATTCTTTACTGGATTTGCCTTTCTTCTTGTAGGATCGGGGGGTTTCTTCTTCTGAGTTGTTGGAGGTATTTCGTCTAGGTTGTTTATTGCTACTGGTGGATGTTTGGGTTTTGTAGGCTTTGGTTTCATGAAGGATGGCGTCCTTTCGTTCAGCGCTAGCTATGATGGTTGCAAACTAGTCATCTTCGTCCTGAAGCGGCTCCACTTCGTGTCGAAGAGTAGGGTACATGCAATCGTAGAACCTTCGTTTCAGGATGTAGTCTGAGATGCTGTCTTCCGCCATCCTGTTCTTAAGCATCAGGAGATCTGTTGCCACATCCGTTATTCTTTTAACGTGGGACCCGTTGACTTGGTGAAGTTCATTGAAACGTTTGAACAGGAGATCGTTTGTGATAGAGGATTGGAAACGGGCTCTGAGATAATCGAGTACTGTGGAGCCTTTTAGCTTTGGGTTTCCTCTGTTTTCCTTATAGCATTGGTGGTATGCATCGACTGCCTTTCCTTCGCAGAACGATCCTATCCAAAGGCCGGTAGTTGCCTTTTCAATATCGACCTTTTTCAGGAGGAGGTAGTGTGTAACTTCAGTTGCCCATCGCTCAAAGGCTTCGGGCTTAAGGTCCTTTCCTTCTCCTGTGAACTTTGTGGGTAGGTGGATGTTTATGTCAGGTAATGGGATATCGTCTTCTTGTGTATCTGCGGGGCGGGACCTTGAAGGTCCACCACCTGTGCTGGCCATATCGGACTCGCTGCTTGAATTCGGATCTTGAGGGGGCTCGACTGCGGGTTTCTTTCTGGGAGTAGGAGGGACTTCTTCAGGATGGTGTGGGGGTTCCATTGTGTTGTCCTGAGAGTCCTTTGCAGGACGCTTGCCTTGCTTCATCTTTGTAAGGCCTTCTCGTGGGATTCGCTTCCCACTTCGAGTTGTCAATGACTCTATATTGAGGTTGAGCTGAAGCCGAATGTACTGTGATTCTGCCGCTTCACTCCGCTAGCGTTCCAGGGTGGACGTCGATAGGTTGATCAGGCCTAAGTCCGATGACAGGTTCTTAACCACTTGCTGAGGTTAAAAAAATGTAACGTGTTCGCTAGGTGCTAATCACGTTTCGGGGTGTGTACGATAGCTGACAGGTGGCCTGCTCTTCCAGAGAGGAGGCGAGAGCTGTGTGAACTAAAGGAGGCTTCGGAGGTGTACTGGAGAAACTAAAGAGTAACCGTTCAACCAAGTATATTGAAATACTGTCTGTCGAAGTCTGTCCTTTCCATCGTGGAATAGGACGGTCTTTAAATACACAAATCTGTTCATGTCTAGCATGAACGAAACTAAACAAAGGTATCAAGCGATACTCTTTGGTAAAACAACCTAAGTAACAAGTAAGTATCAAAACGATACTTAAAACAAAACATAAAACAAACTAAGTATCAAAACGATACTTCAAACAAACCAAGTATCAAAGCGATACTTAAAACAAAACATAAAACAAACTAAGTATCAAAACGATACTTCAAACAAACCAAGTATCAAGGCGATACTTAAAACAAAACATAAAACAAACTAAGTATCAAAACGATACTTCAAACAAAATCCTTAACCGACTACCAGTACCGGTTACACTAAGGCCTTGCTTGAGATGTTAACTTTTGCAGAGCGGCAATTTGATATTCAAGTCAAGGTAGTTCAAACGGATAATGCAGGTGAACTTACCTCACACTGGTTCGAGGATGGATTGGCAAAGATTGGGGTTAAGCACAAATTAAGTATCGCATATATCCACGAAACGAATGGTGTGGCAGAAAGGTTTAACCGTACCATAACAAGCTCCGCGAGAGCTTTGCTTTTCGACTCCGACCTTCCTCTCAGCTTGTGGGGGGAAGCTATTACCCATGCGGTTTATGCGAAAAATCGGATGCCACATGCTGTTCTGAACGGTCGATCACCGCACGAGGTTCTGACTGGACAAATCCCAGACCTAGGACACCTCCAACCGTTTGGTGCACCGGTGCATGTCTTCATTCCAGAGGAGAAGCGAAGGACTGCGGGGAAGTTGTTAGCGCGAAGTAATGAAGGGTTCCTCGTTGGATATGGGGAACAGAGAAACCACTACCGTTTTTGGGTTCCAACCCTAGCCCGGGTTGTCATTTCTCGTGACTTTCGCCCACGTGTAGTGCCGGTGACGTCAGTTCAGGAAAATTTCAACATAGAAATATCTGAACCTAAACAATCTTCTCAGCCTCATCATACCGCAGATTCAGAGGCTCCTAGTTCTATTACTGACACGACGCAGACACGGATGCCCGGCCAATGGCAGCCTCCGTCGATGACAGAACTCCGAGATCGCTATCCAAACCTGTTCGAGTCATCATTACCAGAGCCCTCATCTCTTGAGTCTGGTATACCACCTGCTATTATTTCTCAAAGCCCCGATAGTTTGCCAGCATCGATACCAGATGATCCTACAGTATACGAGGAGTCTTCTACGAACAGCGAGATTCCTACCAGTATCCCCATCCACACGCCAGTTTCACTTCCAGATGACGAGTCTTCACCATCTCCATCTCCAGTCCCAGAAAATCGTACTAGGTCTGGAAGGTTGGTACGACCGCCGGTGCGATTTAGTGAACTTGGCGAGGTAGTCCTACTTGCCTCATAAGATGACGATGCACCACCTCTCGCGGCAGCTCTCCAGAGTTCAGAATCGTCTGAATGGAAAGACGCAATGGAAAAGGAAATCACCTCACTCCAGCACTATGGTACATGGGAAGAGTTGGATCCCCCAATCAACGGGAGATTCGTGGAGACGAAATGGGTTCTTAAGAAGAAACGGGACGAACAAGGAAAAATAGTAAAGTTCAAGGCCCGTCTTACGGCACGCGGCTTTACTCAAATTCCCGGACAAGATTACGACGAAACCTTCTCTGCCGTTGTTCGTACCGATACGTTACGTCTTCTCCTTGCACACGCAATACAGTGCAATCTCCATACGGCTCAATACGACATTGAGTCAGCATACCTGAATGCCCCTCTCGAAGAGGAGCTTTACATTCGACCCCCGACTATGGTCTCTGTCACACATGGCAAGGTCTTACGCTTGCGAAAAAGTATTTACGGACTGAAGCAAGCTGCTCGGTGTTGGGGGGAAACTTTGGCTGCAGTGCTAAAGAAGCGTGGATTCTCACCCTCAGTCGCTGACCCAGCACTTTACATCAACCACCGGGATGGTGAGTATTTGGGAGTCCATGTCGACGATTTACTTTTCGTTGCAAAATCAGAAAACCAGTTTACCTCTTGGCTTAGTTCTCACTTTACCGTGAAAAACCTCGGGCGACCCTGCCACCTGCTCTCTATTGAGCTGCAATGGCAAGACAACAGTGTCAGCTTATCGCAAGCCACATATATACAACGAATTACGAAACGGTTCCTACCCTCAGGCTCAAGACCAGTTTCCTCGCCGCTTTCTCCTTCTGAACGTCCTCTTAAGCGCGATGAATCTGAGCCCTCCACCGACCTCAAGGAATACCAATCCGCCATTGGTAGTCTCCTCTACGCTGCGATTATTACAAGACCAGATATCCTATTCAGTGTCTGCTGTCTATCCCAGTTCTTATCCGACCCATCTGAGAACCATATGCGAATGGCGAAAAATGTTTTCCGCTACCTCGCACATACAGTTGACCTAAAACTCACGTACTACTGTCAAAAAGACCCACCATGTAGCCTACTTTCGGTTTACAGTGATTCCTCCTACGCCAACTCTCTGAGTGACCGACGCAGTTTTTCTGGTTCTGTTACCTTTTACGCCGGTTGCCCGATTGCTTGGAACTGTGCTAAGCAGGGAGTGGTTGCGCTATCAACCACAGAGGCCGAGTATATTGCCCTAACCTCAGCTGCACAATCGCTTGCATGGGCCCGGAGTCTTCTTATCGAATTGAAGATCCTTGGTGCAGGTACCAAACCTGTACTCTATGGCGACAACGTCAGCTCTCACTTTCTCACACGGAATGCCTCACTCCATCGACGCTCCAAACACATCGATGTACGCTACCACTATATCCGTGAGCAATATGAGCAAGGCCGTTTTGAACTTGAGTTTGTCAGTGGAAAAGAAAACCCTGCCGACCTGTTTACAAAAGCCCTTCAAGGAGAACATCTTTCCTATCTCTGTTCTCGTTTCTTTGGTTAAGCTATTTCCTACAGTTTCGGTATATCAGTTTTGTCATTTTTATTCCTTTCACTTATACTGGACCCTCAACTGGGGAGTGTGTTGAAACGTATGGCTTAAGCCATTGATTCATTGTCGTTTCACTATTATACTTTTCTCTCTTGTTTCGTACTAGTGTTTTACTAACATCGTCTGATGCACTTCTGTTACCACGCTACTACTATCATGTATCATGTGGAGGAAAAGTTTTCTAGTTGCATTTCATATGTCACGCGTATTGAAGGATAAAAGCTGGATCTTTTCCCTATCTCTTTTGTTCAGCAGTCAGTCTTCGCACGTCTTCTATCTCTTGCCTTTTTATCTTGTCCCTCTAGTCTTCAATCAAATATTACCTCCGTTCCGGCCATAAAAACTAAGAGAGAGTGCAGATGCCGGTACAGAAATCTATGTCTCAGGATCGTTTTAATACTCTGTTACTGGTCAGATTTGTTAGTACGGGGCATATGTTTCAGGCTCATGCATGTGTTTGGGTAACCTACACATAAACGAAAGTGAAATTCATTTCTTCGGCTTAACTTAATTCAAATACGGTGTCCAATTCATCTCCTCCCCCCGCTAGCAAAACATACGAAACCTAGTACTCGTACTTGTACCTCCGTAGATACCCCGGTACTTGCAGCTCCAGGCTTATATTTACAGTCTATGATTCGCTGTGACTCTCAAAAGCTCAGGCTTATGCATATGTCACATGGTGATATCTGGGCAACCGACGCAAGAAGGCAAAGTGCAATTCCCCTTGAAAAGAAATTGAAGTATCATACCTGCGGTTCCCCCCTCCCTCTCTTCCGCCAAATTTTACATCGTTGACGCTAGCTTTGCACTTTTAGCTGATTACGTAACTGCCTCCACAACTAAAAAGATGTATCGGTAGGTTCCTGTTTGCTTTTTTTTTTAACCCTCACCGCGGAGCCTCATCGCAGAGCCTCATGTTGCCCTGACCTGGCACTCATTGGTTTACCCCGCGATGATGTCACCGGTATACTAGGAAACTCACTAGGATTGCACCCACAGCTAGGCGATCTCCCGCTACACCCAGAAGAGGATGACTGGTATTCGGTTCTTGGATCATGGAACGGTACTCGTACCACCAATAATATCGAGACCGCCAACGGGGTAGGCGAAATAAACCCAGAGAATAACATCGTCACCTCCATTGCTGCCACGAATCCTCCCAGGAATGCCCGTGCTGGCCCCCTGCGCGTCTTCTGCCAATACCACAAGTGCTCCGGCGCCAGGTTAGCAATCCCCCCTTACCGAACTCTGTACATGCTCCCACTACATGACACTAACATGTACTGTACCACTCCTGCAGCGGCCCTCATACTTGCACCCCTGGTAGATTTACCTGCGAAGCCCCAAATTGCTCCTGGCGTGGAAGTTTCAAGACAAAGCAAGCCTTCAACAGACACTACCTCGCAAAGCACCATAGTGACCGTGTGGATTGCCCAGTTGAGGGATGTGCTCATGTTGGAGATAGTGGGATCAAGCGGGCGGATAATCTTCCCGCTCACTTGTTGAACAAGCATGGGATTTCTCGTGCTAGGCCGCCCTATAGGAATTAGGTTCATCGGTGTCAGGCTTCTAGGTGTTAGGGGCACTGATATCATTTGCGATTACTGCCTTTTGTGTTTGTATGATTTATGAAATACTCTCTCTTTTATTATCTCCTTTTTCTTCCATTGCCCTTTTCCCATTTCCTACCTGTTCTACTCTCAATCCTGCGCTCATACCCCTTGATTACGATATCCATTCTCATCTCTCTATCGTCTCATATCTTGTAGCCCCCGACACCGCCGTTCCATGACAATATCAGAACTCTCTTTTCTGTTTTTCCTCCATCTTTGCACTGTCCCCCTCTCCTCTATCTTCCCTCAAATAGCCATGCTTGGCTCTCCCTTTCCCCGGCCCGCTTTTGCTCCCAAGAATGCACCCTTCTATGGGTGTCTTGTTTACAATCAATTCTCCCCTCCTACAACCACCAACCCATATGGATATTATTGATCATTAAATATTGATAACCGTTATATCACTTGCTGCAAGTTCTATCACTCATGAACATATATAATTCATAGAACTTGGCTGAAATAAAGATCTCGTTCCTATGGTAACGCTTCTTTCACATCTGGAGCCCCTAGCGAAATGAAATCAGGAAATGTGCGACTGGAAGTAGGTTCCATCAAAGATATTAATGCCATACGTTGAGCCAATATACGCAAAATAGTGTGTATGAGTCAGCACTGATGCAGTCGCATGGTGTTTCTGGGGGAGCAGACTGTCGCACTGTATGATCCAATCCCAAGGACCTAGTCTACCCAACCCACGTTTGTCAAAAGCCAGCGGCTTACCACCAGCAGCCCTATAAAAATCTCTGTGCAGACAAAGGTTATGTTTTCCGGTTTTATGGAACACCCGAGGTAGGCGATGGCCTACCGGTCACCCCCGGCACCTTTCGATCTCCCGAATTGCCCATGTCACCCGTCCTGCGCGATAGTGCCTGAGGCCCGAAGCCAACACCCACGGGAAACCCATCTTGGAAAAAGAACCGTGCCCCGGAAAACACTGCTATACATGAGTAATCCGAAATCTCCATGCACCATTAATGATGCTCTGATTGTGAATCGGAAAAGACAGAATTAGTGGGGAGTGTCTCTCGAGTACTTATGCGAAGCCATATCTTCCTAAACATGTGGTTGTGGTTGAAAGATTTCGTGCGGGTTTTTGATCAGTCTTAAGTCCCCCTGCACAATCGCTTTGTCCCAACGAGCCTACCGTCACTCGAGTAACAGGTGATCAAGTGGACCAGGACTACCAAGCAATGTTGGCGATTTTTCATATCTAGACTACCGGTAGTGAATAAATTCGCTGACAGAGGTATTACCCTGGAGCTACGAGAATCTAGTGTGTACCATATAGTACAAGGACCGTTTAGCCTAGAGTAAGTACTATTTGAGCAACACAAACATAGGAGCCAATGATACCAGCGCGTAATGGATATAATATGGACTTTAGAGGTACCTAATAGAAACCGCAGTGGGGCGAGAGATCAGACAGGATAATCTTTCCGGAGATTCCCCGTGCAAATTTCACACCTCCTGTTGCCATCTTTGGCTGAACAAAAACTAAAAGACAATTAGCTGGGGTTCCATACCCGTAGATTTATCTGACAAAATAGCATAGACCATTATCCATAACGTGAAAGTCTAGGAGAGGAGAGAAATTAGAGGAAATGCGCCCTGAGGCCAACTCTATTCGCAGCAGCTCACACGTTTAGTCTAGGATTTATTACTCCTCCAACGCCCTTACCAAATAGTGAGGCAAACAGTCTACCGCTTTGATACCTGTGAAATCTCAGATGCGCAAGGCTGTACTTGTGCCTTCAGACTTACAAACGTCGCCAATGATTCGCTGCTACTCGTACTCTAAAAGTCTCAAAAAAAACTGAGTAGCCCGTCGGCCCCCCCTTCCTCTCCTCTAATCGAGTTTGATATCATACCAAATTCTACATGTCGCAGCCTATCTGTTGCACTTTTAGCTGATTACATAACTCACCGTTACCTCAAAAAGATATAGGTCTCCATTTGCTTTTTTCTGGCGCCCCCAGAAACTGTTTTCATTTTTGACAGCGTCAGGAAGCCAAAGCAAATGCACAGTGTCCCCCCGACGGGCGGGGGAAACCCACATAGATTACCCGCACTCGAGTACGGTACACTCAAGACTTGACTACCTCTCGCTACACCCAGACAAGGATGGGTGGCAATAGGCCACGGAAAGGTACCACCGACAATCCCGAGAGGGCCAACGAGGAAAACAAAGTGAGGCCGGAAACAATATTGTTATCCTAATCATTCCTGTCAACCCTCCTAGGATCGATTCCAAAGAACCGAAAAACCTACCCGGATTACACTCATGACTTGGCGACCTCCCGCTGTACCCAGAGAAGGATTGCTGGTATTCAGTCCTCGACGCATGGAATAGTACCACCGATAATTCCAAGACAGTCAATGAGGGAAACAAAGTGAGCTTGGAGAGAGGTATCGCCATCCCTATCGATCCCGCGCCTCTCTCCCGAGTATCTTTTGCCAATACCACCTGTGCTCGGGCAATAGGTTAGTGATTTTCCCTCACCTCACACGTAACTCGCACCTACAGCGGACACTAACACGCACCGTACCGCTCGTTCAGCGGTCCTCATACTTGCGCACCGGGTAGATTTACCTGCGAATCTCTAAATTTCTCCTGTCCTGGAACATTCAAGACAAAGCAAGCCTTGAACCTGTTAAAATATAAACTGACTATATTCGGTAGAGAGTGTGTGTTCCTTCAATATGATCGTTGCCCTGTTCCTCTACCTCAACAACGCTGGGGACTCCGATCATTAAATACATGAGACGAGACATAGTTAACTCTAGGATACGTGGCATAAAGAGATAGAAACAAGACACGTATACATACTCAGACCCAACGACAACTATCCACATCAATATTACCAAAGGACACATAAGAGGTACAGGTGTGAAATAGCTAACAGGAAAGGACAATCCTAAAGGAGAATATAACGTTGTAACTATGACCTCAAGAGTACCGTAACTGGAAGGACACGACAACACTCTCAATCCTGGATGGAGGCTTCGTGATTTTCAACAGAACCGACACTATCTAGTATGATGGCAAATGGTTGCAGCGCAGCGGAACGATTGATTGACAATGATCGGACTCTTGTGAGTACACCACAGCGGGAACGATGGTTGAAGTGGAGAGTGTGTTTTCGATGTTAGGTACAGAGAGAAAACTCTAGAGAAAGGAAGGAATGAAGCTTCATTAAATACAGTTTGTGGTGGCTGATATCCCGCATGTGTGCACCACTCAATGTGTCACCTTCAGGGCAACAGACCTCGCTGTGCCTCAACCCAATCCCAATACTATTCCACGATGGGATTACTCCATCATAGTAAAGCACCACAATGGTCGTGTGGATTGCCCGGTCGCCGGATGCGGTTTTGTCGGAGACCGCGGGATCGGGGGGGGGGTCGAACCCTTGCTGCTCACTTGTTGAACAAGCACGGGAGATCTCGCGCTAGGCAGCCATATGGGAATTAGGTTCGTTGGTGTCAGGATCCTTGGCATCGATTAGAGTTGTACTCGTTCTCGTCTTATGTGTTTGTCTGAAGTTTTTAATAGTCCCTCTCTAACACTCTCCTCTTCGCTTCCTTGGCCTCGTGCTATCACCTATCTGTTCTACTCTCGATTCCGTATTCACCAATACTAAGTTACGTCTTCCCATGTTATTGTCAACTCATGTCTTGTAGCCTTCCCCATCTCTCAGGTTTATCACAAGGTTATTCAATTGCAGCTGTATTTTTCCCTTTGAAACATTTTGTCGTTGTTACGAGCACGTCTAGCTTTAAATTAAGGACAATATTTGAGGTTCTGGAACTTGAGTTGCCCTCTGAAACCGGAACCCCCCAAAATAAGGTCTAAGAGTTAACGATAGCTGGGGCCACTTCCGAAAGGAGAGGGTGCATTTATATGTAGACTAAACCAGGTTTGGAAATCCGAGTGATAACATGTGAGTATTTCTGGTCTCGGCTAAAGGTCGGGGCCATATACGGCACAAAATAGGCAGTGCTACCAGCGATATCATATGAGTGCCGTGGGTGAAGGGAAGGTGTCTACAATTTTCACCGTAAAAATCTGAACAATAGCTGAACCGTGTGCTATAAAGTCCAAAATTCCCTTCCTCGGGGCAAAAAATAACCCAAAAACACAGCCCTTCCGCCCCTTCTAGGATAGTAAAAAACACTCCGAAATTCCTTAACCTTAGAGAGGAAAGCCCAACGACATACCGCATGGTTCAATTATTTGAGTTTCTAAGGTATACAAAAACTAAATCACTTAAATCAATTTTTGGTTGCTCCCCCGCTCAGTATTTTTCAAGAATAGCTCCCAAGCACATATCCGGGCATACTATTATCCCCCGCCAGCTAAGCTAACTTGTTCTGGAGTCGTGTATTTTGGCATTGCGTATCAGGAAAGCCGACAATCGCTGCTTTTCAGAGTCGTCAAGTATTGAGCGACCCGAGCGGTGAGCATTGGAGCACCATCCTGGAGGGGAATACCCCTGAGATGGCAAATCTTGGGCACCCTCAAACACCTTGTAGATATTGCTCGCGAGGTCCATCCCGCCAGATAATGTTCTCTCCTGGTAATTGTACAGGGGTGTAGAAGAGACGGCGTATGCGGTCACCTTCTTTCCAGGGCGAAAAAAGTAGAATTTCTAACGGAGGGGAGAAGGCAGGTGCAACTAGGCCTAAACACCGTACACCCAAGTACATAGTCGCGGTGACACCTAGGTAAGGGGAAAGAATAACATGAGCAATTCAAGTTTACTATATTAACCCCCTCATTATTTTCATCCTAAATCGTATATTCAAGTAGAGAAATATCTAGGGCCAACACCCTGCTGCTCAGAATCTTGGGGACCGAGAAATCTCCAGTAGAAGATCACTGGTGTAGAAAGGCTTCAAATTTCAATTCGAGCGCCTAGAATTCACAAGTATATGGTATCTCACACAAAATGGCACGGAGCCAGCAGAAAGGGAGGCCAATAGTGAGCTACGGGTGTGCGGGGGCTATATTAAAATGCAAATCAAACAGACCTCCACGCGGAGAACCCTGAACCCACAAGATGGAATAGCATGTAGGAGGCGCAAGAGTGAAGAGTATGCGCTTCTTGATAGGATGTCGAACACGATGCGGTAGCGAGAACCACTACCTCTCTCGGTAGAGATATCATAGAGCACCTGCCTGAACGAAAAAAGCGCAGACTAATTCCCACCGCTCTCTACCCTATCCTACTCCTATCCTTGCACACGGTCCAAGTCTGCGCGACAATTCGGAAACCAAACCTTGACAGCAGTTTTGGAGCGCCTTGTAAAGCTCTAAAATCTGGAATTTTCGAATTAGTAACCTGTTTCTTCTTATTTCTTTCAGGAGTTTCAACATAAATTCAAGGCCCTTAAATCGTATTACCAAGCCCTTCCACGCAAGAGATTAGAGTTACGGCGCTGCGCCTAGAAGGGAAAGTTGGAGGTTGGGCGTTGAAAGTCTTGGTGAATATTTGAAAGGGAAGAAGGTTACTTCGCAGAAAGAGGTCTTTGCCATTTCCTATCCATCGCTTTTCTCTGATATTGCCCAGGGCGGACTTCGGACTATTATATAGCGCTTCGTTCACTCGCGGGTGCGCCGCCATTCCAATAGTTCAAGCTTTCTAGTGTCCGATTTGGTCCCACCTTTAACCGACGAACCTACGTCCCCATGAACTCACAATACCTTTCAACGAATAAAATAAACAAGAGAAACAAGGAATAAGAGAGTGCGGATTTTGTGACGTATGGAATCCAAACCAAAATCCAGTGAGCCATTTCCGCAGTAAAGGTCATGGGATCTCACTCGAGTAATCTCTGTGTTAGAACTGTAAGTTTACATAGCAATCAGCACGATATAATAGGGTAAATTGCCCTAAAATTACCAAACGCCACCGGCCAGGCCGGTAAAAATGCTATAGGCACCTCAGATAGCAATGGATATGTAAGAGGGGTAGGATTTACACCTGGTGAAAAAGGATAAAAAGAAAACACAGTTTAGGTTTTTAAATAAGCAAACTAACCTCGAGCATCTCAGAGCAAAAGATCGTGGCGGATGCAACTCGGATCCTTTGTCTTGTGATGGAGGAGAATAACAGTCAATAACTGACTTGCGCAGCGGTGGGAAATAGAAACACTAAAGGACTATGTGAGGACTGTGGTAGGACGTGCACAAAAGCGTATGGTAAGGTAAAAACAGCTTCGCTCTCCACTTCTCTAAACTAACGGTAAAGACAGGTGTATAAGTAAAACATAAACAACGTATCCCCATCATTCCATGAATCACCACACCTATCCGTATCTCTCCAAAACATGCTACCCTTTCCTCCATACACTCCCATGATAACAAAGGAAAGACATGTCCGGAGAATCTCCTAACCTCCACACTAATCTATCGAACATCGGAACTCTTCGCCAGACTCCCGAAACCTCCACAATCTATCTCAATCGACCAACGTCGATCTAGAATCTTCAACACTTTGCAGTAGCGCCCTCTTCCCAAGGGTCCTTTTATGCCACCAAAAACCTTGTATAAAAATTTTGTCCAATTATCCTCTAATCATAGTAGGTTAATGAACTGAAATTCGTTTGTTTTATAAAAATTCAATATATTAGTACTTTCCACACTATAAACCCCCACGGCAAAAGACACCAATCTCGCATCAAATCCTATAGTGCGAGACACCACCATTGGGTATCATATCATAAAGATGTAGCTCTCTGTGTGGGCGGTGGAGAGCCGAGAGGATTCTGCAATGCAGACATCTGTCGTGGGCCTTAAGTTAGTCATATTCTATCCTATCTCGTCCCTCCTCCCAAAAACAAAAACGAGAAAAGTGGGAAAAGTGGAGTATCGTACTTAAAACATCAGGTATCATAGGAAATCCCATATTCTTCCTCCTCCCCATTGTTGTCGCAATCATGCAGGCACAAGTTAAACAAAGACTATGCCATAAACCCACTTCCCAGTAACGCCGTCTGCACAGCCCCGGACCCACATAACAGAGCCGAGGGAGCAACGAACTGAGGGAGACGGCAACAAATACACTTAAAATCAATCGGCAAACACCAAATTTTGTGGGAATGCCAAACATGAACCCCCGAAATTCCACACCTCGCCTCACGAGTTCCCCCCCCATGTATCATGCGATGGCACCCCCTGACCCAGGAGCCATTCCCCCACCGGCTAACCACCAATCAGCAAGAGGGAAGGAAAACCAAGACCGCTTTTGTCATGGGTGTGGTATCGAAAATACGATCTTAGGAGAGACAAAAGGAAAAGCAGGGGAGCAGGAAAAATGTCATCAGGTTTAAATATAACATGGGTTTTCTTGTGATTTCCACCTTCGCAAACCATGGTTTAAAGCATATCGAGTTGATGATACACGAGTAATCCAAGTAACATATGCATACCGGTATTTGTCCAAGATCTGTGGAAATAATTTGTTGTGAATCAACACAAAATTGACAACTCCCCTTGATATTGACATGGTGTGTCAAAGCACACGTATAATCCCAGAATGTGCCCTTGGCACCTTCAACCCACAATTACCCGTACGGTGCTTGGGCCGTCCATAGTTATCAATGATTAAAATCCTAGACCAACAAGCCAAATCAAACACGCACCAACAAGTACAGAAAGATCCCATAACCTGCAACACAATAAGGCGGAAGCAAAGATGAAGGGTAGGGGTCTGTTCGGCCATTGAGGGGCTCTCCGATGACCGCAGCTACAAACTCAAGTTAGATAGTGGCATAAGAGGACAGGTGCAGTATTGGTCAGTAGAGATGAAGAAGATGCCAGTTCAAGGATCCATGTCTCAGGATCATTTTGACAGTCAGTCAGCTTGATAGTGCATTGCTTTTGTTTTAGGCACATGCATATATCCGAATTCAAATAATAGGGCTATGATAAGTAGAGAGTGTCTGCGATTCTTGTTCTTTCTATGCTGCCGGAGGTGTCCTATATATACACAAGCTGTTCCTTTGCAAACATCTTCTTCGTCCATCTGCCTCGCAGAATTCCATACCACCTTTTCTTCATGATGCCACACCATTCCTTTCACTCAACTCCTACGAACATCCTCCGAATCGTTTCCCCTAAGCTATCGCTGTTCCAGACAGTCCCGATACCTTCGTGCTTCTTCTCCGGTTTCCTATCTCCTATAGTCCGACACCTGGTTGTCGACTAGACCTCTGGAGCGTGACCTATTACTTCCGGTATCCCTAGTGCTAACTCCTAAAACATTCCAAACACTTCTCCTTGCACTTACCGCTAGTACTTACATACCCTTACTCACTCGTTGACTCTTTCCTTGAGCTTGTTCCACCATTGCGTTTCTAAACCATTGCCAAACAACCATCGACTCATACTCTAAACAGTGGAAGCTTCGTGATTTTCAACATGAGGTGGTTAGACCCACGATTTATACACTCTTTTCTCTACCATCAAGTTAGTCAGCATATAGTCTAGAGATGACAAGCGCAAAAACAAGAAATGAACGAAGTTTACGATCATACCTTTCCTCTCTTTCCTATTGTTGCTCCATAATCGTCAGGTCCCATTCAATTCCGCTCACTCTACCGCTCTGTAATTTATCAGTTATTCACCGAGAAAATAAAGAAGAAAAAGCGGTTTAGATCTCTCGTCATAAAAAAGGCCTATCCGATGTTGCTGAATGAGGTAAATCCAACAATATAGCAGTAGAACCGAAGCCATTTGGTTTCTAACGTCATGTGGTCTCTCTGTGCCCCGCTGACCCCCCACCAGAGTTAGCATACGTCCCACTGGTAGCGCTGCGGGTGGTAACACAACATCGGCCGACACACCGTCCACAGAGACCCATGGTTCTAGAAATGGCCTGTCGCTACCAGATGCTCAGCTTGCGCACTCTAGAACAACGCCTTTGTGTTGACGTTGCTATGGGTAGTCTGGTAGACGGGAAAGAGACTATGCATGAAATGAAAGACCACCGAAGATCTTAGTAGAAGATATTCAAAAGGATGCACAAAACCCCAGTGAAGGAGAAGGATGATTCTGAGTGAACCGGAAATAGATGGAATGCAGGAAGCATAGGATAGAGGTTTCTGGTTGATGGAAATGGTTGGTTGGTTCTTTCCTTATGGGGGGTTGCAGCGAATTGTTCCATGATTTGTTTTGGTGGAAAGTTTTGGAAAGGAAAGGGTTCATGTGGTGATGGAGAGAATTTCCTTTGTGCTTTTTATTTAGATTAGTCTTTCTGCCTATGTGGTTAGAAGAGGCATCGTCGTTGTTTTTCCTTATATCAATATCATTGAAGTTCACCGTTTTCATACCCAATGGGCACTATAGTTACGCTAAGACTGTGAAGCTGGAAAACTCATAGTAGGATATCAGTATCTGCTCCCCCACTTAGGTAAATGGTCTATTACCGGTGACATAAGCTTTTGGGTTGGGCCTTATTTTCGATTTCGAAAGGGTCGTCAGTAGTTGTCCGTGCCTACTTTCATGTTTTTTTTTTTTCCACCCACATGCCAACGACACGGAAGCCCCCCCGCCCAAGGGCTGCCACCTGAGTGACTGGGTTCAATTCTCGATAGCAGAAATGCTCCTTGTCCTCAATTTTCCTGACTTCTGTACTCAATTCTCGTATTAAATCCTTTACTCAGTCATGGATTCATCAATTCTCGTATTAAATCCTTTACTCAGTCATGGATTCATCAACGCACGGAGCTGAATCCACTTCCTCTCATGCTATAGGGGTTGAGGTAGCAAGCCAATCAACCTATATTCCAGGTACTCAAACTCAGGATCAATGGGAAACGGAAATGCTTCTGGCCAATTTGGAGCCCGCAGGAGAGATTATCGTGTCAAATCTACTAATTCAGCCAACCATACCAGTAGTGCTAGCAACCCAAATTCAGAACCCCACTCTAGCCAGTCAGACATCACTTCCAGCAACTGAATATCGTTTTTATAGATACGATATTTGCGTTACTTCCAGTAATCAAACAATTTCCAAATCAATCGGCCACTTACAGCTAGACTCCATTCCCAATTGGCTCAATCTTCAGCCTATACTTTCCCAGAAAATTCTTGGTTGTGTTCCGGAAGTGCTAGACAAGGTCTAGTATCAGTTTAAATGTTTTACTGTTGTACTTCATGTAACTGCACCAAAGGAAAATATTGGACGGCTTATCTTGCATAGAGAGATTCATTGGACAACAATAGTAGATGAATTCAGGCATCTCATAAATAGAAACAAACGATCTAATTGAATAATTTCCTGAGAATTTAATGCTGAGTATGTTGAGATTGGATTGGTTGATCTTAATCAGCCAGTAGGTTCCTTGAGTTTAATGCTATTAACGTCACTCACCGGGAAGTGTCACAACACCGGGAAGTGTCACACATGGCAACCATGCCAACCACATTTAAAAAAGGCAACAGCTCAATCAATTCTTAACCAAATTGGACCAAATAAGATGATTTTAATTGAGAAAGGATGGGAGAACTTGTTAATACCTAAATTTCTTTTTAAAAAAATCTCCTATGGAACAATACCAGACCAAAGTGAAAAAATCTACTTAAAACTATTAGAAAGAAAAGAGGTGAATCTAAGGTACAGGAGCATGCAAAACAATTTATAAAGTAGATATAGGTAATCTCCAATAGGTAGAGATAATAAATGAAGTAATATTTGGTAGTAGTTGAAGGTTATAGACTACAGAAATAGTAAAGAAAAGGGTTAATTTAAGAGTAAAATGATATGTAACCGGTACTGGTACTCGGTTAAGGATTTTGTTTTATGTTTTGTTTTAAGTATCGCTTTGATACTTTGTTTGTTTGAAGTATCGTTTTGATACTTAGTTTGTTTTAAGTATTGCTTTGATACTTGGTTTGTTTGAAGTATCGTTTTGATACTTGGTTTGTTTTATGTTTTGTTTTAAGCATCAATTTGATACTTATGTTGTTTTACCAAAGAGTATCGCTTGATTCCTTTGTTTAGTTTTGTTCATGCTAGACATGAACAGATTTGTGTATTTAAAGACCGTCCTATTCTACGATGGAAAGGACAGACTTCGACAGACAGTATATCAATATACTTGGTTGAACGGTTACTCTTTAGTTTTCCCAGTATACCTCCAAAGCCTCCTTTAGTTCACACAGCTCTCGCCTTCTCTCCGGAAGAGCAGGCCACCTGTCAACTATCGAACAGCTCCCGCAACATGATTAGCACCTAGCGAACACGTTACATATTTTTAACCTCAGCAAGTGGTTAAGAACCTGTTTCTGGATTTAGGCCTGATCAACCTATCGATATCCACCCTGGAATGCTAGCAGAGCGAAGCGGCAGAATCTCGGTACGTTCGGCTTCAGCTCAACTTCAACATAGAGTCATTGACTACACGGAGTGGGAAGCAGATCCCACAAGAAGACCTCACGAAGAGGCAACAGTTTAAGCGTCCTGCTAAGGACCCAGAAGACGACACAACGGAAATCCCATAACCTCCCGGTGTATTCCCTCCTACACCAGCAAAGAAACCCTCGTTTGCTCCCCCAAACGACCCCGATTCTAGTAGCGAATCCGACCTGGCAAGCACTGGAGGAGGACCTTCTAGGTCATGGCCAGAAGAGACTCAAGAAGAAGAAGACTATCCCGATTTTCCGAAACTCAAGACCCACCTCCCACCGAAGTTTACAGGAGAAGGAAAAGAGCTCCAGCCTGAAGCCTTTGATCGATGGGCCACTGAAGTAACGCACTACCTCCTCTTAAACAGAGTTGATGTGGAAAAACCTTGGACCAGTTTATGGCTTGGGACGTTTTGTAAAGGAAAGGCTGTCGATGCATATCACCAATGCTATAAGAAATACGGTAATAACCCAAAGCTTAAAGACACAACAATACTTGACTACCTCAAGGATTGATTTCAATCATCTATCACCAATGACCTCCTATACAAACGATTCAATAATGTCCAGCAAGTCGAAGGAACGCAGGTAAAGAAGATCATACACCTCGCCACGGACCTCCTAATGCTCAGAGATCGGATGAAGAGAGAAAGTATCTCTAGCTACATCCTAAAGCGACGATTCTACGACGCTATGCACCGCACACTCCGGCGAGAAGTGGAACCCTTGGAAGAGGAAGGAGATGATATGGCAGCTATAATCGCAAGGACAGAACGAAAGGATGCCATACTCCATGAAACAAAAGCCCACAAGAGTCAATCAGCCTCCAGTAGCAATAGGCAGCCCAGGCGGAGCGTCTCCAATAACTCAGAAGAGGAAACACCATGATCCTTCAAGAAGAAGAGTAAGTCCACCAAAGAAGCAATAAGGGAGAAGGGAGAATGCTTTGAATGTGGAAAAACCGGACATATGGCGAGAAGTTGTCCCACCAAGAAGGGAAAAGGAAAGGCAACTAAAGTCAAGCAAGAAGCGTCAGCAAACCACATTGAACCCAGTGAAGATAGCAAGCAATCCAGTGAGTTTGAAGAGATTCACATTGGCTATATTGAAATAGAATGCAATAGTACCCGACTACCGGCGATGGCAAAGCCTCACCCAGGCTTGGAAGGAACAATCTTAATCCATGGGAAACAGGCATGAGTCCTTTTCGATACGGGCGCTATTGGATGAGTCATAATCAGGAATACCTTCATCTATGCCTATGGACTACCTACCGAAAACCTCAAACAGCTATTAGCCATCAATATGGAAGTTAAAGGATCTCGTTCCACTAGCCATAAGACATGCAAAGCTACCATCAAGCTAGGATCAGTCTCTCTACCTCCTCAAGAAATGCTTGTTGGGAACCTAGCAAAATACGATGCCCTCATTGGGATGCCCTTCCTCAAGCGCCACAATGCTACCATCAAGTGTGGAGACTCAATTATCGAGTTCTCAGAACATAAAGTTAGAGTTGTTTGCAAACCAACAAGTGGAGAACTCCGAGCCGCTGTTTGTGAGACTACAGCACTAAGCCTGTTGGATGAGTATTCCGATGTCTTCCCTGAACGAATTCCAGAAGAACTAGCTCCTATGAGGGAAATAAACCATCATATCCGCCTGAAAGACCCTACTAATCTCAAGAATCAACCGACATACACCATTCCAGAATCATACAAAGACCAACTCAATACCTGGGTAAACGAGAACCTTAGCCGTGGAGTCATCTACCGATCAGAAGCACCAGGTGCCGCTCCTATGTTTGTCCAACTTAAGGCAGATGGAAAGCGAATCCGCCCCCTGGTCGATCTCAAACTACGGAATGATAATACTGTTATGGACAGTTCTGCGATCTCCAATCAAACTCAGATCCTGAATGCGGTTGGACGGGCTAGATTCCGAAGCAAGATAGATCTAAGCATTGCCTACTTCCAAACCTGGTTAGACCCGGAAAGTGAGCGAATTAACAGTTTCAAGACAACCGTCGGAAGTTTCGTTAGCCGAGTCATGTTGCAAGGTCACATGAATGCGCCAGCCCCCTTCATGCGAATTATGGAAAGCATGCTTAGCGAGTACCTCCATCTCTTTGTATGGATCTACATCGACGATATCCTCATCTTCTCCAATACTGAAGAAGAACACAAGCACCATATCAGCCTAGTTTGTTACAAGCTCAGAGAAAACAAATTCTATGCTAGTAGAAACAAATCCGCCCTGTTTGCCGATAGTCTAGAAATACTCGGACATGTAATTAATGATCAAGGAATACACACATCTCCTGGAAAGATATCCTGCCTGACGGAATAGACTACACCTCAGAATCAAAAGGAACTTATGCGGTTCCTTGAACTTGTCAATTACATCTCCCACTTCTTCCTACACCACGCCACTGTCACTGCACCACTCACGGACCTCACCGGCAATGCAGAATTTGTTTGGACCACTACCCATGATCGAGCCTTTCATAATATTAAGGAGTTAATCAAGGACGCAAATGTTATACGGCCTATTGACCTGTTCAAAGAAGAACCCATATGGTTGATAACCGATGCCTTTGATGTTGGCGTTAGAGCTTGGGTTGGACAAGGACCCATCCATGAACTAGCGAGACCGGCGGCATTACACAGCAGGAAGTTCACTAATTCGCAAATGAACTATGGAACCACAGACAAGGAAGCACTTGTAGTGATCAATGCCCTTGCCGCTTTCAACCACCTCCTAATGGGAACTACCTTTACCATTGTTACCGACCATCAACCACTTACCAATCTAAAGACTGAGAAAGTTCCTGGACGAAGAAGAACCCGATGGAGAGGAGAAATCACCAAATACGACGCCAAAATAGTCTCCACTCCTTCAAGAACCAACTATTTAGCTGACGCCCTTTCCCGCATCTATGAGAACCAATCACTCCGGAACCCTCCTCTCGTCCATGACCACACTAGACAAAGTGACGACAGTTCTGATAGCACTACCTACGAGGATGAACCAGTTATAGCTTCCATCAACACAACCTCTCCGTCTCCTCCTTTCTCCTATACTATGTACGCTGCGGTAGGAACAGAGCGAGGCCAACACCTTATGGACGAATGGAAAGATGATTGCACCCTCCACAGTATGCCGCCTCAAGACCTTGAACATAGCACACTCCATTAGTCCTACTGTTACGAAGATACATGCCCCTTTCACCAGACTGAGATTAAGTTCGGTAAAAGACCTACAGGACCATGGAAACCCCCAGTGATCCGAGGGTCTACCCCTGTGGTAATTCTAGCACCAAGAAGGTACCAAGACTTTGAACAACTTGAAAAAGCAGCACAACTCGAGGAAGCAGTAGCCTTCCTACGTGCACCTTCGTTTGCACCACCCCCTTCCACACCTCCTATAGATTCACGCCCCCTCTATGGTAGACCCCTCTGAGTTTTCAACAATGAAACTCTCGTCTCAGTCATGCCTCCTACAATTCCTGAGCACCGCCGGCAGCTATATGAAACCTTTGAAGTAGAAGAAGAAGAACCCATCGAACCAACCAGAGGATCCCTTATTGAGGATGAACCCGATGTCAGGACTACAACAGATGAGCTCACTACCTCCTTCCGTAGCCAGATGATTACTGGATACCGCCATGACCCGATTTACTTCAAAGCCTTGGACAGCAGCAAGGAGGAAGACCTAGCACCAGATTATGTATCTAATAGAATGGTCTATACCGCTACTCGATACGGCTACCAATGCCTTTACATCCCGAAGAGCCACATGTTCAATGGCATGACTATCAGGGAATACGTCATTTCCGAAATCCACAACAAGGGACACCACAGCACAGATCGAAACCTCCGCTATGCCTGCGAATACGTGTATTGGCCGGAAATGCGACAAGACTTCCGAGATTTCATCAAGCAATATGAGCTATACCAGGCGAATAAAGAGCATACTTAGTTGCCTGAAGGCAGAGCTCAAACTCTCCAACTACCCGCCGTTGTTTTCGAGTACTTTGCCATTGACTTTGCAGGACCATTCAACAAGTCTGCCGGATACGATACCATTCTGGTAGCTGTTGATCGATTCTCTGGTTTTACATGGCTACAACCTATGAAGACTACTGACACCACTAAGGATATATGGAATATCCTTCAACGAAACCTCTTTACACCTCATGGATACCCTCTGTCTATTGTCAGCGATGCCGATTCCCAATTTACCTCTCGATTCTGGAAACAGACCCTCACCTCTCTTGGAATCAACCACATCATGGCCGCTCCTGGACACCATGAAACCAATGGTCAAGCTGAACGCAAGATCAGAGAAGTAAAAACTGGAATCCGGAACCTTATCACTAAACGACAGACCAATTGGGAACCCGCCCTTGTTGAGCTTGCAGCATACATTAATGCAGGCCACTCCGATACCCTTAGTATGTCACTATATATAGCAGTCTTTGGTCGACAATACCCCCTCCTACCTACCACTCTTTTCAAGAACTCCTCAATTCTGGACTCAGACGATCACCTCAACCGGCACCAAGCAATCCGCAATGACACCTTCCAAGCTGTCACAGCTGCACGGTTCCGAAGTACTACTGCTGCCCAGAAGCAAAGACGCAAACATGTGCCTATTCATGTTGGAGATATGCACATGGTTAACGGGAACATGTTCATCACCACCTCTGGACGAAGCAAGAAACTACAGTCACGCTGGAGAGAACCCTTTAATGTCTTAGCTTTCGATGAGCACACCGAAAACTATACTGTCCAGATGGATGGACACATATACCGCCGTCATACTGCCACCTTCCATGCCTCTTCTGTTAAACAATTCTACTTTAATGACGACTCTAAGTTCCCTGGACGAATTCACTCTCGCCCCGCTCCCATCACCATTGACAAGAAAGAGGAATGGGAAGTTGAAGAAATCCGAGACCACCGCCTTTGGCATGGAAATGATCAATTCCTCGTTAAATGGAAAGGATACCCTACAAATGAGAACAGCTGGGAACCGCTGGAAGGCCAGGAGCACGCTATGGAAATGGTGAATGACTGGTGGGAAGCCAACATGCCCGACAGCTCCCTACCGCCAACCATCAACTATATTACCATATGCTGGTCACCAACTGTACCAGAAACCAAGCGATGGCACAAAGAACTCTAGGCCAGAGATGGTTTCTGGGCCCCACACTTTGAGTCCAAATTTGAAAGCAGTGATGAAGAGAGCCCAACCATGGAGAAGGCTCTCGAGGACTTCATCTAAATCGCCACCATCCGAATACCTTAACGATGTCAAACTATGAGGAGATCAATGTGAGGCAGCGACAACAGCTTGTTGGACTGTTGTTGAACCGCGATATTATCCAACTTGAAGACAATTTCGCTATCCTTTGGGTGGACTACTGTCCTGATTGCAATGAAGCGTTGGTGGAAGCTGATTGCGAATCTGGTATTCGTGATTACTGTGATTTATTTTTCTTTGAATCCCGCTGTTATGTTAGGACTTTTACTGGTGTTTGGTGTCTCAATGCCGATAATTGGATGTTAGCAGAAAGCGAGTTTTTCGAACCTTCTGAGAACTCTAATTTTCACGACTGTTAGGCTTGATTTTGTTTAAACAGTTGTTTTGTTTTGGGGAATGTAACCGGTACTGGTACTCGGTTAAGGATTTTGTTTTATGTTTTGTTTTAAGTATCGCTTTGATACTTTGTTTGTTTGAAGTATCGTGTTGATACTTAGTTTGTTTTAAGTATCGCTTTGATACTTGGTTTGTTTGAAGTATCGTTTTGATACCTAGTTTGTTTTATGTTTTGTTTTAAGTATCGCTTTGATACTTGGTTTGTTTGAAGTATCATTTTGATACTTAGTTTGTTTTAAGTATCTCTTTGATACTTGGTTTGTTTGAAGTATCGTTTTGATACTTAGTTTGTTTTATGTTTTGTTTTAAGTATCACTTTGATACTTATGTTGTTTTACCAAAGTGTATCGCTTGATACCTTTGTTTGATTTCGTTCATGCTAGACATGAACAGATTTGTGTATTTAAAGACCGTCCTATTCTACGATGGAAAGGACAGACTTCGACAGACAGTATTTCAATATACTTGGTTGAACGGTTACTCTTTAGTTTTCCCAGTACACCTCCAAAGCCTCCTTTAGTTCACACAGCTCTCGCCTTCTCTCCGGAAGAGCAGGCCACCTGTCTACTATCGAACACATCCCGCAACGCGATTAGTACCTAGCGAACACGTTACATGATAGAAGTGTTAGTAAGATGCTCAGAAGTTGAAAGAGATAACTCAGAGGATGGAAAGTGAAATAGAGATGTTGCTAAATATCAGTAGACTCAGATTATCAGAAATAATTGGAATTTATAATGTTTTTGTAGTACAGGAGCTGTTATAAGCAGAGTTTTTGTAGGACAAGACACCGGAACCAGTTTTATGAGAGATCTAGTAATAATTAGTTATCTACAAACTCTAAAATACTCAATTATAAGGTGGAGGCATATGACTAGCCAATAGAAAACTTGTAGTATGAAAATAGAAGTCACTTGAGCAATGCATTTCATCAATTAGAGGTGTAACAAGTCCTATATTTTGAGTTTCAACTACTGTCTGTGCTTATAGATATATTTTATTTCCAGTATCAAATTACTATAAAAGTTTAAAGAACATTACAAGAAAAAGTATTAAAATGAATAAATTCCTTTATTTTTGGAACCTGGGGTAGCTAGGTTAAGTCTATTAGAAATAGAAGATATAGTTTATTAAAATAGGTAGTATACTACTATTAAAAGTATAAATCCTTCAGTTTTTTATAGTATCTCAACTGCAATGAGTTAAGAATTTCTACTATTAGTACTAGTTGAAAATAGAGTACTATTGGAATGAGTTATGTCTACATATAGTAACTTCTCTTTAGAAATGGTATATTTATATATGATTATAATTTAAGTAGACTTTCAAGTTTTAAAAATGTAGTATAAATTAATCACAAATGAATATTTTCTTGCTTATACTAATAAACAAGTATTCTTTAATTATATTTATATAATTTGAAGTATATATATATAATTGTATGTTATAAAGTTGATAATAAAATTTACAGTAAAGGTCTCCAATACCACCCAGATTTACATTTTTTCCCTCCCATGCCACACATTCCTCCTATACCACCCTTTTGTTATATAATAATATTAAGTCAATTAGATAGCCAAGACAATTAAACAATTTTTTTATTTTTTTTCTTTTACAGTGATGAGTAGTAGCGAAAGTCCATGAAGAGCAAAGGCCTAGGAAGAGTAAAAGCCCTGGAAGAACAATAGCTTAAGCATAGTGGTTCTCCAGGGAGAGTAGAGGCCCAGGAAGAACAGAGGCCCATACGGCGAGAAGAGAGAAGGTGGAAGTCCTCTAAGAGTAGTGAGTTTAGTAACAGCAGAAGCCCAGGAAGAACAAAAGCCCACAAGGGGAAAGCTGAGTGAAAGTCAAAGCCAAGAGAGAGCAGCAAAGTAACAGAAAACACAAACTTAGAGGGAACTTGGCCTTTAGGGTGGGGAAAGCTAGAGTGAGCTGGAGTAGAAGTAACAGCCAGAGTGGAAGGTTACTACTCATAACTGTAAAAGAAAAAAAAAAAAAATCTATTAATTGTCTTGGCTATCTAATTGACTGAATATTATATAACAAAAGGGTGGTATAGGAGGGATGGGTGGCATGGGAGGGAAAAAATGTAAAACTAGGTAGTATTGGAGACCTTTACCGTAAAATTTATTCTAGTATACTTTATTAACAATCTAATAACAATACCTCAACTACTGCTAAAACATTATAAATTCTAATTATTTCTGATACCTTATGTCTATTGACCTTTAGCTACATCTGTGTCTCACTTCTCACCTCCTAAGTTGTCTCTCTAAACTTCTGAGCATCTTACTAACACTTCTATGTTTACTCTTAAATTGACCCTTTTCTTTACTATTTCTGTAGTCTATAACCTTCAACTGCGACCAACTATTACCTTATTTATTATCTCTACCTATTGGAGATTACCTATATTGTCACGGATGTGACAGGTAGCTCAGGATTTCTCATATGACTCGATTATGAGTCATGAGTTTTACGCATATGACTCGCTTGAGTGATATGACTTCCTTATGTTATGATTTGTTATGTTTCGCACATGACTCGATTATGAGTCATGGGTCTCGCACGTATGACTCATTTGAGTCATATGACTTGTTTATGTTATGATTTGTTATGTTTCGCACATGACTCGATTATGAGTCATGGGTCTCGCACGTATGACTCATTTGAGTCATATGACTTGTTTATGTTATGATTTGTTATGTTTCGCACATGACTCAATTATGAGTCATGGGGTTCGCGCGTATGACTCGTTTGAGTCACCTGACGTTGGTAAGGCTTTTCACGAGGCTCACACTTGTGAGTCATCAGGGTTAGGGTTGGCGGTAGAGCACTATATAAGGAGGTCGATACGATCGAGGAAGATAGGCTCTTCACGCTTTGTTCTAAGTAATTTCCTTACTTCTATCTTCGCTCCGCCTCGGTAGCGAATCTACAGTCGTCAGGCCAATCAGAGCCCTTGATTCCTATCTCACGATAGCTTCAAGTCTTTAGCTTCTATCCCGATAGTTGCTTTCCCTCCTCCTACGTTCGTTTGAAGAACCCCGGTTCTTCATCTCGCCTATCTACGAGTTCCTCACCTTTTGCCTCGCTTCTTTACGGTCGCTATGGCTAAGCGAGCCTCTCCCCCCTCCGCCGCGTCCGCCCTGCGCTCGTCGGTGGTTCTGTCTCGTGCCGTCGAGAAGAACTTCGCCCTGGAGGCCGAAGTCTCTCGCCTTCGGCATCACATCTCTGTCCTTTCTCGGCGACTTCATCGCGCTGAGAAGGAGAACGCTGCCTTATCGGACGCCCTGAATTCTCAGGTCTTTTTCACTAAGGGCCTGATGTCTACGATGGCTGTGTCCGAGGCTCCTACGGTTATTCCTTTGTCGCCTACGCCCTCGGTCGCTTCGGTTGCTACGGTCGTTACGGTGGGGGATGGGCTGGACCCTGAGAATTCTCAGGGACTGGCAGAGGAGCTCCCGCGGGGAGTTGTTACGCCGGCGGTTATCCCACCACCACCCTCCACGGAGGGTGGTGTGGGTGGGCCCCCCCCTGATTCGTCGGGTGTGGTGGTAGAGGCGTCCTCTTCGGTGGGTGGGGTGGTGGCCCCTGTGGTGGCGCCGGCTGCGGTGGCATCGCCTCCTTCGGGGGGTCAGGTGCCTGAGTCCTCTGTGGCTGAGCCCGTGGCTGGTCGGGGAAGCGCCTCTAGTGGCGCCCCTCCTGTGGCGGTGGGTGGTGTTGAGGGTGGCCCGTCCACCCCCGACCGTAGGCCTGCGCCTGGGGGTGGGAAGAGGAGGAGAAACAAGAAGCGCCGGGTCAAAGAAGACCAGACCTCACCCGTGCCACTTGTCCCCGGTTCTGATGAATCGTCGCCCTCGCCGGTGCGCGCCCGAGCGCGCCCGGTACCTCGTGGCCCCGGCGGAATAGTGCTGTCGGAGGCGGAGGCTGAGTTGTGCCGTGGGGGTTGTCCTGACCCTGGGTGTCAGGGGGCCCTCGTGGGTGGCGTGGTTGGTGGCCGACGTGGGGCGCGCTGTGGTTCTTGCGACGCGTTCCGGGTGTTTGCCTATGACTGAGCCCTCTCGGCTGGGGAGCCCTCGCCCGGTAAGTCGGCTTTCCTTCGGGTCTACGCGCGCGGGTTTTGGGTGTTTCTTTTGTTTATGGGATTTTTGGGGGTGTTTGGCCGTGGCGGTTGGCTGGGGTGTCCCGAGATCATTGAGTGGGGGCGCCCGGGTGGGTTTCTACTGTGGAGGAGGGTTTGCGGGGTCATATTTAGATGACGGTAGTGGAATTTTGAATTTTGTACGGGGAACCTGGGGGACTGGTACCTTGCTCGGCTTTGGCTACGCGAGGAGGTCTTGTGGCTTTGGCTGCTTGGCTTGGTCGGGCCCATACCAGAGGGTCTACGGTGTCGCTTTGGGGAGAACTTTCTTTACCGTTGATGGCTTTGTACTTAGTGTTCGTGTTGTGGGCATGGCGCGGGCATGTTGGAGGTTCGGGGTCGGAGGTTTGGATTGTTTGTAGATAGTGGTAGTTACTGGGGGTGCGCTAACCGGGGGGTCCTCCAGCCCCGGGCACGTCGTATGCCGGAGTCGGCGGTACGTGGTTAAATAAAATTAGATTGAATGTTCTAAGTAATTTCCTTCCTTGCTTTCGCTCCGCCTCGGTAGCGAGCTTCAACCTCACGCAACGCATTTCGCCTCGCTCACGATAGCTTCATCGGTTTACATCGTTTTCATCTTCGTTTGTCGGGCGGTTGCGTGATAGAATAGTTGTTCTCGCTTAAGAAGGTGTTCCAGAGGGAGATATCCGTGGTTGATCCCGGCAGTCTCTGGACACAGGCTTGAGTGAGGATGGCGACTTCGTCCGCCTCCTCCTCCTCGGACTCCGTCCCCAACTCGAGGATGTCGTCCCCTGTGCGATTCGACTCCAACCCCTCCTCCTCGCTTGAGACGGCTCGGGTCGCCTTGTCTCTCGCGCCCGTTTCTGAGGCTGTCCGTGGCCTCATTCCTACAACTACACGGTCGTACGCTGCGCCTGGCGGGGATTACAGTTTTCTGTCCTTCGCCCATGAACATGGCTGCCCCAACGCGGTGAACCCGACGTTGGATGGTTTGGTGAGGGGGTCGGTTGCTACAGCTGCCCATGTCACGATGAAAGAGGTGGAGTCTTTTGTAAAGGGTTGCCTGTTTGGGAAGGGTTGTCCAGCCACGTGTGGCTTGGACAACGCCTCTACCACAGGCCTCTTCAATCGGTTTAACTCCGATCACGGTTCGGTGTACACACCGACCGTGCCCACCCCCTCTCCCCCCACCGACTCGCAGGTTATCATCCCCTAGTCATCCCTCCTCCCGCCGGCCAAGCAAGGCTCGACCACTACCATGGTTGAGGCCAGCTCATGGTCCACCTCTCCCTCCGCCCATCGAGCAGCGTTCGATAGGATTGTGGCTCGGGATCGCGCTAAGCGAGCCTCCACTGCCTCCACCCCCTCCTTCCTGTCCGGGCTGTCTTCTGGTGAAAAAGCCCTCTACACTACTGGGAAGTTCAAGCTGGACGACCCTGCCGACGAGGACTATGCCCCCCCGGCAAAGGGAACGCTACGCCGTGCCCGTTCCTCTTCCCCCCGCAAGCGCGCCGCCCCGGCCCCCAGTCCCTTCTTTGAGCCCCGGTTCATGAAGGCGATTGATGTCGACGAGGGTCGAAAGAAACAGATCGTCCCGGATGAGGAGTTTTCCCATGTCCTGGACACCCACCGGAAGCGCCTGGCCCCCCCCATGCTAGTTCCTTCCACTATTGAGGATTCCCCCCCCTCGTCCCCCCCTTTGCTGATCACCCAGGAAGTGGTGCTATCGGCGGAGGTAATTGTTCGGGACACCCCCATGGCTCTGGAGGAAGGAAAGAACTCGGAAGCAACCGGGCTGGGCGACAGCATTCACGCCCCCAGTCTTCCGGGTACACCTGTCCCTGGCTCGTCCCCTCCTGACTATGATTCCTTGCCCCCTACGTCGCCTGGAGGTATTTTGGAAGGGTCGCTGGGTATCCCCCGGAGCACGGGCACTCCCTTGGAGGTGCCACTACCAGAGACACAGCCAGAGGATGCTGACGCTGCCGTGGCTAGGGCGGATCAGATCATGGCCGAAGTGGATGAGATGATGGCGGCTGGTAAGTCCCCCTCCCCCGCTCCCAGGTCTGGCAGTATTGTGGGGTCCATGTTGGAGGGCCTTGAGGATATCCGGTCCGGGAATACCCAGCCCCTCCTGTCGCCTCTTCCCAGCGTGGACGGGTCCGAGGAACCCGACAATGTGGAGGATGTCCGGACTTGGATGAAAGACGAGATCGTGGAGACGGTCCCCATTATGTGGGTGGGACGTCGGTTCCATCGCTTGGAAAATGCGGTTCGGACCTTGACAGATATAGTCGGCCGGCAAGAGGAGGAAATTGCCACCCTGAAAGGTAGGTTGGCCCCCCGCCGTCATTCCCCCTCTGTGACTCCTGAGTCCTCGGAGACTACTTTTGTTCCCCGCTCCTCGTCAGAGGGGTCTGTTGAAGTCCCTGTTAAGGGCCAGGTGGCTGCTCCGGCAGCTCCTGCTACTAAAGCGTCCTTCGTGGACATGGTGAAAAAGATGGCACATGTGCCCAAACCCGCCATCCCACTGAAGGACAAGACGGCCCCAATTCGACCCGCTTCGGCGGCCTCCTCCCATAGCACCAGCAGTGGCAGCTCTTCCAGTGATGGGGGGGTAGTCTTGAAGGTGGGAAAAGCTGCGGAGGGAAAGAGGGTAAGCTTCGATGACAAGGAGGAGAAGGAGGATGGAAAGAAGAGAGAGAGAAAGAGGGGCAGGCGCCTGAGTGGTGCTGCCAGGAGGAGAAGAAAGATGGCGGCTCAGGCCAGCCAGGAGACATCGGCGACCCCGGCCAAGACTCAGGGGAAGACTACTACTGACGGACAGGCTACGCCCCCCGCCGCCCCAGTACCCACGGTGCAAACCCTTTCATCGGGGCCAGGCGCCATCAGGAGGATCTACAACGTGGTACCTAACCTGATCCCTCGCGACGGCCCTCCTCGCAGCGCCAGTCAACAGGGGCCACCACCGAAGCCGGCTCCACCCCAGTCCTCGCCTACCCCGGATGCTAGGGGAAGGCACATTACAATGTGGTTCGCCACCCGCAAGGAAGTGGCCCTACCGGAAGGGGTGACGATCGAGGCCATACGGAATCGTATCAACATCGTCCTGTCCAACTCGCCGAAGATTAGGGGTGTCAGCCCTTACGTTCGGGCTGGACATATCCGGAACGAGATCGGGTGCATCTTCCTCACCCTGGCGGCCCACTCGGCTGCTGAGCTTGGAGACCGACTCGACAAGGCCCGGCTGGCGCTGTTGAAGGAGCTTTCACTCCCGGAATTTGTTTTCCAGAAGGATGTGATGAAGGTGAAGATCATGGTGACGGGTGTCCCCCTTTCTGACACTGGCCGCGGCTCCATCTGGCAGGTTGACGGGTGGATTGGGGAGCAGGCCTCGGATGGCTTACGCACTGACTTGGAGCTAGGCAATCCCGGCATAGTCACTGTGTCCCACCCCGACATCATGGGGTCCATTCATGCCATGAGACAGGCCAACGCCGTGTCTTGCGGCATTCGTTTTGTGGTGGAGGAAAATGAGGCGGCTAAGGCTGCTTTGGTGGCTGGAAGGATCTGGCTTCGGGGGGGGACCCGGAATGTTAGGGTGTTTACCGAACACCGCACGGCGAAGGTTTGTTGTAAGTGTTTGCAGGTGGGCCACTTTCAGGCCACCTGCGCCCTTCCTTCCCGATGTCGATTTTGTTACGGGGAGCACCTCTCCAGAGAGCACATGTGTAAGGCTCTAGGGTGTCCCGGAGGCGTGGGGGAGGCATGTGGGCACACCCGCAGGATGTGTTGGTTATGCGATAGGACCGATCATTTTGCGGGATATGAGAGGTGTCCTGCCTTGAGAACTGACTCTAGGACTCCTGTGTCCTCCCCACCCGTGACGACGGCGGCCGATGCCGCGGCCTCATCGCCTGGAGTGCCAGTCGCTGGAAACAAGGGACCTGAGAGGGGGGGACGGCCACGACGCCGGAGCAGGGGACGGTCGCCAACTCCCAGGGTGGTGGAGGTGAGTAGTGATGAGGATGAGGAGGACGTTCCGCGGGAGAAGTCCGCCAAGGCTAAGGGTAAGGAGCCTGAACGGCCCCCTCCTTCCCCCTCCCCCAAGCGTGGTATTTTGAAGAAGAAACCCGTTCCCAAAAAGGGCGATGCTATGTGGTTCGCCCTGGATTCTGAGGGTTTTTTGAGTGACTCTGGCCCCTGTGGCCCGAGCGGATCTGTCGAAGCGCCCTTTTAATGCGTATCACGGCGATAGCATTAAATGTGGGGAGGAGTGGCAGGAATCGGGCGCTGGCGTTTGATTTGTTTTCTTTTGTGGATTTATTTTTTGTTTTGGAACCTCCGGTTGATCCGGAGGGACAGCATGTGCCGGTGGAGGTTGATGGATGGGATTTGTTTTCTTTTGTTATTGGATCAGGGGTGGAGGTGTTTGTTCGCTCGCATTTGTGTGGGCTGTTTGATGTGGTGGGACATAAGGGTGCTTGTGCCCAGGTTGGGTTTTGGGAGAAGGGTGAGAAGAGGGTGCTTGCAGGCGTCTACATCCCACCTACACACACCAAGGCCGAATATCAGTCAGGGCTGAGGGACGTCGGGGAACCAGATATCGCATTTGGTGACTTCAATGCCAGGTATCGAGACTGGGACCCACGGGCGGAAGTGGCCAGGCAGGAACATTGCGGGCGGTGGTTGAGGGAATGGATGGCACCACGGTTGCTGAACATGGCTCCACCTGACCGGCCGACGTTCCGCGACATATCAATGATAGACCTCTGCTTGTACCGACGGCCGTACATACAGCACAAGTACCTTGATGTGGTGGGCTGCGAGCATGCCGCCCAGACTATTCGACTCCATGTGGACCTACCTGACAATCTCATGAGAAGGAGGCCTGCTTGGAAGAAGGCGGTGTGGGGAAAGGTGGGGAAAGAGCTGGACGCCCTGAAAGAGGTGGATGGTGAGCAGTTGTGGAGAGGAGTGAGAGGTGTGGTGGATGCACTGCCACGGGCTTCCGCTGGCAGAAGCCGGTGCGAGTGGTGGACGCCCGAGCTGGAAAGGATGAGGTTGGATGTGGCCCGGTTGAAGAGATACTCCAAATGCACGGCGGAGCGGACGGAGGACTTTAAGCTGGCAAGGTGTGTTTACCGGGCTTGCCTGTTGCGGGCTCGATTCGACCACATTAGGACCAAGCTGGCGGAAAGCAAGGACCCCGACATCTTTAGGTTAGCTAGAAAGTTGGAGGCCAAGCGCACGTTACCTTCGATGGTGCGGTCCGACGGCACCTTGGCAACCACACACGCCGAGATCAGCGACCTGATTGCCCAACAGCTTGATCCTGGCGATCCTGCCCAGTGGACTGAAAGTGTGATTGAGATGGACAGCGCACAAGAGATGGAAACGGCGCTGGCAAGATCTCCCACGAACACGGGCCCCGGCGAAGATGATATCGGCTATCCCTTCCTAAGGTTTTGGAAGAGGAGGGATGCCACGACATTGCGACGCCTCGTTGACTGGGGGCTGCGACATGACATTCCGGACTGGCATAGGGCTGAGGTGGTGCTCATACCCAAGCTCGACAAGCCGCGGTATGATGTTGTTAAATCCTGGCGCATGATACACCTACTCCCAACCGCGGCTAAGGTGGCGGAGAGGGTGGTGCTGCTCCGGCTAGCCGCCTGTCTGGACCTTGGCGAGACACAGTTCGGCTCCCGTAGGAGGCGGGGGGTCCATGATGCCCTGGCGGTCGTTCAGGAATTCTTACACCATAATGAGGGGTACAAACGTCTGATTCTGTCAATGGACGTGGAGGGAGGGTTTGACAACATTGACGTCAACCTCCTGTCAGATTTCCTGGTGGCCAGGGGGTGCCCTCCCAACCTGTGTAAATGGGTTCGGAGGTGGACAGGTTGTCGGTCTATTCGCTTCCGGTTCAATGGGTGTGTTTCCCCTGGTATACCATGTCAGCAAGGGGGTTCCCCAGGGGTCACCGCTTTCCCCCTTTCTGTTCGGTGCTTACGTGGCCGACATTTTCACACCGCGGATGCGTTACTCCCCGGGTGTTCGGCATTTGGTGGCCTCATATGTGGATGACGGGGTTATCATGGTTGCGGCTGACTCTTTTGATGCTGCCCGATACCATGCTGGGGAGTTGTTGCGAGATTGCGACCGTGTTGCGCGAGACAGGGGAATGGAGTTTAGTGCGTTAAAAACGCAGTGGATTGGGTTTGGTGATAGGGCATGGGAGGGAATGGAACTGTTGGGAGAAATGGTGTTGCCATCTGAGGACCTGCGGGTTCTTGGGTATAGGTTCAATGTATTTCTTAATTTTTCGTCTCATGTACGTTATTGGTTGGACAGGGGGTTGGGGGTGAGGAGGAGGATTGCGGCGCTGGGAAGGAGGTTTGGGAGTGTTGGGGGGTTGGGGGCGTGGGAGACTTACCGTTTGGTGCAAGCAGCCTACCTTCCGACCGTCTATTACGGACTTGAGTTTGTAACCGACTACCCGTCGTATGTGAAGCAGATTCAGGTCCACGTCAATGACTGCCTCCGCTCAGTATTCCGGACTCCCATGAAGCTGGCCAACAACATTTTGCTAGCTGAGTATGGGGTGACACCTGTCGCTATTCAGGGCAGGTATCTACAGCGGAGGTGCTACAGCCGGTTCATCAACTACCGGTATTGCGAGGATCATCCTTGGTTCGGGCAGATCAGGCTGGACTGGAAGGAGGAGGGTATGGTGGCCCACCGACAGTGTTCGGACAAAGTGCTTTCCTACCGTCCCACGGTTACGATCGGGAAAGGGAAGGAAACCACGGCCCTCAGACACGCCGGGGAAGTCAAGGAGCTCAGTGGCGGCTCGGATCTGGTGGTGTACACTGACGGGTCCAAGATGGCCGAGGGTGCTGGTGTCGCTAGGGCCGCGTTCGCACGAGGGGCGTTGCTTAGGATAGGGGGGTGTTCGGTGCCACCATCCTGGAGCATCGTCGAATGCGAACTGTTTGCCGTTGTCTGTGCCTTGCGGGAGGTCAGTGGTTTGTGTGAGGGACGGGGAGTACATGTGTTTCTGGATTGCGTCCCCGCCCTGCTTCTGATTGAGAACATGTTGCCCGAGGGGGACTCGGCTGAGTTGTGGGAAGTCATGGCACCTTTGATGGAGGCTGTACGCCCACGCTTTGGCTGGGTTCCGGGGCACACGGGCATCCAGGGCAATGAGCTGGTCGACAGGAAGGCCAAGGAGAGTACACGCCTGCCGTTGCAGCCATTTCGGTGGGAAGGGGTAAGCTTTGGTATAGGGCACGCTGCGTTGGCCCGTGAGTTGAGAAAAGAGGAGTGGGAGGCCTGGCATGTCAATGAAGGCCATGGGTACTATGCTCGTGGACCTAAGGCTCCCAGACACCTTCGCGGGCTGACGAGGATGGATTCCTATGTGTTGACTAGGATTCGCAGTGGTACCGGCCTGGTCGGGCATGACGAATGCGAGGGACGCAAGGAGAGACATCATTGGACTTCTTGCCTACGGTACAGTTGGAAGCGGCCGGCTATGGAGGACTTGTTCAAGGACTCAGCGATCGCGGGATGGAAGGACTGGTGGTTGGAACACGGGTGGCTGGGACTGGGGATCCCCCGTCATATTAAGGAGGTGGACGGGGAGTTAGTGGTAGCAGGTAACCCGTTTGATGGTACGCTTACGGTGGAGAGGAACGGGAGGCGAGTGTGCATAGGGACGCCCGATACGTGTCTGCGGTGTGAAAGGAAACATCCTGGAGGGGAGTGCGTGCTTCCGAGTAAGCATCTTCCCACCAAGTGGTTCTTCCTTCCGAACTCGGTCGCTACACGGTGTCCGAGCTGCAACATGGCGATTACCTACCAAGGCACCTCCACACGGCCCTCCTTCTCTACTCACTTCGATAACAACCCGGGTTGCCTCTCGGAAAGCCTTGATCGGTTTTGGCAGCGGCACTGGCTTGACTGGGACGACCTGGCGCTTTCCTTGCGGAGGGCCGTCGTGCTCAGGTGGGCCGGGTTGTTTGGGTTTATCGAACTGGAACGGTGCCCCTTTTGCGACCAGCGGCGGATTGCTGGGAAGGTTAATAGGATGGGGGAGCACTATCGGAAGAAGCGTGGGTGTTGGGATAGATTGTATGTTTCCTTTGTTGAGTTTATTGACGGGATTGTGTTGGGGGCAGAGTAGTTGTTGGTGTGTTGTTGGTGGTTGGGTTGCGAGAAGGGGAAGACGCGTTAATCCGGGGTGTTGCTGGACGACACGAGCGCCCGTGAGCCCCTTGGGTAGTGATTTTTGGATTTATGTTTGGGAGGAGCGGTTGCGGGACGGGGTTGCGCCCGTGGTAGTGTATTTTAGTTTGTGATTTTTGGGGCGAGGCGGGGACTGGTCGTATGCCGGAGTCGGCGGTACTAGTATGAATAAATTAGATTGAATGTTCTAAGTAATTTCCTTACTTCTGTCTTCGCTCCGCCTCGGTAGCGTTCCTTTCGCACCACGATAGTTCTTCGATGCCTTTGATTCTGGGGGAGATATCTGAGTTCGCTCAGTAGTACCTGGGGTCTTTGGTGTTGAGGTTCTGTTGTTTGGCGGTTTCGCGTTGTGGTTACTTGTTTTCGCCTCCTCGTTGTTGTTTGATTCTCACGATGATTTCACTTCGAGCCTCTTCACCTCTGGCGTCTACGAGCCCTCCCTCGGTAAAAAGTCTTCGGCTTCTCTGTCTATTGTCTACTCGCAGAGTTTCGCGTTCGGGGGTTGGGGGATTTGAGCATTGCTGTGGGGGGAAACACCCGTGTCGTTCTTTGGGCCAGCTCATGTTTCTTGTTGGGTTTTAACAGAGTCCTTAGTGTTCACGATACAAAACGCCCTTGGGTTAGACTGATGACCTTCCCAAGTATCAACACGTCGTACCGGTCGCATCATTCCTTAAGGGACGGGGGCCTCGCCGGCCCCGCCCTTCGTCTATCGTATCTACGGTCGGAACCTTACGATGTTGTTTATCACCGTTCCCTTGGAGTTTACGTCCTTGTGGCAGTTACGGTGGTTCGATCAGGCGTCACCTCCTCGCCTCTACGTGGGCATGGCTTTGACCCTGAAAACATTTGCCTCCTGGCGCGGATGAACTTCTGCCGGGGTGGTGTGGGGCGATTGGTTGCCGGGCCACGCTTGGTCTAGTGCAGGGGTCGGTGTGGTTACGGATGGTGGTTGGCGGTCACACCCATTGCAAGTGGGGCCTACCTTCCGTTTGTCTCGTTTCCTATCCTGGTACCCGCCCTCTCTGAAGCGTCGGTTTGGGCACCTTTCGTCAGTCTACAGTGTGGCCTTCTGAGGCCCACGTTGGGGGGCCTACGGGTTCCCCGTCTTCCTTCTCCGCTTGACCGGACTTTGGTTCGGGCAGGGTTGGGGCTGTGGCCGTTGCCTTCGGGCGGTGGCCGGTATATTGTGGCCCTGGGTTCGTCCTGGTGGCCCCCCTCGGCTAAATGGTGCTGGGGGATGGGGCTCTGTTGGTGCGGCCAAGATCAGTGGCTGCCTGGTGGGGTCAGGTATCGGCTGTCCTGTGGCTGTCGGGCGGTTGATCTGCCTGAGGGGCTGAGGGGGCTGGATGGGAGCTGCGGTGCCTGGTGTGTGGGGCTTGGGGGGGGCTGACTTGGGGGGGAGAGACGCCTGCGAGCACCGGTCGGGCCTGTGTCAGGTTGGGCGAGGTCTAATTAAGTGTTTCCGGCCGGCTTGGGCTGTTAAGGTTAAGCTGCTGAGTGCTGCAAAGCTTCCTGACTGACCGGCGGGCTGATGGCCACCTGTCCGGATAGTGGGTTGTAACCTCTGGGTTGGACTTGTTTGGGTCTTGCGTGCTGGGTTCTGTGGAGCTTGTTTGGTTTCTTTGGCTTGGTTGCGGGTATGGCGGGCGGAGGCATGGCACCACGGGTAGGAGATAGGCCCTACTGGCCTCCTTGGTCTGTCACCACCTCTATGTATTTCTTTTGTTTATGTTTTGTTTTTGGGGGTTGCGGGCAGCGGGTACAGGTCCTCCTCACCATTACGCTCCTCGGAGGCACTTGGCAAAGTGGGTTCATAGGGTCGACGGCCTGGCATGCGGATGCGAGCTGTGGACATGTTGGTCACAGCCTCTCTGCCTTGGTGCCGCCTGTGTTGATAAATTGTTGTTGGTTTTCTACTGTGGGGGAGGGTTTGCGGGACGGTATTCAGACCGGGCGGTAGTGGAATTTTGTTTTTGTACGGGGAACCTGGGGGACTGGTACCTTGCTCGGCTTCGGCTACGCGAGGAGGTCTTGTGGCTTCGGCTGCTTGGCTTGGTTGGGCCCGTACCAGAGGGTCTACGGTGTCGCTTCGGGGAGGACTTTCTTTACCGTTGATGGCTTTGTATTTAGTGTTCGTGTTGGGGCATGGCGCGGGCATGTTTGAGGTGCGGGGTCGGAGGTTTGGATTGTTCGTAGTTAGTGGTAGTTCCGGTTTGCGTTAACCTCGTGCCGGCGGGGACTTGTCGTATGCCGGAGTCGGCGGTACAAGTATAAATAAATTAGATTGAATGTTCTAAGTAATTTCCTTACCTATTACTTTACGAATAAAACACCTTTACGCTCTTTATTACGTTTGCTTATCCGACACATTTCTCACGAGCCTACGTGAGACGAAGTCATCTTAGTTAAGGTTTAACAGGCGTTATCCAAAGAACGGTGATAACGTAGATCAACGGATCTAAGAACTGTTCTATCTACTAGGATTATATGAAAAGGAATAGTATCGTTGCCCGTCGCTATTAGTTAACCACGAGCTAGGAACGTTACATATATCTACTTTATGTTAGGCATATAGAAAATGCACAGACCTCTCGGTAGGGTAACTGCGCAGAGACCCTCATTTATCGAGAGCATAACACCCCCCTCCGGCCCCGCTCCCGGGCCCGCACGTCCTTAGCGAGATTTCGAAGAATTGCGTCCCGTGACTATAATGTCAAATCAATGAAGTCCACTTCATAACACCATATACGTCGCAGCCGCTCTTCCGACCGGAGGCTGTTCGCAGGATATATAAGAAGGCACCTCTGGGTACCTCTGGGAAGAACCCCCTCCTCCTACCTCCACTGCAGGTAGCCCCGCTGGGGGCTCCTGCCCTCTACGCTTCTCTCAAGGCCCGTTGCCGTGAGGAACTCCTCACCTCGTGGCGCCTCCTCTCGCCTCCCCCGCCTTACTACCTTTTTGGCCCCACCCTGCGCCCGCACCCCTCCATGGGCCTGGGGCGTTTCCTCTCGGGCAGGCTCCACCAGATGCGTGCTGGCAAGAGCTACCTGGCCGCCCACCCCTCATGGCACGACACCGACCCCTCTCGCCTCTGCCCCTGGTGTGAGGAGGAGGACGAGACACTCGAGCATGCCCTCCTTTTTTGTCCTGCCAAGTCTGCAGCCTGCGATCGCCACCTCCAGGGGATCACGGATATTGGACCTGACTCTTCTCTGTGGACCTCGATTCCGATGCTTTTGGGCCTCGGTCGTTATCTCACCGCTACCAAGACTGGTTTCCCCCCCGACATGTACGCACAATATGCCTCCCGCCAGCCCTCTCTCTCCCCCTCCCCTTCCTTTCCTGCCTCGCCTCGGTTGTCGTTGGCTGGGTCGCCAAGTGGTCTAAGTGGTGGAAGGTCTCCTGTTTGATGTCTTTTACTTGTTTTTTATGGGTTTTGGATTTGTTCCGTTACGATGCTAGTTAGTTAGTAGTTTTCCTTTATAAGTCCTGTGTAGGCAATGCGTCGGTTATTGGACGCCATAGGAGGACCTGGTTTTGGATTTTCGTTTGTTTGTTGATTGATTTTTGGGTTTTGTTTCTGCCATAGCTAGCGCTGCATGCATGTTCTTGTACCTTAACCAAACAATGAATATATGATATAAAAAAAAAAAAAAAAAAAAAAAAATTTGGGTACCTCTGGGAAGTGGAACGGAGGAGATCCGTCGGAGGTGCATTGAGTTACTAGGCTTCAAAGTTAGGCATCCTAACTACGGGCCGAAAGTAATGGGACGTTTTCAGTTCGAAAAGCCGCAACTACTCCTACAGTGCCCCAGAGGCCATAGGAGGCAGATATGACACCAATACCTATCTGAAGGCCGCTGTATGTTGGTTGGTCCTGGAGACAGGATCCCTGGAGAGGTGATTCTCTTTGAGGCGGGGTGGACCGAGGAGAAGCTGCTCAGACTCAGAAGACCTAATAGGCGGTAGACCTAAGAGTGTTGGCACACCGTCTACGCAACCTGCATTATGCATAGGTACCCGACGCATACGCTGGCCACTATGTGAATTCGGAAGAGACTACTGGGACGATAGTCAACACGACTACAGTTTCAAACAGAAGTCTACTCGTCTCTATAAATCGAAGACCGGTCATTCGAGAATAATCACGCATCCTACGATTAGACGGAGAAGAATTTATGAGAACAAAGATGGTGTGTGAGAATTCAGGGTCAAACAGTGTTCGCACTTGTTAAGACTAGGAGACATTGGCGTACAGTTTTGGATAGGTAGTTAGTTATAGGAGGATTAGATGTAGTCCGCGAACACTCAGACGCGGGATATAAATATCGAAGTGCCTCCAAAGCTTTTAGACATCATCAAGCAACGGAGAAGAGACCTTAACAATATAACATTGTTTTACCTACGAATCTTTATAAAAATATTTCCCCTATCGATTAAGCGAGTTCTTAGTAGTCATAAACGAAAAGAACGACAGCGAGCCTTCCTAGACAAATCTCCGTCTACTACGAAAGATTAAGGCCTAAGTCTTCTCGACAGTTATTTAGAGTGGGCTTCCGCCTAACACTATATTGTTAGTTCTCCTTGTCACCAACGTTCACTAAATAAGTCGGTCACCACTCTGCACTAAATAAGCGCATGGGTTCGAGTCACGCAAACGACGAGACTGTTGAAGAGACGGTACACTACCCTACTATTGAAGACACGCTCGGTTTAGACACTCTCGAGGAACTATCCTGAACCTGTTCAATATTCGAACCACCAACCAAGGTACACTACCCTACTATTAGTCTAGTGTTATCTAGTCTGTCGGAGCTCTCAGAAATTCCATTTCTGGAACAAGAAGCTCCATCGTGGTATACCGACCCAACTCTAGTTCCTACGGAGGGACAATTGTAAAAGCTTTACGAGACCTGGTACGGGCCAGAATTCGTTTGGAAGCCCTTCCTCGACTGGGACACCAGTGAAGAAGGATCCTTTGATACTAGCTTCACACCTACTATACCTTTGGCGTGGAGACTCGGGAACCACCTGAACTCTCATTAAGACAGAATCCTATTTTAGGAGACGGTTCTGTATAGCACCCATTAGCTAGGAAAAGATGACAGAGCCATCGACATCGTGGATTCCAGAAGGTCCGGGGACACCGGTACCGTGGAGAGAACCTCCCAAAAAATTAAAAGATAAGGATGCAATGGATACCGGGAGTGAAGGTGAAAATGCACCGAGCCAACCTTCATCACTCCCCCCGGTGCTAAGACGTCCACCAAGAGATGGATCACGGGCATCAAGCATCGCCAGCTCATCCCGCTCATCTACTCCTAGACCAAGGGATCAGGCGGCCGACTTGGCAAGGTTGGCTGCGAGGGAAGGGGTGGTACTACGGGATGTCCGGAGGGACATTACCTCCTCTATCGACTCTGCAAACATAGCGTTTGCCCAGCTCACAGGAGCTCAACAAGAAAACGCGCTTTGACTGTTTGATATTCAAAAACAAATTGCCGAAGGGAAGGACCTCCACAACCAAGACATAGGAGTCCTGTTAATGCAGTGTCAAGGAGTAGAGACTGAAGTAAAATCTCTACAAGAAAGGATAGTGAGGGAAATCGCGGAAAACCTGGCACAACAAGCTGCGTGACAAGAACATCACGAAGGGGTCACTTCGCAGTTACACCAGACCATGCTTGAGCGGGACATCCTTCTACAGCAAGCGGTAGAAGAAATCCGAAAGGAAATGAAGGACCGAGACCGGAAGGTAAATAGTACCTTCAAAGAAAGAGACGAGCTCTTTCAAAACGAAGCCAAGAAAACTCGTGAGTCCCTCTCATCTCAACGGGGTGAACTCAAAAAGATTGGCGAAGCGGTCCAAGATCTTCTCATTTCCTCCGGAAGGAAAGAGGCTCCGAAAGAAACACCGGAGGCCGGCAAGCGTGTACGGATGGAATCCGTGGAGGACGAAGAGGAATATTATTCCAGATCGACTAGACAGGAAAAGGGCAAACAAATTGTAAGACCTCAAGATAGTTGGGAAGGAACCTCACACGCAACTCCACCACCAGGACACGGAGGTGGATACCCTAGTAATGACGATGATGATGGCAGCGATTATGACGCTGAAGGAAAGGGAAGAAAAGGCGGCGGTCCAGAAAGACGCCGCAGGGGTTTAACTCCTGAACAATCGGACATGACAAATGTCTTGGCCGAAGCTTTCGCGGTAAACACGAAACGGCCCGCGGAAGCACCACCACACTTCGAAGGAGAAAAGAACCAAGACGTGCGCATATGGCTACAACAATGCATTGACTTCTTCAATAGCAACCCCCACATTTGGAGAGATGACAGAGAACGGGTCATATACGCCCTGAACCGTAACAAGGGAAAAGTGGTAACACCATACACGATATGGTATCGAAGAAAGATGGATGGGCTACAGGGCGAAACCCAAAACCGAAATTTCCCAAGTTGGACCCGTTTCTCATATGAAATTGGAAAGGCCTTCGCCACACTACAAGAGGGCCGACAAGCTATACGGGACATGAAGGAAGTAAAATATAAAGGCAAAATCTAGACCTACCTCCGAATCATGTATAACCTGAACAACAAAGCCCAGATGACAGGTGAATCATGGAGAGAGACAGTCGAAAGAAACTTGCCTGAAGAAATCCTCACCTGCATCTCTTTCCTAAAGTTCGACACAGACGAGGAACGGGAAGATGTTGTCGTGGAAGCCGGCTGGGCGGAAGAAGACCTTCAGTACCGAAAAAAGTTATTGAAAGAGGGTAATTCCCGGCACACCTCCTCAAAGGAAATAAAAGACAAGTCTTCAAAAGGAGATAAATCGGATAAGCCACGAAAGGATAAGCCTTATATAAGAGGAGGTGGAGGATCTTCGCGAAAAAGGAAACGCGAAGACTACAAGTCGGAACGACCGGCGAAAAAATTAGGAGGAAGTGCTCCGATCACACACTCGAATTGGTCTGAAGCACACCAAGGAATCTCGCAAAGCGTTATTGATGCGAGAAAAAAGGACGACAACTGCACGAGATGTGGAGAAAAAAAACCACACATATAAAACGTGCTATGGGAACATTCAAGTATCGGCAGCAACCGTCAGCCGAAGACCATTACGAATGGGCCCCAACCGAGCAAGGTCTGCCAAACCACCGAGACCTACTCGAAGTCCCACACAAGTTGGACAGGTCAGAACCACCAGCCGTTTATGGGAATTAGGCGAAGGCGAAGACATCACATAAAGTCTTCACAAAGGTACCGACAACGACGGTGTTCGGGTAGTCTAGCAGGCACATAGTCTCTAGGAATCGATTCAGCGGCAAAAGAAGGACGAAGCGAGGAAAAGCAACCATACTGGCTGACCTGAGTGGGAGTACACGCGTCCCTCTTGCTGAGACAAGAGGATCAACAAAGAGCGATGATGACATCGGCGGCGCCTCTAGGCTTCCCAAGGTAATAACTTATGTTTCGCCCCAATGTCCCGGACACATGCTTGTTTGGGTAGTCAGGCACGAGACCTGGAATCAGAAAGGTCTCCGATAAGGACCAAAACCTAGATAGGAAACAGACAGCACCAAGGGTACCGTCATGAGCGACAGTAGGGCTAAGATGAAAAAGCTTAGAGAAACGAGCGAGGCATATCTTCGACCATTAGGTACAAGAGCTATAGACCTTACCTCTATCTATTACTTCTTAGATGCCGCGCTGGTACTGGACGGGCACCCTATAAAATGAGGACACTATCTACGGTTAAGCGAGGGTGGAGAAAAAGCCCGGGAAGGTTATCAAAGGGACAGCCGACCAGCCCTACGCACCCGGCTCTTGTCCCCATGATATCTGGATGATGGCAGAGACCCCCAAGTTTGGTTCCACAGGTCGAAAAAGTGGAAGGTATGGGAACTCCTCGGCAGGAGGTAAAGACCGCTAGTAGTGGGCTGCCCGATATACCAAGAGAATTTCAGTTTGTCTGAGGAGACCTGAATGGTCGAAACTGTGCGGGCATGGTAACAAACACAGTTACACAAATGCCTAAACGAAAACCTGAAGATGACCGCGGCCAGCCGCGACGACGCAAGCTATATGCGTCTTTACCTAAAAGATATTCCTGCCCTGAGGGAGACGCCTACCTCTTTCTATATTATAGGCGACAAAAAATCAAAGTCCTATTGGACTCAGGCTCCAATGTGTTCGTCATCAATCAAAGATTGGTACAAGAACATCGGTTGCCTTTTACGCAGCGGCCAGACGCGGTGAAAATTTATGGGTGTGATGGGACCGCAGCCGCATCAGGGGGGAAGTTCTACACCCATCCTTTATGGTTAGAAATTGGAAGAGATAAACATCTGTCTGAGATAACCTGCGAAATAGCAGAACTTGGATCCTATGGGATGATCATACCGTTTGGATGGTGGCACGAAGAACATCCCCTATCACACATTGAAGACCCTGAAAGATGGTCGTTTGAGGCAAAATGTTGCGAAAATTGTGTGGGTGAAGATGAAGGAATAGCCGAGATGTTCGAATACGATGAGACGGTAGTCTTTGACGAAAACGCTGCCTATATTGGAAGAATTGGCACTAGCGAAAGTCCCGATGATATAGTTTTGGGATCGCTACCTCAAGTGTATTGGCGACACAAGGACCTATTCCTGCCCCAGACAGCAGAAATCTTGGCGCCGCGGAGGACGTTCGATCATGAAATCGAACTAAAAGACGACGCAAAAGCGCCTTGGGGTCCGATATACCCCTTGTCAGAAAAACAGCTCGCCGCATTAAGAGAATACCTTAAAACAATGATGGCTGAAGGAAAAATCACAAGAAGCAAATTCCCAGCAGGCGCACCAGTGCTGTTCGTTCCAAAACCTGACAGTAAACTTCGCTTAGTCGTAGACTACCGAAACCGCAACCGTATTACGGTTTTGAATCGACACCTGCTACCACTAATGTCCGAATTAAGGGATCGAGTAGCAGGGGCTAAGATTTTCACGAAGCTTGATCTGAAAGACGGCTATCATCTGATAAGAATCAAAGAGGGAGACTAGTGGAAGACAGCTTTTCGGACTCGATACGGCCATTACGAGTACAAGGTGATGCCTTTCGGACTCGTTAATGCTCCTGCAACCTTCCAAGACATGATGGACCAAGTCCCGCATGAATTTTTGGACTACGGAGTGGTTTGCTATTTGGATGACATCTTGATATATACAAAGGATGAAAAAAGTCACGTTGAGCTAGTCGATAAAGTCTTGCAAAGACTCGCAGACTACCAACTAGCTGTATCCTTGAAAAAGTCGGTCTTTCACGTCCAAGAAGTAGAATTCCTAGGATATATGGTATCTGTCGAAGGAGTAGCTATGAGCACGAGAAAAGTCGACTCCGTATTGGGGTGGAAGTCGCCGGCGTCGGTAAAAGAGGTACAGATATTCATTGGGTTTGCCAATTTTTACCGACGGTTTATACGAAGTTTCTCCGGAGTCTGTAAACCTATAACGGAGACACTAAAAGGAAATCCAAAGGATTTTCATTGGGGCGCTGAGCAAGAATCAGCGTTCAATGAGCTAAAACATCGCTTTACGACTGCGCCCATTCTACAACAATTCTACCCAGACCGGGAAACGATGGTAGAGACGGATGCAAGCGACTTTGCCTTAGGCTGTTTCTTGTCACAGTTTGTGGAAAAAAGGCTACATTCAGTTGCCTTCCACTCACGAAAGTTGAATTCGGCTGAACGAAACTACGAGATTCATGACAAGGAGCTGCTTGCAATCCTAGAAGCGTTCAAAGAATGGACACAGTACTTAGTAGGTACGGAAAAACCTGTGACGGTCTACACCGATCATCAAAACCTACAATACTTCCTTACTTCCAAGGTTTGGAGCGGACGCCAAATCCGATGGGCTCAGAAGCTGGCGGAATACAATTTTAAGATGGTTTACCTACCAGGAACTAAGGGCGGAAAGCATGACGCGCTGAGTAGATGGCCGGAGTACCGCCCTGAGGAGGGAGCTACGCATCGCGAGCAAACCGTTCTAAAGCCAGAACACTTCCAAGTAATGCTGTTGGCATTACAGGAGGAAAAGGAAGATGGATTAGGGAAAGAAGTGCTGGGCTGCAGGGATGAAGAGGATCTGGCGCTGAAGCCAGAAACCAACACCTCGGACAAATATATGCGAGTAAGGAGGTTGAACCATAAGGCGAGGTTACCCACCAAAGGTTCAAGAATGGCGGCCGAACATGACTTATATGCCATAAGCGATGCCGTCATCCCTAGACGCGGTCAAGTGCTACTCGAGACTGGACTAGCAATAAGTCTACCTGCAGGAACATATGGACGAGTGGCGGCTCGTAGTGGCCTGGCAGTACGTTCCGGAATCTCGGTCGGCGGAGGGACAATAGACGCCGACAATACTGGAGAACTCAAAGTCTTGCTATACAACCACAAGGATGTTGATTGTCAAGTCCGAGAAGGAGACAGAATGGCTCAACTCATAGTGGAAAAAATCGACACATCTGATTTAATAGAAGTCGATAAGTTAGACGAGACTGAAAGAGGAGCCCAAGGTTTCGGAAGTACCGACATCGCGACAAGAAGCTTGACGATAAAGGAACAAGAACCCACCATATGTCAGCTGTAAGCATCGGCAACTGAAGATTTGTCCTGGTATGAGGTGGAAGAGATACCAGAGAAAATACTATTATCAACGGCCATGATAAGACAAAAAACTATGAAAAAGTTTAATCCTGAGTTCCTGGGACAACTTCTTGAGGCGACGTTATCGGATAGAGACTGGCTAAAATGACGGGAGGACTTGTCGAAACTCCGAATTGAAGGAAAAGAATTCCCTAAGAATTGGACATTAATTGACGACCTCTTATACTATAAGAACCGTTTATTTGTCCCGGACAACCAAGCCGTATATACCAAGATAGCCGAAGGATGCCACGACGCAAAGATAGCGGGACATTTCGGCCAAGAAAAAACCCTTGAAATCATCATGAGAGATTTCTACTGGAAAGGACTAGCCGAATGGGTCAATGACTACGTACGGTCCTGTGACGAGTGTCAACACAACAAGTCACCACGACATGCGAAATACGGACTGTTACAACCGCTACAGACCCCGTTTATGGCGAGGTCGTCGATATCAGTAGACTTCATCACTCAACTACCAGAATCACAAGGTTGTACACAAATCATGGTAGTTGTTGACCGATTTACGAAAATGGCACATTTTCTTGGGTTACAAACTACAGCGACGGCAAAGGATGTCGCAAATACATTCTTAAGGGAAGTTTGGAAGCTACACGGCTTGCCGACAGAAATTATTTCGGATATGGACTCTAAGTTTGCCGGCGAATTTTGGGAATCCCTATGTAAGGTGTTGGAAATAAAGCGACGAATGTCAACCGCGTATCATCCACAGACGGATGGACAAACGGAAAGAACCAACCAAGTGCTGGAAGGATATCTTCGAAGTTTTGTCAACTATGACCAGGATGACTGGTATCAGTTGTTGCCATTAGCAGAACATGCGTATAACAATTCTGCAACCAACGCACATGGAATGTCACCCTTTTACGCGAACTATGGTTTCCATCCCCAGACGGAGTGGATGAAAGAGCGCGAGGCCCAAAACCCAGGTGCTACCCTCTACGCGAACTGGATCAAGACGATACATGAACAAGCAAAAAGTTCACTTGAAAAGACACGGGAAGGAATGGCGAAATACTACGATCGGAAAGCCAACAGACAACCTGAGTTTAAGATTGGCGATAAAGTTATGTTAAACGCGAAAAATATACGCATGAGACGGAAGTCAAAAAAGCTAGTGCCCAAACTATACGGGCCGTTCCAAGTATTGGAAAAAAGAGGCAGCCGAGCGTTTAAACCAAACATTTCCGACCGATGGAACATTCACCCTGTCTTCCACGTATCTTTACTTGAACCTTATCGAGAATCGGTTCATCCAGAACGCAGGCAACCTCCCAGAGAGCCAGAGGAGGTTGAAGGGGACCTACAATGGGAAATAGAGAAAATTGTCCGCAGCGAAATACGGACATATAGGAAATGGACCAGCAATCGTTACTGGCAGGTACGAGAGCTATGGTATTTTGTGAAATGGCAGGGTTGTGCGGAAGATGAAAATACTTGGGAACCCGCTCCGGGCATGGAAAATGCTAAGGAAGTAGTCGAAGAGTTTCATCGAGACAACCCGGAGATGCCAGGACAGGAAGAAGTAAGACGATGAGGAAAAGGTTTTCCTACGGTGGACAAGGAATCGCCGGAAGGTTTTTTACCCTGACCACATCGGGTCTTAAAAGAAATTTTGTTAAATAAGATATAACTAAGAAAGGTGCTCGAGGCGAGACCTTGTAGGAGGGAGCTCATGTTAGGCATATAGAAAATGCACAGACCTCTCGGTAGGGTAACCGCACACAGATCCTCATTTATCGAGAGCATAACACCCCCCCTCCGGCCCCACTCTGGGACCCGCACGTCCTTAGCGAGATTTCGAAGAGTTGCGTCCCGTCACTATAATGTCCTATCAAGGAAGCCTACTTCATAACACCATATACGTTGCTGCTGTCCGTCCGACCGGAAGCTGTTCGCAGGATATATAAGAAGGCACCTCTGGGAAGTAGAACGGAGGAAATCGGTCGGAGGCGCATTGAGTTACTAGGCTTCAAAGTTAGGTATCCTAACTACGGGCCGAAAGTAACAGGACGTTTTCGGTTCGAAAAGCCGCAACTACTCCTACAGTGCCCCAGAGGCCATAGGAGGCAGATATCATACCAATACCTATCTGAAGGCCGCTGTATGTTGGTTGGTCCTGGAGAGAGGATCCCTCGAGAGGTGATTCTCTTTGAGGCGGGGCCGACCAAGTGGAAGCTGCTCAGACTCAGAAGACCTGATAGGCGGTAGACATAAGAGTGTTGGCACACCGTCTACACAGCCTGCATTATGCATAGGTACCCGACGCATACGCTGGCCACTATGTGAATTCGGAAGAGACTACTGGGACGATAGTCAAAACAACTGAAGTTTCAGAAAGAAGTCTACTCGTCTCTATAAATCGAAGACCGGTCATTCGAGGATAATCACGCATCCTACGATTAGACGGAGAAGAATTTATGAGAACGAAGATGGTGTGTGAGAATGCAGGGTCAAACAGTGTTCGCACTTGTTAAGACTATGAGACGTTGGCGTACAGCTTTGGATAGGTACCTAGTTATAGGAGGATTAGATGTAGTCCGCGAATACTCAGACGTGGGATATAAATATCGAAGTGCCTCCAAAGCTTTTAGACATCATCAAGCAACGGAGAAGAGACGTTAACAATATAACCTTGTTTTACCTGCGAATCTTTATAAAAATATTTCATCTATCGATTAAGCGAGTTCTTAGTAGTCATAAACGAAAAGAACGACAGCGCGCCTTCCTAGACAAATCTCCGTCTACTACAAAAGATTCAGGCCTAAGTCTTCTCGACAGTTATTCAGAGTCGGCTTCCGCCTAACACTTTATAAATAGTTTTGCATCCTCCTGTGCCTTAGTTTATCCTCTTTCATTTCTAATAGTTGTAAATAGATTTTTTCACTTTGGTCTGGTATTGATTTATAGGGATTTTGTTATTTTTACATTTTAGATATTAACAAGTTCTCCCATCATTTCTCAATTAAAATCATCTTGTTTTGGTCCAATTTGATTAAGAATTGATCGAGTTGTTGCCTTTTATAAATGTGGTTAGCATGGTTGCCATGTGTGATACTTCCCGGTGTTGTGACACTTCCTAGTGAGTGATGTTAGCAGTAGGAACAAGAAAAAAAGTAAGTTTATTTTTTTTTATATCAGTGAAGAGATAGAAAGAGAAAGGAAAAGGGGAAAAACAACCAATGACAAAATAATAGCAGTAAACTAACCTTAACTAGAGTATAACACATGAACAGTTAGAAAAAGCTCACAATGCACCAGTAAACTGGGATAGCAAGGTGTACCATTAAATCCCAGATCTCCATAGGTGTAATGGTGTAACTAGTACTGGTACACAGTTAAGGATTTTGTTTTATGTTTTGTTTTAAGTACCGCTTTGATACTGAGTTTGTTTGAAGTATCCATTTGATACTTAGTTTGCCTAACATTTTGTTTCAAGTATCGTTTTGATACTTAGGTTGCTTTACCAAAGTGTATCACTTGATACCTTTGATTAGTTTCGCTCATGCTAGATTCGAATGAATAGTTTATGTATTTAAAATCAGCCGATTCCTCTAGGGAAAGGACAGATTTCGACAGACAGTATTTCAATATACTTAGTTGAACGGTTACTCTTTGGTTTCTCCAGTACACCTCAGAAGCCTCCTTTTGTTTATACAGCTCTCACCTCCTCTCTGGAAGAGCAGGCTAGCTGTCTACTATCATACACCTCTCGAAGTGTGACTAGCACTTAGTGAATATGTTACAAATAGAAAACTAGTGGATGGAGGTACATGTCAGTGTATCCAACAACCATGTATTACCACAGCAAAATTGAAATACTACTTTAATTTAAGTTTTTCAAATGTAGAATTCGTTACGGGGCGGGGTGGAGCAGGCTTTGCTCTACGAGGCCACACAGTTACTGGGTCTAAGGCCCGTATATTGTTCTCCTTCCTACCCCGCCCAGCCTCTGGATCCCAACCCTACTACCACATATCAATACAAATTGGTTGGGGCCTGCCCAGGGCATGAGTGGTAGTGGGGATTGCGATTAAAGAAGAGAAACATCCGCACCCTGTTCTGGGCTGGGAAGCTGGATGGGGCAGGATTTTTAGCTGGGGACTTAGGTTTTTTGTACCCCCTGAGGCCTGTAATGAAGACTACTCAAATGTGTCTGAATGGACAAGCCAGATTATTGAACAAAAAACTACAATTCACAATCCTTTATACCAACTATCCACAGTTAAAACCCCCCTCTCTCATGCTAAAACATTCAGACACAAATACAAGACTTGGGTAATCCTATAGGTACTTGGTTAAGGATTTTGTTCCATTTTGTGTTTTAAGTATTTCTTTGATACTTTACTTATTTGAAGTATAATTGTGATACTTAGTTTGTTTTTATGTTTTGTTTAAACTATTACTTTAACTCTTGATTTGATTGAAGTAACATTTTAATACTGTTAGGAGTACCTGATTCCAGTAACGTGTTTGCTAGTTGATAATCACGTTTCGATAGGTATACGATAGTTGCTAGGTGGCCTGCTCTTCCACAGAGGAGCGAAGAGCTGTGTGAACTAAAGGAGGCTTCGGAGGTGTCCTGGGAAAATGAAAGAGTAACCGTTCAACCAAGTAAATTAAATTACTGTCTGTCGAAGTCTGTCCTTTCCATCGTGGAATGAGACTGTCTGTAAATACACAAATCTATTGATGTCTAGCATGAACGAAACTAAACAAAGGTATCAAGCGATACACTTTGGTAAAACAACATAAGTGTCACGGATGTGATAGGTAGCTCAGGATTTCGCACATGACTTGATTATGAGTCATGGGTCTTGTGCATATGACTCGCTTGAGTCATATGACGTGTTTATGCTATGATTTGTTATGTTTCGCACAGGACTCGATTATGAGTCATGGGTTTTGCGCGTATGACTCATTCTAGTCATATGACTTTGGTAAAAGCTTTTCGCGAGGCTCACACTTATGAGTCATTAGGGTTAGGGTTGCCGGATGATGTTAGGCGGAAGCCGACTGTAAATAACTGTCGAGAAGACTTAGGCCTGAATCTTTTGTAGTAGACGGAGATTTGTCTAGGAAGGCTCGCTGTAGTTCTTTTCGTTTATGACTACTAAGAACTCGCTTAATCGATAGGGGAAATATTTTTATAAAGATTTGTAGGTAAAACAAGGTTATATTGTTAAGGTCTCTTCTCCGTTGCTTCCTGATATCTAAAAGCTTTGGAGGCACTTCGATATTTATATCCCGCGTCTGAGTGTTCGCGGACTACATCTAAGCCTCATATAACTAACTACCTGTCCAAAACTGTACGCCAACGTCTCATAGTCTTAACAAGTGCGAACACCGTTTGACCCTGAATTCTCACACACCATCTTCGTTCTCATAAATTCTTCTCCGTCTAATCGTAGGATGCGTGATTATTCTCGAATGACCGGTCTTCGATTTATAGAGACGAGTAGACTTCTGTCTGAAACTTCAGTCGTTTTGACTATCGTCCCAGTAGTGTCTTCCGAATTCACATAGTGGCCAGCGTATGCGTCGGGTACCTATGCATAATGCAGGCTACGTAGACGGTGTGCCAACACTCTTAGGTCTACCGCCTATTAGGTCTTCTGAGTCTGAGCAGCTTTCTCCTCGGTCCGCCCCGCCTCAAAGAGAATCACCTCTCGAGGGATCTTGTCTCTAGGACCAACCATCATACAGCGGCCTTCAGATAAGTATTGGTGTCATATCTGCCTCCTATGGCCTCTGGGGCACGGTAGGAGTAGTTGCGGCTTTTCGAACCGAAAACGTCCTGTTACTTGCGGCAACTAGTTAGGATGCCTAACTGTAAAGCCTAGTAACTCAATGCGCCTCCAACGGATTTCCTCCGTTCCACTTCCCAGAGGTACCCAGAGGTGCCCTCCTATATATCCTGCGAACAGCCTCCGGTCGGAAGGACGGCAGCGACGTATATGGTGTTATGAAGTGGGCTTCATTGATATGACATTATAGTCACGGGACGCAACTCTTAGAAATCTCGCTAAGGACGTGCGGGCCCCAGTGCGGGGCCCGAGGGGGGTGTTATGCTCTCGATAAATGAGGGACTGTGCGCAGTTACCCTACCGAGCGGTCTGTGCATATTCTATATGCCTAACAGAAGAGCACTATATAGGGAGGTCGATACAACTGAGGAAGATAGGCTCTTCACGGTTTTTTCTAAGTAATTTCCTTACTTATTATTTTACCAATAAAACACCTTTACGTTTTTTATCGCATTTGCACATCCAACACATTTCTTACAAGCTTACGTGAGGCGAAGATATCTCAGTCAGGATTTGACAGGTGTTATCCAACGATAGGTGATAACGTAGATCAATGGATCTAAGAACTGTCATATCTGATAAGATAGAAACTGAGAAGAGAAGTATCGTTGCCCGTCGCTATTAGTTAACCGCAAGCTAAGAACGTTACATTACAAAGCGTTACCAAAGCGACACTCAACGATATCAACACGGCGGATATAAACCCTCCACCCGAGGGACAAGACCACGAAGGAGATATTGATCTCACGGAAAACGAAGGAGGATTAGCAAATTTCGAAGTATTTAACAACGCACTTGAAAACGCTTCTCAAGCACCATCGAGAACAGCAAGCCCTGCTACACCCGAACAAGGAACGCCTGAAAGAAGGTCTTCACCAGAAGACTCACCAGAAGGAACACCAAGACCGAGAAGGATGTCAGGAGTACCGCCTGAAGTGCCTCCGGCACAAGAGGAAATAGTGTTATCTCCAGCTCAAATACAAGGGATCGTGGCTGCGGTAGTAACAGCCATGGGACATGCGAACCCGGCACTACAAGCAGCTCCAGGAAGAACGCTGCAACAACCGAAGGTTAAGGCTCCACCAAGGTATGGAGGAGAAAGAAATCGCCTGCGCAACTTCATGGTCCAATTGGACAACTACTTCGAAGCAGTAGGATGGACAGAAGGACACGACCGTTAAAAGATCTTATATACTGGTACGTTATTCAAAGGAACGGCCTTGGCATGGATTCGGCCCTACCCCGAAGGAACTATCGAAAGACCATGGGTGAACTGGGATGAATTCCGCAACCAGTTCACCATGCAATTCGATGACCTCAACAGAGAACAAGAAGCAAGAAACAAACTCGAAACTATTGAACAGGGAAATCGCGACGTAACCGAGTACTGGTACGAATTCCGACTGCTGATGCAAGATGCCAACGTCGACGACACCACGGCAGGGCGATGGTTCACGAGAGGACTCAAGAAAATCTATCGCGATGCAATGCTACATATAACTGGAAGGCTAACCTCAGCAACTGAGTTAGCAGTCTGGGCGATAGACAAGGAAAACTGGATCAATCAGGGCAAACAGGTCGAAAGGAACCACCACCCTACAAATACAGACCAGAAACCCTACAGAACTCCGAGAAACCAAGACGGGACTGTTAAAAGACAAGAGCAAGACGATAGAGGAGAACCTATGGAACTAGACGGAACTAGAAAGAAAGGACGTCTCGACCTTCCCCAAGGGGAATACGATTGAAGAAAGAAGGACAATCTGTGTCTCAACTGCGGAATCAAAGGACACGGAATCAAGGATTGCAGAAAGCCGAGATCGAACGGAAGCGGAACACAGACGAAGAAACCTTTCACCACGTAGAGGTTCCAACAATTTCCGAGAAAGACAAACTTGAGAGAAATCTCCATGGACGAAGGAGATGACCAGTCAGAAAAAGACGACGGTCCCCAGCAATAGATGGTCTGAGGAACAAGGATAGACAGAAACCCATCAAGTTATCGAATACATACGCGGCACTACAAACGGAATCAATGGAAACACACTGAGATCAGTTAATGGTCAAAACAAAGCTACATGTCAACCAACACGATACGATTGAGATATACGCGATGGTACACTCGGGAGCAACTGAGGATTTCATCGACAAAGGAATCTGTGACAAACACAGAATCAAAACGAAGAACACGAATAAGAAAAGAACGCGTTACCTGGCGGACGGAAATCCAAGTGCAATGGGCGCTATCACCCATATTGCACAAGTACCTATGGAAATTGGAAACTATAGAGAAATGGCAACCTTCCAAGTGGCAAATCTCAAAAACCACAAGATAGTGCTAGGGATGCCCTGGCTCAAGAAACACAACCCAGACATGGATTGGACGCAGAATAAGGTCACCTTCGCAAGCGGATTATGCGAGAAGGAATGCGTACAAGATCCACCAGTCATCTATAGAACTCCAGAAGTCGAACTCAAATACGAGAGCCTCAAGGCAAGATACGAAGAGGCCAAGATATCTGCCAAAGAACAGAAAAAGAAGAAGGGCAAGAATCAAAGAAATCTTGTCAAAAAGATCGATCCGGAGGATGGGATACCTCTTAGAGGGTCAACAAAGGCGGCAGGACACAACCTGTACGCATATGAGGATACCACGATACCAGCAAAAGAACAAGCCATGATACGAACTGGAATAGCCATTGGACTACTGGACGGTACCTATGGACGGATCGCACCACGGAGTGGACTATCAGTTAAATACCAACTAATAGTCAACGCTGGGGTAATCGATTCCGACTATACTGGTAAGATAAAGGTGGTCTTGGCCAACCTGAACGATAAAGAGTATAAGATCTCGAAACGAGATCGAATTGCTCAGTTGATCATTGAAAAATTTAACAACGAAGAACTCCAAGAAGTTAACGACCTCGACAACACGCAAAGAGGTAACCAAGGTTTTGGGTCAACGGACCAATGCGAGGCTACCGAGAGCCAACAAGACAAGATTCAATTATGCGAAATAACGGTGGAAGAATTCCGCGAAAACTATAAGGAAGGAGCGTACACCGCAATGCTCAGATGGAACTTCACCACAAAAAACCTAGAATGGGCCAAGATCAACATCAGCACAGAACTGGCCATATGAGACGAACAACAACGAAAGCAACAAGACTGGAGGGATAGTATACCCAAACAGTACCACAAGTTCCACGATTTGTTCAAAGAAGACAACGTGAAAGAACAACCCCCTCATCGACAGGGGGTAGACCTGGCGATCGATCTCGAATTAGACAAAGACTGAAAACGAACACACTATGTACCATGGAAAAGGGTATACGCACTCAGTGAACCAGAGTTGGAAGAACTAAGACAATACATCGCAACCAACTTGGACCGAGGATGGATTCGAGAAACGAAAGGAGCATGGGGATCACCCATCATGTTTGTCAAAAAGAAAGATGGAAAATTGAGGCTATGTGTGGATTACCGAGCACTCAGTTCGCTTACGAAAAAGGACCGATATCCGCTTCCCCTGATAGGAGAAGCCTTGGATCGACTAAGAACGGCACAATACTTCACCAAACTCGACATTAAGGAACCGTACCATAATGTTAGCATCAAAAAGGGAGATGGATGGAAGACAACTTTTGCATTCAAATACGGGATGTACGAATACCTGGTTATGCCCTTTGGGCTAACCAACGCACCTGCGGCGTTTCAACAATGGATCAACCAAGTGTTGAGCCGATTCCTTGACAGATGTTACATTGTCTATCTAGACGATGTACTCGGCTACTCCGACAACCTAGAACAACACATCAGAGATGTTAGCGAGGTAATGGAAAGCATCCAAGAATCTAGGATGAAAATCAAACCAACCAAATGCGAATTCCATAAAGAAGAAACGGAATACCTGGGATTCATCATCAACAGACAAGGAGTCAAAGTGGACCTAGTCAAAACGAACGCCATATGGAAATGGAAAGCACCAGGGACGAGAAAAGATGTTCAATGCTTTATTGGATTCTGCAACTTCTATGGAAGGTTTATAGAAGGGTTCAGCAGGATTGCTAAACCCCTCTATAACCTAACGAAGAAAGAAGCCAAGTGGAGATGGAAAGAACACGAACAAAAAGCATTCGACGGTATAAGAAAGCAAGTCAGGAGCGCCCCATTACTAGTTCACTACGACCCCGATAAAGAACTAGTAATCGAAACTGACGCCTCGAAATACGACTGTTCTGGGATACTCTTACAGAATTGTGAAGACGGAAGGTGGAGACCCGTCGCCTACCGATCGAAGAAAATGACACCCTCCGAATGCAACTACGATGTCCACAATAAAGAACTATTAGCAATAGTTCAAGCAATGAAGCAATGGCGACGATACGTTTGCGACACAAGGTGTGACGTGAAAGTACTATCGGACCACAACAATCTTGTACCGTTCATGAAGGACAACGTACTAAACTGTCTACAACTACGATGGATGGAACAACTGAGTCAGTTCAAATTCAAAATCGAATATCGACCAGGCAAAGAAGGGGGCAAACCGGATGCCCTTACCAGAATATCAAGCGATAGACCACAGGACGATAACGACGAAAGAATTACCAGAAAAATCCAAACGTTATTACCAGTGAACCAATATTTCAACAAAGACAGAATCGAAGCAATGGAGATGGTTGAAATTACGACCGAACACGAAGAAAAAATACAGAAAGCAAGCAAAGAAGATGGAACTATCAAGGCGATAAAGGAAGCGTTGGAAGGAGGAAAGAAAGAGATGAAGGGGATAGCACTGGGTTTATGCCAGTGGAAAGAAAATCAACTATGGTACGATGGAAAACAAAGGGTCCCGGAAGAAAAAGAGATAAGAACGGAAATCATACGACAACATCACGATTCACAAATATCGGGACATGGAGGAACGGTTAAAACAACAGAACTCGTCACGAGGTCATTCTACTGGCCAGGACTGCGTGAAAACGTTAAGAGATACGTCAAGAATTGCGATATATGTCAAAGAACGAAAACAGCCAAGCATGCGCCATACGGATTACTCAAATCAAACCAAGTTCCGGGAAGACCATGGGAAACGATCACCATGGATTTTATTACTGACCATCCAAACTCGGAATGATGGAACGCCATTTTGGTTGCGGTGGATCACCTGACCAAAATGAGTAACTTCGTCCCAGTTAAAAAGGATATGACAACGGCAACATTTATCCGAACGATTTTCCATGAAATCTTTAGATTCCACGTACTACCAAGAAATATCATCACAGATCGAGGATCTCTATTCACATCCGGTGCATGGAAAAAAGTGACAGGAGAAATGGGAATATGGAACAGGCTCAGCACAGCCTTTCATCCACAAACCGACGGACAGACTGAACGGGTAAACGAGATATTGGAACAATATCTTCGCGCATACATCAATTATCAACAAGATAATTGGCGAGAACTACCTCCGAGGGTGGAGTTCGCATATAATAACAGCAAACAAAAAACGATTGGCACGACACCATTCTTTGCCAATTATTGACAACATCCGAGAAGTCAGGCCACAAATCATACAAGTGGTGGAATGATAACAGATAAAACAGAGATGATTCAATTACACGACACATTAAGATACGAAATGGATTATGTACAGTAACTACAGCAAGAACAATACGATAAGCACCGAAGACCCGATCCGAACCTACAGATAGGAGATATGGTGTGGCTGCTACCACGCGATATCAAGACCATGAGACCATCCAAGAAATTGGATTACAAGAAAATCGGGCCATTTCGGATAAAGGAAAGAATTGGGAACTGCGCATATAAGCTCGATCTTCCTCCCTCTATGCGAATACACAACACATTTCACATCTCACTCGTCGAACTCTAGAACGATAACAAGTTTCCCTCACAAACGATAACTCCTCCTCCTCTGCTAGAAATAGACGGAGAATCCGAATATGAACTTGACGAGATAATCGATTCTCGCTTGCGCTACGGAAAATCCCAATACCGTGCCAAGTGGATCGGTTATTCTCCGGAACACGATAAGACCTGGTACCCAGCGAACAACTTCAGCAACGCTCAAGACGCCATCGAACTCTTCCACCGAAGCTATCCCGACAAGCCCTACCGGGATAACGATCACCATCAACCCCAAGAACAAAGAAGGCCCTAAGTCGCCGATGAAGCCCCACGAGGGATGGGATGATCCGCCAAGGCAGGTCACCCCAACGAGCCCTGAATATTCATGGATAGGGCCAACCCATGAAGAACTCGCCAAGCGCGAAAATGAAGCTAGACAGAATGCACACAACGCCATGAGTTGGACCATGTGCTATGACGATGGTTGTCCTACTCACTATGGGGACAAAGAGGGAACAGGATGGTTCCCGAGGGAATACAAGAAAGGAGGTCCTCGTCCAGACCACGCCCTCAAGGACTGGATACAGTGCTACAGGAAGCATTATGCGATGCACAAACCAGCAAAGATAAGGGCAGGGTACTACCCGCAAAAGGACGGGAGCAAGGCACTACTCCAAAGAAAGAATGCCAGGAAACACAAGAGGACCTCGAGGACGAGGCCTGAGGAAGGGAGGGCTGAAAACTCCGCTGTGGAATCAGAACCTGATTTCGAAAGCCTACAAAGGCAAATCTCAGGACTACGAAACCAACTAGGTACCGCCGAAGCCACAATTTCGGCACACATGCAAACGATCGCCCAACAACAAAGGACGATCGAAACGGCCAATCTCACACTTGAGACAGTGAGGATCAGGGCCAGAGATTGGGAATCAAAGTACCATAGACTTCGAAGATCCGTTTGCACAAATGGGTGGGAGCTGGTGAAGATGGAGGACAGCAGATAGAGCCTGATGGGACTTAGGCTTAAGGAGGAGGGAGCTAATGTCACGGATGTGACAGGTAGCTCAGGATTTCGCACATGACTCGATTATGAGTCATGGGTCTTGCGCATATGACTCGCTTAAGTCATATGACTTGTTTATATTATGATTTGTTATGTTTCGCACATGACTCGATTATGAGTCATGGGTCTTGCGCATATGACTCGCTTGAGTCATATGACTTGTTTATATTATGATTTGTTATGTTTCGCACATGACTCGATTATGAGTCATGGGTCTTGCGCATATGACTCGCTTGAGTCATATGACTTGTTTATGTTATGATTTGTTATGTTTCGCACATGACTCGATTATGAGTCATGGGTTTTGCGCGTATGACTCGTTCGAGTCATATGACATATGTAAGGCTTTTCGCGAGGCTCACACTTGTGAGTCATCAGGGTTAGGGTGGGCGGAAGAGTACTATATAAGGAGGTCGATACGACCAAGGAAGATAGGCTCTTCACACTTTGTTGTAAGTAATTTCCTTACTTGTATCTTCGCTCCGCCTCGGTAGTGAATTTACATTATCATGCCAATCAGAGCCCTTGATTCTTATCTCACGATAGCTTCAAGTCTTTAGCTTCTATCACGACAGTTGCTATCCCTCCTCCTACGATCGTTTGAAGAATCCAGGTTCTTCATCTCGCCTTTCTACGACTTCTTCACTTTTAGCCTCGCCTCTCTACGGTCGCTATGGCTAAGCGAGCCTCTCCCCCTTCTGCCGCGTCTGCCCTGCGCTCGTAGGTGGTTCTGTCTCGTGCCGTTGAGAAGAACATTGCCCTGGAGGCCAAAGTCTCTCACCTTCGCCACCACATCTCTGTCCTCTCTCGGCGGCTTCATTGCGCTGAGAAGGAGAACGCTGCTCTGTCAGGTTCGCGCAGCGAACCTGAGGTTCCTACGGTTATTCCTTCGTCACCTACTCCCTCGGTCGCTTCAGTTACTACGGTTGTTACGGTGGGGGATGGGCTAGACCCTGACAGTTCTCTGGGTCCGGCCGAGGAGCTCCCTCGGGGAGTTGTTACGCCGGCTGTTATCCCACCACCACCCTCCACGGAGGGTGGTGTCGGTGGGCCCCCACCTGATTCGTCGGGTGTGGTGGCAGGGGCGTCCTCTTCGGTGGATGGGGTGGTTACCCCTTTGGTGGCGCTGGCTGCAGTGGCATCGCCTCCTTTGGGGAGTCAGGTGCCTGAGTCCTCTGTGGCTGAGCCCATGGCTGGTCGGGGTAGCGCCTCTGGTGGCGCCCCTCCTGTGGCAGTGGGTAATGATGAGGGTGGCCCGTCCACTCCTGTCGGAAGACCTGTGCCTGGGGGTGGGAGAAGGAGGAGAAACAAGAAGCGCTGGGTCAAAGAAGACCAGACCTCACCTGTGCCACTAGTTCCCGGTTCAGATACGTCATCGCCATTGCCGGTGCACACTCAGTCGCGCCCGGCTCCTACGGACTCCGGCTTGTCTGCTTTGCCGGTGGTGGAGGCTGAGCGGTATCGTCATGGGTGTCCTTCCTGTGGGAAGAATAGTCTGCGATTGACTGGCCGTCCGGATGGTGCCCCCAGGTGTTACTGCGCTTGTTGCAAGACGCGCCAGATGCGTGCCGGTCCCGGCCCTCTCGGCTAGGGAACCCTTGTCCAGTAAGTCAGCTTTCCTTTGGGACTTCGCGCTTGGGTTTTGGGTGTTTCTTTTGTTTGGAAATTTTGGGGGGGGTGTTTGGCCGTGGCGGTTGGCTGGTGGTGTCCCGAGATCATTGAGTGGGGGTGCCCGGGTGGGTTTCTATTATGGAGGATGGGTTGCGGGGTCATATTCTGATGAAGGTAGTGGGAGTTTTGATTTTGTACGGGGAACCAGGGGGACTGGTACCTTGCTCGGCTTCAGGTACGCGAGGAGGTCTTGTGGCTTCGGCTGCTTGGCTTGGTTGGGCCCTCACCAGAGGGTCTATGGTCTCGCTTTGGGCAGGACTTTCTTTACCATTGATGGCTTGGTACTTAGTGTGCGGGTTGAGGGCATGGCGCGGGCATGTTTGAGGTACAGGGACGGAGGTTTGGATTGTTTGTAGTTAGTAGTAGTCCGGTTTGCGGTAACCCTATGCCGGCGGGGTTCGTTGTATGCTGGAGTCGGTGGTACGAACTGCAATATAATTAGATTGAATGTTTTAAGTAATTTCCTTACTTCTATCTTCGCTCCGCCTCGGTAGCGTTCCTTTCGCGTACACGATAGCTTTCTGATCCTTTGATTCTGGAGGAGATATCTGAGTTCGCTCAGTAGTTCCTGGGGTCTTTGGTGTTGAGGTTGTTGTGTGGTGGAGCGTCATGGTTACTTGTTTTCGCCTCCTTGTTGTTGTTTGATTCTCACGATGATTTCGGTTCGAGCCTTTCAACTTTGGTGTCTACGAGCCCTCCTTCGGCCAAAACACTTGGGCTTCTCTGTCTACTCGTTTACTGGCAGAGTTTCGCGTTCAGAGGTTGGGGGATATGAACATTGCTGTTGGGGGAAACACGCGTGTCGTTCTTTGGACCAGCTCATGTTTCTTGTTGGGTTTTAACAGAGTCCTTAGTATTCACGATACAAAACGCCCTTGGGTTAGACTGATGACCTTCCCAAGTATCAACACGTCGTACCGATCACATCATTCCTTAAGAGACGGGGGCCACGCCAGCCCCACCCTTCGTCTACTGTCTTTACGGTCGGAATCTTACGATATTGTTTATCACTCTTGCCTTGTTCTCGGTACCAGTGGCATTACGGTGGTTCAGTCGGGTGTCACCTCTTCGCTTTTTGGCGGGGATGGATTTCACCCTGAAATTCTTTACCTCCTAGTGCGGGTGAATTTCTGCCCGGTGTGGTGTGGGGCGATTGCTTGCCGGGCCACGCTTGGTCTAGTGTAGGGGTCCGAGTCGTTACGGATGGTGATTGGCGGTCACACCCATTGCAACTGGGGCCTACCTTCTGTTTGTCTCGTTTCCTATCCTGGTACCCGCCCTCTCTGAAGCGTCAGTTTGGGCACCTTTGGTCAGTCTACGGTGTGGCCCTTCGGGGCCCACGTTGGGGGGCCTTCGGGTTCCCTGGTTTCCTTCTCGACTTGACTGGACTTGGGTTCAGGAGGGTTGGGACTATGGCCGGCGCCTTTGGGTGCTGGCCCGTATATTGTAGCCCCAGGTTCGTCCTAGTGGCTCCCCTCGGCTATACGGTGCTGGGGGTTGGGGCTCTGTTGGCGTGGCCAAAACCACTGGCTGCCTGATGGGGTCGGGTATCAGCTGTCCTGTGGCTGTCGGGCGGTTGATCTGCGTGAGCGACCTAGGGGGCTGGATGGGAGCTGTGGTGCCTAGTTTGTGGGGCTTGGGGGGGGCTGACTTGGCAGGGAGAGGCACCTGCAAACACCGGTCGGGCCTGCGTCAGGTTGGGCGAGGTCTAATTAAGTGTTTCCGGCTGGCATGGGCTGTTAAGGTTAAGCTGCTGAGTGCTGTAAAGCTTCCTGTCGAACCGGCTGGCTGATGGCCACTTGTGCGGATAGTGGGTTGTGACCTCTGGGTTGGACTTGTTTGGCTTCTGCGTGCTGGGTTCTGTGTAGCTTGTTTGGTTTCTTTGGTTTGGTTGCGGGTATGGCGGGAGGAGGCATGGCACCACGGGTAGGAGATAGGCCCTACTGACCTTTTCGGTCTGTCACCACCTCTATGTATTTCTTTTATTTATGTGTTTATTTGGGGCTACGGGTAGCGGGTACAGGTCCTCCTCACCATTACGCTCTTCGGAGGTACTTGGCAAAGTGGGTTCATAGGGTCGACGGCCTGGCATGCTGATGCGAGTTGTGGACACATTGGTCGCCACCTCTCTGCCTTGGTGCCGCCTGTGTTGATAAATTGTTGTTGGTTTTCTATTGTGGAGGAGGTCTTGCTGGACGGTATATAGACTGGGCGGTAGTGGAATTTTGTTTTTTGTACGGGGAACTTGCCTTTGTCGGACACCCTTTCGGCTTTATGGCTTCGGCCTAGGTCCTGCCTGTCGCCTGTGTACCTTGGTATTCGTGGGTTCGCTCCTCGTACTCCTTGTTCAGGAATGATGCGGACTTGCTACTAGGGCTGCGGTTGGCAACTAACAAGCACACTGCTACGTTCTTGAGGTCAAAGGGCTTCTTGTTACACATGCTGTGAAGGCAGTATGTATTGCTGCGAACTCTCGGACTTGTTGTGTGCTGGGTTCAATTCCCAGATCCCCTCTTCGGAGGTTGTGACTGGTCATACGCAAGACAGGACACCGATGGGACTCTGGATCTGTAAGTCACTCGGCTACGCTGAGAGGACTGGGTTCGTCGGTTTTGGTTAGTCGTTCGGGCAGGTGTAGGACCACTCTATCTTGACGTGTTATCAGGTTGATTGCCTGGCATCTTGAGAACGGCAAGACAGTGAAAGCCGCACTTGAGATATATCTTCATCAGACGGGATGCCACCACGGTGGTAGAAGCGGTAACGGGAAGCTTGCCTCATCTTCTGGTAGAGGGGTGAACCGTAGTCTTGAGTATTACGTTGCTTGTCGACCACTTTGGTGGAGTTATGCCTGTCTCTTCGGTCTCCCTCATTGGCCATTGGGGCCCTCCCCCTTCGGCGGGGGTGGGGGACTTCGTCTAAAGATGCTGACTGAGACTTGCCTCGGAAGGAAAGTTGTGTCCCAGGTAAAGCTGTATATACACGACGGTACTCAGGGGCTCGAGAGGACGGAAAGGGTTGTAAGCCTGGCGAATGCCGAGTATGCTTTCCCGCCGCTGCTCTCGGTCATCCTTTCTTTGGATGGCTTAAGGTGCAAACACCAAGTTTCTGGTTATCTCCCCTGCCCTTAAGGCCTTGCGACTAGCGCATGATGGCTGTGAAGCGTTAGTCACCCAGAGCCTGGAGCACGGTGCCATACCAGAGGTGCTTCGGATGTGGGGGCGAGGAGGACTTTCTTTACTGTTGATGGCTTTGTATTTAGTGTTCGTGTTGTGGGCATGGCGCGGGCATGTTTGAGGTGCGGGGTCGGAGGTTTAGATTGTTCGTAGTTAGTGGTAGTTCTGGTTTGCATTAACCCTGTGCCGGCGGGGACTTGTCGTATGCCGGAGTCGGCGGTACAAGTATAAATAAATTAGATTGAAGGTTCTAAGTAATTTCCTTACTTATTATTTTATGAATAAAACACCTTTACGTTCTTTATCGCATTTGCACATCCAACACATTTCTCACGAGCCTACGTGAGGCGAAGATATCTTAGTCAGGATTTGACAGGCGTTATCCGACGATGGGTGATAACGTAAATCAATGGATCTAAGAACTGTCATATCTGATAAGATAGAAACTAGGAAGAGAAGTATCGTTGCCCATCGCTATTAGTTAACCGCAAGCTAGGAACGTTACAATAAGTATCAAATTGATACTTAAAACAAAACATAAAACAAACTAAGTATCAAAACGATACTTCAAACAAACCAAGTATCAAAGCGATACTTAAAACAAAACATAAAGCAAACTAAGTATCAAAATGATACTTCAAACAAACCAAGTATCAAAGCGATACTTAAAACAAAACATAAAAGAAAATCCTTAACCGAGTACCAGTACCGATTACAATTCCGATAAACTAGTAGTACCCTTGATAGGATAACTTTACCCGAGTTCGAGAATCTTAGTCTCCAACACCCCGCTCCGGCCCCCTTATGGGGCCCGCACCTCATTACACACATCAATCTTAGTTACGTCCTGTGACTATATAGTCACAGAATTGAAGGTATCAGAATAACATTGTATACGTCGCTGCCGTCCATCCGACCGAGAGCTGTTCACAGGTTATATAGGAGGGGACCTCTGGCTAGACGCGGGTAGTGTAGCGAAGTCAATCCGTCAACTACTTAGGGAGTTACTAGGCTTCAAAGATATGGCATCTTTGGTATGGGCCGTAAGTAATGGGACATTTTTGCACAAGGTCGTGATATGAATGTTAGGATGTTCGGGATAACGAACCAACGCATTCACACCCACCCTTTAACAATTAGAAAGAGTCTAGAACTCCTGGAAACGCTACCAAAGAAGCCAGCGAGCTCCTAGGAGTGTTGCAACCATGATATGGGGTGTACCGCAGTTGCGGGATTTATGACCAACATAACAGGAAGGTCCACCCTCTCGACAGGAAACAACCAGGAGTTGCCGACCGATGAATTATAAGACTGTTCAATAGAATGACATCTCTCCTACGAGAAGAGAGTTGTCGGAACAAATTCTATCGGTTACTTGTTGAGTTATTACAACTAGAAGTCATTGACTCCGGCATATAAGCAAAGGCAACTCCATATCAAGACTGGTCCTCTTGATAACGGGAAGGACTATTGGGGCCAACATAGTTCGACTTGAGAACTCGGCCACAGGTCTATTGACTCTGAGAATCGGATAATTACTACTGGTGACAAGTATGTCTACCGGAGAGGAAATAGTAATTACCAAAGAGGGTGTGGTGGTTTTCAGGGTCTCCTGGTGTTCGCACCTTTGGGGAGAACTCGACGTTGCGAGTTAAAATCAAAGAGGTACATATTTTGTATGTTAGATAGATGTAGTCCGCGAACACTCAGACGCAGAATATAAATATCGAAGTGCCTCCCAAGCTTAAGACATCATCAAGCAACGGAGAAGAGACCTTAACAATATATTATTGTTCTTACGATTCTATCCTACATTCTTGCACTCTTAGTAGTCATAAACGAAACGAGTTGCTTCTGAGCCTTCCTAGACAAATCTCCGTCTACACGAAAGAATTCTGATTGGCCTAGACAACCGTAAGTCTATACCAGTTGTCTCCGCCTAACAAATACTTAGTTTGTTTTATGTTTTATTCTAAGCATTGTTCTGATACTTAGCTTGTTTTGCAAAAGTATATTGCTTGATACCTTTTATTAGTTTTGTTCTTGCTAGACATGAACTGATTTGTATATTTAAACAACATCCTACTCTACAATTGAAAGGATAAACTTTGACTGACAGTATTTCAATATACTTGGTTGAACTGTTACTTCTTTACTTTTCCCAGTATGTTAGGCAGAGACAACGGGTATAGACTTAGGATTGTGTAGGCCAATTGAGATTTGTTTGTATAGACAGAGATTTGTCTAGGGAGGCTTGGAAGTAACTCATTTCGTTGATGACTACTAAGAGCGTAAAAAGTAGAATAGAATTGTAAGAATAATATGAACATGTTTTCGTTAGAACCTATACATGGGCACTTAACACTAAAGAACTTGTTTTTTACATAGAAAGCTTTGTAGACATGTAGAGTATATATTCTTAAGCTCGGAAAAAATTCATAAGCCCTATTCAATGTGAATTGCATCTTCCAGATCAAAAATCGTAGAAAATACGAAAATTCATTTTTTTATAGAAAAAATATCTTATACTCCTTGGGTATCTGTAGCACAAGATTCCATCTCAATTGAACAACTATTTCTTGTGTTATTTTGAATTAAAGTTAAAGTATGTTTTTTTGAAGAGGCTAGTTTCACAAGAAACATCATAAAACAGGACTAAAAATGAAAACCCTCAAGCCTAAATATTACAAAATTATTATGACAATGTAATGTTTAAAGAAATAACATTGCTTTATTGATGTAGTACAATGTTCTCAAGTGAATCTTATGATATCACCGCTATACTTAAATATCAATATTATTCCTTATTTAACTTGTAGGCAAGACTCTCAACTAAGCATGTAGAATACTCAAAATATATACACTTTACTGTAGGTTATTAGAAATATTAATAGTATACAGTTTACAAAATAGAATCTCTATCAAGGTAAGTCAATGATGGAAATACAAGGCCAGCTAAGAGCTAGAATGAGCAGGAAAGTCCACAAGAGAAATCTATTACAAGTACTGTCAGTCAACTGTGAAAACATGGTTGACTGCCTGGTTCTAAAGACAAAAAGCATAAAAAGATCATGTAGAATTGCGTTTACAATTTGAATTTTATATGGAGAGTTTGGAGAACCCATTACCAATTGGGCAATGTTGCTGGAAAGTGCCACCCGGGAAGGTAGGGATCCCGGAACGTTGTCGGAAAATGGTATAGCCGGGTCTCTAGCTAGCGCGGGGTCATAGCTCCACCACATATGGCCCGTGGGACTCCCACGGCATATAACATCCCCCGAATCCCCTAAACTCGAGGTCCTCATGCTCGCTACTCCTCGCAACATCTCGCGTTTTTTGCTGTCCATCTAAGCTGCGACTCGAAAACACTGGCACACCTACTTCGCACAAAAACCACCCTAACAAAACCCTACCCAAGCTATAAGCACGGCACCACCCACCCCACGCGATAAGCAATACCATGGCGAGCAGACGAGGATCCAGACGTGAAGCAAGCCGCACACCGTCTTCCCGGAGAGACAATTCAGGTGGGATCCGAAGAAACACTCGTAATAGGCAGGCCCAGCGCACTATTAGCATAGGCGGTATCGAATTCGAACAAGCTGAACGTGACGGAAAGGAAAGCGGGTATCGAATGAGTACTTTCTTCAAAGTGTGGGCTGCCTACAGTGGGATTTTGGTAAAGCTAGCACCATACGCACTCCAAGCGGAGCTGGCTATATCACTTTTTATCTACACAATGAGCCTTTACGACCTATTTGAAAAGTACACTTGGGACGGGGTGCACGCATACCACTTCCAGTTTCATAGAAAGCGAGTTGCGAGTGGGCAGAGTATATACCTACCACAGGAATGGCGCCAACTGGATAGTGAACTTATTGCATCCAAATGCTTTGCATATCCGGCAGCACGTGGCACATGGAACCAAAGTACCAGCAGGCACGCAGCCTACCCACGCCGTATACCAGAATTACCGCCCCGGGAAAACATACTCCCATACGGGCAAACCCACGCAGGTCCAGCACACAGCCAGTACCCAAGGATGTCAGAACAACGTACAGCCTACCAGAGCCCCTATTCCCTCGCCCCAACACCCAGTACACAGACTACTTTAAGCCACGTAGCCCTTCAGATCTGCCGGAACTGGAATTATCGCGAATGCCGGACCACCAACTGCCGGCACCGGCACCTTTGCATCATATGTGGAGATAACTACAAAGCAACAAACTGTGCCCACGGAGGCAATACCCGGCAAGCCCCAGGGCACCCAAGCAGATATCCTAGCCGTTAGCACTCCCTATTACTCTTTCCTTTGACTCCTGCTTCCCAAACCCCAACGGGCTACCCCTTATGCTACAATTAGCTCTATTTATTTTATAATAATAATTTCTTAATACTTACTGCTACCCAAGCATTCTCTCACGTACCTGAACCAAAAGAACCCGCCAGCTGGCATGCAAACCTCTATCATGTCCCTCATACTAGGAGCAAACAACCACCTCGCCCAAATACACTGCTCCACTATCCTGTATTTACGATTCATCAAATCCCAATGCCAGCTGGCCCGCTAAACATTCACGGATGGAATCAGCTCATGCTAGACTACCCAGATACTAGATTGGTAGAAGCAATCTTAGGCATTTGCACATTTGGCGCAAGAATTGGCCACGAAGCAGAGAGAGGACCAATCCGCATCTTCTCAAACCTCTCTTCAGCAGAAGAGTTACCAGAGATAGTAACGGCTGATATCGAGTTAGAGCTAAGTAAAAATCGCTTAGCTTATTACACCTCTGCCACATTGCTACCTGAGCATTTCACCGCATCCCCATTAGGACTCACCGATAAAGCAGACGGGTCAAAACGACGGATACATCACCTGTCCTTCCCAGCAGAAGAAGCTAGCTCGATAAATGCTGGAATCCCAGAGCCCTATGGTACTATTAGCTATAGTACGGTAGAGGAAGCAGTATCAGCTATTCAGATTTTTGGAAGGGGTTGTCAATTGATAAAACGGGATTTCGAAAGTGCCTTCCGACATATTCCAATCTCCCCAATCGATACGCCTCTCCTTGGACTGTGCTGGGAGAACCGATACTACTCCGAGTTATTCTTACCATTTGGCCTACGAACAGCCCCATATATCTTCAACCTTTTTGCTAAAATGTTCCACTGGATACTCGAAAATGAGCTCGGAAAGGAACACCTAAACACCACGACAGTCCACTACCTTGATGACTTTCTGCTTATCATACCACCAAATATTGAGCTTGAGCCGTACAGCCAAAAATTTAAGTGACTCTGTAAGGTAGTAGGTCTGTCAATAAAGGACACCAAAAGTGAGGAGAGAACGGTCGCAAGTTTCGGGGGAATTGAAATCGATACCGAGAACATGACAATACGACTACCAACAAAAAAGCTCTACAAAGCACGTAGTATAGTCGAAAACGCAATAGCACTAACATCCCTCTCCCTTCTTGAATTGCAACAGATTACCGGGTACCTGAATTTTGCAGCAACTGTAGTTCCTCTCGGCAGAACATTCCTCCGCCGGCTTTATAATATGCAGCTATATATCCCATCCTACCTGCAGAATCGCAGACGACGAATAACAAGCGAAGCTCGAAAGGACCTCACGTGGTGGCTTCGTGTTTTGAAAACCCAGCCCACACGCTGCATTGAGAAACAAGTGAGAGAGCAGGTCACTTTATGGACAGATGCTTCAGGAAAAAAGGGACTTGGTGCCTTCTATACTGTGGACAGAGAAGTGGAGCTGGCAAGCGAATCCATAAGGGGACTGAGTGTAGCAATCCAACAACCAGAACCAGGAGCAGCATTCTCGATATCACTACCACGTTACATCAGCAATTCCAGGGAACATATCAATACAAAGGAAATGCGAGCTGTAGAACAAGCCCTTCTCCACTGGGGGAAAAGGTGGACTGGAATGAAAGTAATAATACAGACCGATAACTGAGCAGTGGCTTATGGTATCGCTAATAAGACAATCCGAGGTACATTGATGCATGTACTGAGACGGTGTCTATTGCTAGCATCTGAATTTGATTTAGACATCGAAGTTAACTGGATCTCTACTAAGGACAACATATTAGCCGATGCACTCTCACGCTTTGAATTTGATAAGGTTGCTAACTTAGCTCCACAGTTGACGCACCCAACAATGCACCCCCGGGATCTTGGGTTCTTGACATACAGCAGACAGGCCTCTCACCAATAGCGGCGTACTATTTGTGGAGGGGACTTGCGCCATCAACCCGCCGCAACTACGCTACACCAAGGTCACGCTTCTCCGTCTTCTGCAGTCTCTCAAATTTCCACCACCCAAATGGAGCCTGTTTTCCTGCTAAGGCAACTTGGCTTATAGAATGGCTCTGTTTACTAGCTGGAACAATTAAGGTTAAAACAATGAAACTTTACCTCACGGGCATCAAATCATACCACCTTGACCTTGGGATTAAGGTGACTGCATTCTCGGACCCCCGCCTGGAACGAACACTGCAAGGAATCAAGCGCGACCATAACGAACCAGAGAAGCGAGACAGAAAACTGTTGACTAGGCCATACCTCCTCCAAATACTTACCAGACTCGGAACTGGTAGTTATGATAAAGTAGTTACTAGGGCAGCATTTACCCTCGCCTTCGCCGGATTCCTCAGAGTTGGGGAGTTCACTTACCGGGATACCGATCACCCCACTGGAGTCCTATTCCGCAAATGGTTCCTGACAAAAAACAGCATAAGAATACGAGAACATGGAGGATCCTCCTTCCTGGCACTCACCTTGCCGGCGTCAAAAGCTGACCCCTTCAGACATGGAATTGAGCTAACAATCACAGCCAGCAATGATGCCGCATGCCCTGTGAAGGCTATGAAGGACCTCATAAGCATCGACATTCACCGGCCGCAATTCGCCCCACTATTCTGCATCGGCACATCAACACAACTCCCATTTACCCGTGAACACGTAGTAAAAACTCTACAGGAACTGGCCATATTAGCAGGTCTTGGATGCAAGTTATGGAATGGGCACAGCTTCCGCAGAGGGGCTGCAACTTGGGCGGCGGCAGTAGGAATTGCCGATACTGATATCCAGACCCTCGGCAGATGGCGCTCAGATGCTTATAAAGCATATATCGAATACTCGGTAGACGAACGCATCTCCCTCTCCCAACGCTTTCAGACAATACAAGGAACAAATGACTAAGAGTACGAACCTACCTGCCTAGGAATGGGGAGCCCGTGTTGGACACCACAACGGCAGGTACACCTTGGCTGGTGCCAGAACACCTGCCTCGGACTGGGATAGACCGGTGCCAACACTCTCCAGCGACAAGGGCAGCAGGATTCTCCCCAACGCCTCCCACAGTGGAACAACATTACCGACATGACGGACGGAAGGATTGGCTACGAGGTGTTTTCTTTTCATTTGTTGGGTCTTTTTGTTTTTGGTTTCTTTTCTTACTTTTTCTTTTCTTTTCTTCCACAGTTGTTAGTCAACTCTTCATTTCTCACTTTGAAAAATTGGATCACAATATTTGCCATTTCCTTCTGATATTTTCTATGTAACCAAAATATTTTTAAAAATTCTTTTCATGGTATAGTAGTATGTTAAAGTTGGAGGAAAATTAAAACATGATTTACTGGAATTTTTTTTTTCTGATTGCCAGACTTCAAATGCATTTTCCTCTTCTTGCCAAAAAAGGCCCATGTGTAGGTTCTAACAAAAATGCGTTCATATTATATTGTTAAGGTCTCTTCCCCATTGCTTAATGATGTCTAAAGCTTGTGAGACACTTCGATATTCATATTCCGCGTATGAGTGTTCGCGGACTACATCTATCTAACATACAAAATATGTACCTCTTTGATTTTAACTCGCAACGTCGAGTTCTCCATAATGGTGCGAACACAGGAAGACACTGAAAACCATTACACTCTTTTTGGTAATTACTTTTTCCTTTCTGGAAGACAGACTTGTCACCACTAGTAATCATCTAATCTTTGGAGTCTTTAGACCTGTAGCTGAGTTCTTAAGTTAAACTATGTTGGCTCAAATGGTCCTTTTCGTTATCAAGAGGATCTGTCTTGACAGGAAGCTGCCTCTGCTTATATGTCGGAGTCGATGACCTCTAGTTGTGATAACTCGACAACTAACAGATGGAATTCCCTTCAACGACTCTTCCTTTGTAGAGACGACTTTATTCTATTGAATACTCTCATAATTCCTCTGTTGGTAACTCCTGGTTATTCTATGTAGAGGAAGTGGACTTTCGTGTTATATTGGTCATAATTCCCGCAATTGGGGTACAACTCCTATCATAGTTTCAATACTCCTTAGAGCTCGTTGGCTTCTCTGGTAGCATTTCTGGGAGCTCTAGCCTCTTTCTACTTATCGGTGGGTGTGTGTGAATGTGTTAGTTCTTTATTCTGAACCTCCTAACATTCATATCACGACCTTGGACGAAAATGTCCTATTACTTACAGCCTATGTCAAAGATGTCATATCTATGAAGTCTAGTAACACCTTAAGTAGTTGACAGATTGACTTTATTCCACTTTTCAGGTCTCGCCAGAGGTCTTCTCTTATATATCATGTGAACAACCTTCGGTCGGTCGGACAGCAGCGACGTATATGGTGTTATTTGGACACCTTCAACTCTGTGACCATGTAGTCACAGGAGGCAACTAAGGTTGATGTGTATGATGATGTGTAGGTCCCGTTAGGAGGCCAGAGGGTGGTGTTGGAGACTAAGATTCTTGAACTCAGGTAAAGGTACCCTACCTAGTGTACTCCTAGGCTATCGGAATCAAGTACTCCTAATACAGTACACCCAAACAGCCTCCTTTAGATTACAGATCCGGCTTCATGTAGCATGTTTGCAAGTAGCTAATCAGATGTTGAGGTAAGGTACGATAGTTGACTGATGGCCTGCTCTTCTAGAGAGGAGCTAAGAGCTGTATAAGTGCAAGGAGGTTTCGGAGATGTACTAGAGAAACTAAAGAGTATGCATTTAACCAAGTATATTGAAATACAGTCTGTCGAAAGTCTGACCTTTCCATCGTAGAATACGACGGTCTTTAAATACATAAATTTGTTGATGTCTTGTATGAGTGAACCTAATTAATGGTATCAAGCAATACACTTTAGTAAAATAACCTAAGTATTAAAGAGATATTTCAAACAAAATATAAAACAAACTAAGCATCAAAACGATAATTCAAACAAGCCAAGTATCAAAGTGATACTTAAAACAAAACATAAAACAAAATATGTATCAAAATGATACATTAAACAAGCTAAATATCAAAGTGATACTTAAAACAAAATAAGTATCAAAACGATACTTCAAACAAGGCAGTATTAAAGAAATACTTTAAACGAGACATGAAACGAAATCCTTAACTGAGTATTAGCACCAGTTACACTTTGTCTCTGGAAGAGTAGGCTACGAGTTAACAATCGTACTCTACTTGGACAGGTGATTAGTGCCTTTCGAATAAGTTATAATATGAGCTTACTCTGTTTACATCTGGCGTGCAAATGAGTCAGAGCTGTAGCTTCATTTGCTATCAAAGCTGGCATAACAGAATTATAATAAAAAGTAGTTTAGGTCCTACTTGTACAAATATGATGAGCATGCTGTCTCAATTAAAAATTACCTATGAATTACTAGAATTTGTGAATGGTACGATCCTAATAGCAATATAGATTATGTTCGCAATTGTGACTTTAGAGCCGCGATCGTATCTATCTTGAATAAACTACGCGATACTAAGAGGATATCACGGGTACATTTTGTGAGGAGTGGTAACTGTTTGAAGGTAGATTGGTAGAGGTTCTGTTCCTTGATTTCTTCTAAGCGAGGTGTGTGGGCGGTTGCCCCTATATATAGAGGAGTGCGCCAACTCATAGTAAAAGAAATATAATCAGGAAAAATATAAGTAAGAACGTGTTTCTCACTAGAGAAACATAAGGGCGAACGTATTTGACTCTGAAAACCTGCCAAGAAAAATCCCAAAAGTGCGCATAAATCTCAGATGGTATGTGGGAAATATTACGGAAATATCACAAATTTAATATGTAATCACTATGCATAACCGTGCATAAAAGATAAAGAAAAACCTAATTTTATCATGTAACCAGATAAGAAAATAAGGTATAAGTTTCCTGCCCGTATTCAATGAAATATCTATGAGATTAACGTAAATATGACCCAGCCGTAGTAATGTCCCCAGTGTATAGGTATGAACTGAAACATGACCATGTGAGTAAAAGTACAGTATTTATCATTAAATATATTGAAATGTAACATAGGAAAGAAATTTCAACAGATTATACGGACGTAATATTAAGAGCATATTACGGGCATATTTCTGGTGAAGAGGTAAGAGGTATGAAGGTAGATTGGTAGAGATTCTTATCCTTAATTCTATTATAAATGAAGTGAGTGGTAGCGTCTATTTATACAGGTTTGCATCCTCCGTGTAAACCCCGTATAACAGAGAAATATAATACGCAGAAACATAAGAGCGAACTAGTTTGACTCTGAGAATCTGCCAAGATATTCCCGTAAAACATGAGGGAATCTACAAGGATGTGAGTGTCATGAAGGTGACAGGTAACTCAGGATTTCGCACATGACTCGACTATGAGTCATGGGCTTTACGCATATGACTCAATTGAGTCATATGACTTGTTTATGTTATGATTTGTTATGTTTCGCACATGACTCAATTATGAGTCATGTGTTTTGCGTATATGACTCATTTGAGTCATATGATTTGTTGATGTTATGATTTTTTATGTTTCGCACATGACTCGATTATAAGTCATGTGTTTCGCTCGTATGACTAATTTTAGTCATATGACTTTGGTAACGCTTTTTGCAAGGCTTACGCTTGTGAGTCATCAGGGTTAGGGTTGGCGGAAGAGTAATATATAAGGAGGTCGATACGACCGAGGAAGATAGGCTCTACACGCTTTGTTTTAAGTAATTTTCTTACTTCTATCTTCGCTCCGCCTTGGCAGCGTTCCTTTCGCACCGCGATGGTCTTTCGATGCCTTTGATTCTGGGGGAGATATCTGAGTTCGCTCAATAGCTCCTGGGGTCTTTGGTGTTGAGATTCTGTTTTTTGGCAGTTTTGCGTTGTGGTTACTTGTTTTCGCCTCCTCGTTGTTGTTTGATTCTCACGATGATTTCGCTTCGAGCCTTTCAACTTTGGCAACTACGAGCCCTCCATCAGTAAAAAGACTTCAGCTTCTTTGTCTACTCGTCTACTCGCAGAGTTGCGCGTTCGGAGGATGGGGAATTTGAGCATTGCTGTGGGAGGAAACACCCGTGTCGTTCTTTGGGCCAGCTCATGTTTCTTGTTGGGTTTTAACAGAGTCCTTAGTATTCAAGATACAAAACGCCCTGTGGTTAGACTGATGACCTTCCCAAGTATCAACACGTCGTACGGATCGCCTCATTCCATAAGGGACGGGGGCCTCGCCGGCCCCGCCCTTCGTCAACTATTATCACAGTCGGAAACCTATGATGTCGTTTATCACTATTCTCTTGATCTCTGTTCAAGTGGCATTGACTGTGGTTCAGTCAGGCGTCTCCTCCTTGCTTCTACGTGGGGATAGCTTTGACCCTGAAATCCTTTGCCTCCTGGCGCGGATGAACTTCTTGCCCGGGGTAGTGTGGGGCGACTGGTTGCCGGGCCACGCTTGGTCTAGTGCAGGGGTCGGTGTGGTTACAGATGGTGGTTGGGGGTCACACCCATTGCAAGTGGGGCCTACCTTCTGTTTATCTTGTTTCCTATCCTGGTACCAGCCCTCTCTGAAGCGTCAGTTTGGGCACCTTTCGTAAGTCTACCGTTTGGCCCTTTGGGGCCCACCTTGGGGGGCCTACGTGTTCCCTGGATTCCTTCTCGGCTTGACCGGACTTCGGTTCGGGTGGGTTGGGGCTGTGGCCGTTGCCTTCGGGTGGTGGCCCTTTATGTTGTGGCTCCGGGTTCGTCCTGGTTGCCCTCCTCAGCTACACGGTGCTGGGGGTCGGGGCTCTGTTGGTATGGCCAAAACCAGTGGCTACCTGATGGGGCTAGGTATTGGCTGTCCTGTGGCTGTCGGGCAGTTGATCTGCCTGAGGGGCTGAGGGGGCTGGATGGGAGCTGCGGTGCCTGGTGTGTGGTGCTTGGGGGGGGCTGACTTGGCGGGGAGAGACACCTGCGAGCACCGGTCATGCCTGCGTCAGGTTGGGCGAGCTCTAATTAAGTGTTTCCGGCTGGCTTGGGCTGTTAAGGTTAAGCTGCAGAGTGCTGTAAAGCTTCCTGTCGGACCGGCTGGCTGATGGCCACCTGTGCGGATAGTGGGTTGTGACCTCTGGGTTGGACTTGTTTGGGTCTTGCGTGCTGGGTTCTGTGGGGCTTGTTTGGTTTCTTTGGTTTGGTTGCGGGTATGGCGGGAGGAGGCATGGCACCATGGGTAGGAGATTGGCCCTACTGACCTTTTCGGTCTGTCACCACCTCTATGTATTTCTTTTGTTTATGTGTTTGTTTGGGGTTACGGGCAGCGGGTACAGGTCCTCCTCACCATTACGCTCTTCGGAGGCACTTGGCAAAGTGGGTTCACAGGGTCGACGGCCTGGCATGCGGATGTGAGTTGTGAACGTGTTCGTCGCGACCTCTCTGCCTTGGAGCCGCCTGTGTTGATAAATTGTTGTTGGTTTTCAACTGTGGAGGAGGGCTTGCGGGACCGTATATAGACCGGGCGGTAGTGGAATTTTGTTTTGTACGGGGAACTTGCCTTTGTCGGACACCCTTTCGGCTTTATGGCTTCGGCCTGGGTCCTGCCTGTCACCCGTGTATCTTGGTCTTCGTGGGTTCGCCCCTCGTACTCCTTGTTCAGGAATGATGTGAACTTGCTACAAGGGCTGCGGTTTATTCCATACCAGAGGGATTTCGGATGCCGGGGCAAGGTGGGCTTTCTTTACTGTTGATGGCTTTGTATTTAGTGTTCGTGCTGTGGGTGTGGCGCGGGCATGTTTGAGGTATGGAGCTGGAGGTTTGGATTGTTCGTAGTTAGTGGTAGTTCCGGTTTGCGTTAACCCTGTGCCGGCGGGGACTTGTTGTATGCCGCAGTCGGCGGTACATGTATAAATAAATTAGATTGAATGTTCTAAGTAATTTCCTTACTCTTATCTTCTTCGCTCCGCCTCGGTAGCGTTCCTTTCGCATCACGATGGTCTTTCGATGCCTTTGATTCTGGGGGAGATATCTGAGTTCGCTCAGTAGTTCCTAGGGTCTTTGGTGTTAAGGTTCGGTTGTTTGGCGGTTTCGCATTGTGGTTACTTGTTTTCGCCTCCTCGTCGTTGTTTGATTCTCACGATGATTTCGATTCGCGCCTTTCACCTTTGGCGACAACGAGTCCTCCTTCAGTAAAAAGTCTTCAGCTTATCTGTCTGCTGTCTACTAGTAGAGTTTCGCGTTCGTGGGATGGGGGACTTGAACCTTGCAGAGGGGGGAAACACCTGTGTCGTTCTTTGGGCCAGCTCATGTTTCTTATTGGGTTTTAACAGAGTCCTTAGTGTTCATGATACAAAACGCCCTTAGGTTAGACCGATGACCTTCCCAAGTATCAACATGTCCTACCGATCGCATCATTCCTTAAGGGACATGTGCCTCGCCGGCCCCACCCTTCGTCTACTATCTGACGGTCAGAATCCTAAGATGTCGTTTATCACAGTTCCCTTAATTTCGGTTCAAGTGGCATTTAGTGTGGTTTAGTCTGGCGTCTCCTCCTCGCTTCTACGTGGAGACGGCTTTGACCCTGAAATCCTTTGCCTCCTGGTGCGGGTGAACCTCTTCCCGGGATGGTGTGGGGCGATTGGTTGCCGGGCCACGGTTGGTCTAGTGCAGGGGTCAGTGTGGTTATGAATGGTGGTTGGTGGTCACACCCATTGCAAGTTGGGCCTACCTTCTGTTTGTCTCATTTCCTATCCTAGTACCCACCCTCTCTGAAGTGTCAGTTTGGGCTCCTTTCGTCAGGCTATTGGTGTGGCCTTTCGTGGCCCGCGTTGGGGGGCCTTCGGGTTCCCTGGTCTCCCTCTCGGCTAGTTTGGGCTTTGGTTCCGGCGGGTTCAGACGGTGGCCAGTGCCTTTGGGTGCTACCCTGTATGTTGTGGCCCCGGATTCGTCCTGGATGCCCCCTCAGTTATTCGGTACTGAGGGATGCGGCTCTCTAGGTGTGGCCAAATCTGTGGCTGCCTGATGGGGTCAGGTATCGGCTGTCCTGTGGCTGTCGGGCGGTTGATCTGCCTGAGGGGCTGAGAGGACTGGATGGGCGCTGCGACGCCTGGTATGTAGGCCTTGGGGGGGGATGACTTGGTGGGGAGAGGCACCTGCGAGCACCGGTCGGGCCTGGTTCAGGTTGGACGAGGTCTAATTAAGTGTTTTCGGCTGGCTTGGGCTGTTAAGGTTAAGCTGCTGCGTGCTGCAAAGCTTCCTGTCGGACCGGCTGGCTGAAGGCCACCTGTGCGGATAGTGGGTTGCGACCTCTGGGTTGGACTTGTTTGGGTCTTACGTGCTCGGTTTTGTGAACCTTGTTTGGTTTCTTTGGTCCTGTCGCGGGTATGGCGGGCGGAGGCATGGCACCACGGTTAGGAGATAGGCCTTACTGAACTCCTCTATCTGTCACTACCTCTATTTATTTCTTTTGTTTGTTGTGTTTTGTTTGAGGTTACAGGCAGCGGGTACAGGTCCTCCTCACCATTGCGCTCTTCGGAGGCACTTGCCAAAGTGGGTTCATAGGGTCGACGGCCTGGCATGCGGATGCGAGTTGTGGACATGTTGGTCACAACCTCTCTTCCTTGGTGCCACCTGTGTTGATAAATTGTTGTTGGTTTTCTACTGTGGAGGAGGTACTACGAGACGGTATTTAGACCGGTTGGTAGTGGAATTTTGTTTTTGTATGGGGAACTTGCTTTTGTCGGACACCCTTTCAACTTTGTGGCTTCGGCCTGGGTCCTGCCTGTTACCTGTGTATCTTGGTATTCTTGGGTTTGCTCCTCGTACTCCTTGTTCAGGAATGATGCGCACTTGCTACAACAGCTGCGGTTGGTCCCGCACCAGAGGGACTTTGGATGCGGGGATGAGGAGGGCTTTCTTTACCTTTGATGGCTTTTTATTTAGTGTTCGTGTTGTGGGTATGGCGCGCGCCTGTTTGAGGTATGGGGCTGGAGGTTTGGATTGTTCGTAGTTAGTGGTAGTTCTGGTTTGTGTTAACCTCATGCCGGCGGGGACTTGTCGTATGCGGGTGTCGGCAGTACAAGTATAAATAAAATTAGATTGAATGTTCTAAGTAATTTCCTTATTTATTACTTTACGAATAAAACATCTTTAGCCTCTTTATCTTGTTTGCATATCCGACACATTTCTCACCTGCCTACGTGAGACGAAGTTATTACAATTAGGATTTAACAGGTATTACCCGACAAATGATGATAACGTAGATCAACAGATCTAAGAACTGTTATATCCGACAAGATAGGAATTAGGAAGAGAAGTATCGTTGCCCGTCGCTATCAGATAACCTCCAGTTAGAAACGTTATAGTGAGGTATATTACAGTAAGTCTGAAGAAATAATTATGGCTATAAAGTCCGAGAAAATATGTAAAGATGATGAAATATCCCATAAACCAATGAAAGTAACACATGCATAAATCCCCAATCATTATCACTGAATATTAATAAAATGACATAGAAAATATATTCTAACTGTAGTAATGTATGCGGTGTTTAGGTATGCTGAAACAAAAACTAAGTGAGAGAGAATATACGCTATTATCAAGGAAATATAGCTTTTGAAATGTATTAAGAAATTTCAACATGCATATTTATTCCAGTAACTCTGTACCTCTCACATCATAGGACACCACTCATTTTCTCCAACCAACAATAAACATCTCCATATCAGTCATTGTGATGACACTCAACTGGGTACTTGTACAAGTAGCTAAACCTATACTCATACTAGTATCAAGAGACTACAGTGGTAGGAATGGTAGTAGACTAGAGTCCACTGAGTGGAGGTACTGATAATTAGGTACCTTAGTCGGGCATACTAGACCATACTAAGAGTACATAGGTACTAGTCAGTGTTGGGGGTTACCCTACTCTGTAAGGTCACCTAAGTAGTCAATTTGTGAGTTATCATACCATGAATTACTTGACAGTGAGTTCAGGTAGAGTTACCCTACCTTTGCACTAGAGTTACCCTGCCTTAGATCATGGGTTACCTGGCTATGGAGCCAAGTCATTCTACCTTGAAAGTAACTTGTAATACAGGACTTCGACAGAAGTTACCAGATTGTTCATCACATGAAACTAGGAAGAATGTTCGAATCTCATGTTCTACGGATCACTCCCACACAACAGGTTAAACTCCGAACAAGCTGTAACTTGGAGGTACGGTTGCAAACACCTCCTTCCAGCCCTGCTATAAGGCCTTAGTATTATGAGCTACAGGCTAGAGAGTTGCTATAAGTCCAATAAAAGTCTCCAAGTAGAGATGCTTTTGTAACTCTATATACACTCAGGCCATTCATCTGACTGAAGGAAGTCCACCAGATATATTATGGGGAAGTGGAGAGCTTGAGGGATGGCCTCCTAGTAGTCTTTTGTAAAACGGATCAAAACTGACGGAGTAATACCACTTTGAAGTTTGAAGCAGAATGTGAGGTTACAGCATGTCTATAGGTGAGGTCACCTAAGTCCGTTGACCTAAAAGCATAATAGTATTGGAGAATCACTGAGGACTCTAAGACACTAGTTTAAGATCATGATAAGAGCTACTTCTAGGAGTACTGACTGTGGGTAGCATCTATTTGTAGTCAATCTCTAAAGTAGTCTATTGGGGAAGTTACGTAGCAATCTTCCGGAATAATATAGAAATTAATAGAATAGGATAGATGTTCCTAGGCTGTGAATGCTTGTAGAAGACTAAATGTATCTAGGTAGAGAGTTCCATAGTTGGTATAGTATCTGTATGAGCATGACAGCTCGCAACTACTATGTCCACAATATAAAGAGTGTCTACTCCAGTAGTTGCATTAGAGATGCACTAGCAGCGGCTAAAACACTTCTATCAGGCAGATGTTAGAACACCACAGAGTGGTCTAGTTTACTATGAGGAATCATTAGTCTGAACCATAGAGGTTGGCTAGACAGCTCATGGGAGTTAGGGTCTTGCAAATGCAGGAATAGTGATAGGGTGTAACTGGGAGTATATGAAACCTACTTAAGCATATGTGAGTTCTCCTCTACTCTGGCAATCAACTACCTCTTGCAGTCAGGACTTAATTGAGTAAAGCTGTGACTTCAAAATATTCAGTTTTACCTTTTTATTTTTTTTAACTGGACTGTTGATTATTTTTATCTTTAATTTCACCAAGAATACTTCAGTACACTTGCACCCTTGGAATCCATCTTTCCAGAGGGATCGCCTGTTACAGTCATCCTTTACTTTCAACTTGCAATCAGTATCCTGTCCCCTTAGTGGCAGCTTTCATGTAACCCCAAGCCACAGCAAAGTTGTTATCCTATTTCTTTGGTGCTACAATTTCTAAAAACTCAGTATTACTTTCTTTAACAGAAAATGTACTCTCCTCCTCACCTCCAGAATCCTCAAAGTTTTAGTATATTCATCAGGTTGCTAGTAGTCAGCTATGGCTATACACCAAGTGACTTTCTTAAAAGTATCTGGCACTTAGCTCTTTGATTCAATAGGTTGGTGAATTGCTCTCTACTAGTACCACTGTATTTATATATCAATCTGTAATTAAAGAAAGTAATTTTGTTCAAGTTTGTATAATACTACGAGATAGTGGAGTATTATAACATATAGGAATAGCTTGTAGGATAGAAGCTGAGGTTAAAAATTACTGGTAAGCACAGAACAAGATACAATAGGTCCATGAAAGGGAGGATTCAGAGTAGCAGGATATTGGAGAAACTCGAGATTTTGAGTCAAATGTTTACAAGAGTGAAAGTAATCGATATTCTAATATTTTAAATGATAATGATGAGTTGAATTAGTATTTATTTTTTGTTTAATAAATTTGTATTTTATCTAGTAATTTCTTTTAAACTGTTTTCTTATTTAAATATGTTTTAAAATATCATGATACAAATTAATTATTTTCTATACCGATATAGATTTTTTAAAATACAGAAAATAAGATAAGTTTAGTAGCCATATTTTTTATAATATGCTGCTGCATGTACAGGCTTTACATAAAAAATTGCATGCTCAAAAAATAACTCCATAATTCTCATCCTGAATAATAGTTTCTGCTATGGAAATATGATTGCATACTATCTATCACTTTGTAATACCAAAAGCAATCTCAATTGTATTTAAAACTGGAGAATAAGGGGGAAGCATAACAAGTTTACATCCTGCTTCTTGAATTATTTCTCCCATTAATTTATAATGATAAATCTAACAGTTATCCATAATAATATCCGAATTTTTATTGGTAAAAGGATTACATTGTGCAAGCAAGATATGCCTAATAAAAAAAACATTACTAAATCACAACTACCTTTAATTATTTGTTGACAAAGAAAGCCTTTATTTGTAAATACTGGTATAGTGCCAGAAGTGATAAACGTAAACCAATATTTTGACACCGGCAAATGTTTATGACCTTAAGAGTTTTGCATATTTTATGATAAAAAAACCACGACAATAAATGCCAGATGAAGCACTAGAGGCTAGTGGTTTTTGACAAAATAGAAAGTCAGAGAGCGATGCTTGGTTTAATGATTGAGTCTTGTCAATTTTGATGTAAATGTAAACAATATGTAACGTGTCAAGGATGAAATCTAAGTATGGATGGTTCAGCTAGAAAACTAACACAAGGATATACCGTATCATGTCAATTAAATTAACAGATTCTACTAACAAACACCATTACTGAACAGTATTTCCCTTTCTTTTCCTCTTTTTAGTACATTAAGTATTACAATTACCAGGTACTCAGAATGGGGCGACTAAGTAATTAGAAATTGTTAAAAAGGGGGGTAGGTAGACTTGGAAGCCGGAAGAAAATTAGTATCTTGAAGCAAATCAGTGGTATTATTCCTTTAACAAGGCCTTTAAGAAGAAGAGAGGTAAATTATAGCTAACAACGGTCTGATATTAGAAACTACAGAAGAAGTAGCAGGGATGTGTGACAAGGCTAATACAAAGAGTGTCTTATCCGAAAAGTCAGGTGGTAAGAAGCCACCTTGCCGACAAACGCTATCGTGGTAAAGAAAGCAGGTAGAAGCTGCAAGGGCAAAAGCAATGGAGAATATAATAGAAGAAGTAATAGTGAGTAGTGAAGCAAGTAGGGTCAGTTCAGATAGTGAGTTGAGGGAAGACTCGGAGCCTGAAGGTGGGAATGATGGTTTGGTGGAAGCAATAGAGGACAAAGCTTCAGATTCAAAAAGTACGACAGAGGAAGCAGTTACGAAGTGCCCGCAAAATTGCCCCCGTATGTCAATAACGCAAGAGAAGAGAATTAAAAATAAAATCTTGACAGCAGGTAACTTCTCTTCCTTTTTTAGTATACTTTAAAGATGAAAATAAGCTAATCTTAAAATCCTATATTATATAGTAATAGTAGACCTGCGGAGAGATTTAAAAAGAAAGAAAACCGAAATTGTAGGTCATGATCAAGTCTGATACTATCAGGTCCTAGAGTTTATGCGCCTGCAATGGCTTGGTCTTGAAAAGGAATTTTGGAAGCATCCCCGAAAAGAGCTCGCTGCTTTGATAGCAGCTACAGCTGAGAATGGTTACCGGGTAGCTATGCGAATTATCCATTTGGAATGAGAGTTGATCCAAAAGTGTAAAATTATTCCACACAAGCAAGGTCGATTTCCGAGTATCAGGTCTATACTATGGGATGAGTCAACCTTAATTGCGATTCGGGAGTACATCGCTGGAGCTGGTACAAATTTAAGTACTCAAGGACTTGCGAATGCTATTACAGCATACTGGAAATCTGGAAGGCTAGACGTTATCAATGATGAGCTGTGGGAAGTGCCAGAACGCGAAATTCGTGACCTACCTCCCTCTCCCCTCACAGCCAATACTGTGAAGATGATTATTTCTCAGCGTACTGCTAGTACCTCGTTACGATCACTAGGATACAAGTACCATGCGGTAAGGAAAGGCGTATAAAAAGATGGTCATGAGAGACCAGATGTAATTTCTTACTGGCAAGATACTTTTCTTCTCAAGCTTAAAAGTGTAGAACACCTGCTAGCTCAATGGAAGGAAGACTCAGCGGAACAACTTCAAATCGACGATGCAGACCCAGAGGTGTTAGGGTCAGGTGAAACGCCCCTTATTCTAATTACACACAATGAGTCAATTTTTGAATCTAATGATGGCTGCTATTACCTATGGAGTCATAATGGAAATGTAACCTTAAGGAAAAGGTCACGGGGCCAAGGAATCATGATATCAGACTTCATTTTTCCTTGAGGACATCTGCATGCTCCTGAGTGGTTACCTTATGGAGATTTACCTAATTATGGCAAGAAAGAGGGGCAAAGATCAAGCCTCTATACTGCTACCATGAAATTGGAATATGGAAGAGGGAAATGGTAGGAGGCGGAAGATTTAGTGAAACAGGTCCTTTGCCTTGCGATTCCACTTGTTCCCTCCGCTTTTCCGCTGTGCCAGGCTTTATTTTTATTTTTATAACGCAACCAAACATGCTGCCTATGCAGCAGATGCACTTCTGGCCCGTTCTATGAACCTCCGCCCCGGTGGCAAGCAGCCAATCATGGAGAATGAGTTCAACCCTCTTACCCCGTCACTACAATTAATGGTACTGCCAAATAGTGAGCCAAAGGGGCTCAAAATAGTATTGGAGGAGCGTGGCTTATAGCGGCCTGGATTGCGCACTCAGTGCTTCAAACCTGGAACAGATATGTTAATTAAAACCTGTCTTGAGGGTGGCTAATACTGTGCACGGGCTCTTCTTTCTAGTCAGGAAGACTTCCAAAATTAAAGATGCCGACTTCGGGAAGAGGTTGAAGCCAGGCGACATGTAGTACTCTTCTACCCCAAGTTTCATTGAGAATGGAACCCAATTGAGTATTTCTGGTGTGCAGTGAAATGTTTTACACATAAACACTGCCGCTTTAAGATTGGGGCTCTTTGAAAGCTCATACCTATTGGACTTGATTCTGTTTCTGATACTTTAATATGGCGCTTCTGGCAGTGCTCATTTTGTATCATGGAGGCCTATCGCCGCGGCACAGCTTATGGAACTCCAGAATTTAAGAATTACGTTCAGCGAACCTATCGTAGTTATAGGTGAATTCCCAAGTCCCATACTGTATAATGCATTGCTTGTACATAGGCACAAACAAGCTTGCTATACCCAATTCATGTAATATCACTCGGAGTGCTTGGCACTCTTGGCACTCAGTCGGTTGCAGTATTTCAATTAGAACTGGTACACAATCATCACTTCTAGCATCATATTATTGAAAACTTCTCTCTTTCAGAAAATGGCAATAGGTTAATAGCTCCAACTCCTTTTGGTCCCCAAACTGATTTTCGATCGCCTGCTTGGTTGTTTGCTGCACTTTTGTCTATGAAGACTAGTTGGACAGGTGGGAATATTGGGATTTTGTATGTGTATTGTTCTCGAAGTTCTGAGTTTTGTTCTAATGCTGATTTGATAGCCTAAATAATTTTAGAATCTTTAAGTACATCAACAGGTGTAGTTCTTTTTGCATAAGTCATCGTCCGTCTTGAAGAATATGATATAGTGGCACTGAAAACACACAATAGTCAGCCAAATTTGGCGCCAATTAAAAGCTCGGTGATTCAAGAACCTGATGCCAATTATTACCAAAAAGCAGTAGTAATGCGGGAATTTAGTTTATCTGCGATTAATTGGGAATATGCTATTCCACAAGCAAGCGAGATTCCAGCAAGGTGTCCAAAACTTTGTGCCAAGCCTCGTACATTGTATCAGCACCAATAGCAGGAGGTACTTGTTTTTGAAAATTCAAAAATACTGTAACTATTCCAAATTATATAACCTACCTACCCAGATAAAATCAGTAATAGTGGGTCTGATTGGCACAGATAAAAGCCAAGAAATATACCTTTTCTTTGATTTTCAACATATACATCAGGAAAACTAACTTTACAAAAAGAATCAAAAACTCCCTGGAACAAGCCGGTGCCCGGGCTTGGACACCCGTCATTCTTCGCTCTTAATTTTTCTTTAGTACTGATTGTGGGAACATGATGCATATTTTTGTGATGTCCGTATTCTGTTTGAGGCAACTTCCGCTGTGATTCTGTAAGAATAGTGTTTTTCTTTCCTCCGGATTCCTTCGCTTCGAGCTCATTATTGGGACTTGGTTATTGAGTTTTCTCGGTGTCAACCGGAGATGCAATGACATATTCAATGTAAACCTCGGTGTTTAGGGTCAAGCCGAAGGTTTGTTGTTGCAATCAGATACTCCCTTGACAGTCACAATTCGCAACTTTGGAGCTTGGCTTCCGAGTACCTATGCTCGAAGACTTCTCGAAACTAAACGTTAATATATGAGATCTGATATGTCACTTAAGACACTCTGATTGCACGTGCTCCGTCCTAATATTCTCCTCCCATCTTCCCTTGGCTGTCTGATCGAGTACTCGTATTAAGTCCTCCGTACCATGCATTACCCCGCTCTTCTCTAACCGCCGAGCTCCCTCGTCATAGCCACTATCGCAGCGCTCGCCCATACAAGTTAATAAAACACTGTACCCACTTCGTAGAATTGCTGACTGGCGCTTTTGGTGTTTACATGCCCCGGCCTTGGACTAACTGTTATCGTTAGCATGGGTAAAGTAAGGGTTAGCGAAGGGGTCAGCTTAGATCCTCAGCGCGGGGTGATGCGGGGGGGGGGTTCCTCTCTCAGCTTCAGCTCTGGTGTGTAGACCAGAGGCATTTATTGTTCTCCTAGGCTGTTTTTTGTTTTTTACTCTTCTACTCTAAATTCACTACTTGTGTTTAAACTAAGCTATGGTGCAAATGGCCGTGGATTTTGGTGTGCTTTCGCCTTGATCAGCACCAGGAGCTAATTTCCACGCAACCACTGTAGGGAGACGCCCGATAACAGCTTGCGGGGCTTGGAGATAATGAATAACACCACGGCAGAGTGTACGGAAATTTTTGTTACTTGGTCGTTAGGTAGCAGTGGTGGGAAGGGAATTTATGCTGAAAAATTTCGTTTTGTTCTTGCTCTATCTCTAAACCCATGGTATGATAAGGACAACGGTATGATACATAGAACTTACTTGTAATGAAACAATCCTGGCCCCCCAGACCCCCATCCCTATCTCTGCACAAACCCATAACCATCAAGAGAAAATATGTTACGATTTCCTTCACCATATGCCTTGGTAGCCCTAGAACTATTTACCATACTCCTGAGAAATCTACAACACTCTGCTTGCTTCTACATTCAACTGTAGCCCACCTGCCCCCCCCCCCTATGCCTTAAGACCGGGTGCTAGGGAAGGTACTCTGAGTATTGAGTAAAATCGCGTATTTCTGCTCCCACCTTCCATTGGATATGTAATAGCAAGATCCGTGAACACATATTGTCCGTTGATTGAACCCCCACTAAGACACAGAGTTGCACGTGGTGTTCCTCGATGGCACTCGAGTGCTAAGAAATTTCTCGGTCTTTTCAACTTCGCTACAAAATCTGAATGGTAAAACATTGGTTGGTAGTAAGAAACCCCGCATGTAATATGTCTCAGGCTTTTGAGAAAGTTCTGTTGTATTCTTCCGATTCAGACAGATGCAGTTGCAGATAGGTCTCTCGTATCCGAATGCAGGAGTGGGTAAGCACCGTGCTCTCCCTTTTACTTTACATTTTGCTATTTTGCTCGCTGTATGGGTGGTTACAATAAATTACACAACCACACCATGCACCTGATTGGACCTGTATCATGCGTAGGTTTTCCCTTTTCCACACTACTAAGCCTATCCCTGAAACATCGTGACGTCTATAAACCGGGGTACTCTTGGATCCCGCCGAAATTTTCCAGAGCCTCAGAAGTTTGACTGAATACAATATAGGACTATTTTACAAACGTCAGCATTGTACGAGTGCATATCATGCCCAAATAGGGTTCTTCGCTGGAAGACACCGCACCCTGTATGTCTCAGGCTTCTAGGTGGTTGTTCACTAACTTACCTTAACCAGTTAAACGAAAGTGCAATTCCTTTGACGGAGAATTCAAAAACTCCTGCTTTCCCCTCTTTGCCTTCGCGAAGGTTCTGCTTCTTTCCCACTGTATTTTTGAATCATTGGGACGGGCTATATAACAACAACACGCACTAGATTCATCAGAAATCACGTGTAAGATTGTTTTCCCCCTAGCTTTTGCTGATACCCACTTAGGGTAGAGGCGAAAGTCTGCCAACATCGGGTCTGGCTCTTCGGAATTCCGTGTAAAAAAAATGGTATAAGCTTAGGGGGAGGCTATGCCAATTTCCGGCTGAAGAAAAAGGTCTGTAAGACCATTCGCGCAGTGTCCGCAGCAAAAGCCCCTCTCTAGGCTTCCGATAAGACACTATCGCCAAGCAGGTGGTTTTCCACAGACATGCCTTTCATATCCAGCACTCTCATGTATACATAGGTCTAACGGAAGTGCAGCCCCCCTCGCATCGGTAAAACCGGTGACTGGTGGAGTGAGTACGCTGCTTGCACCACACGAATTTAGGCTGGTCTCATTTGACAAGCTCGGAGAGCCGCAACCACTACCAGCAGCACTTGGAGATCTGCCACTGTATGATGATGGCAACGGTTTCTACTCCGTCAATGGTCCACTCAACTTCACCATTATTCCTCCTTGCGCCGCAGTCGCTCCCACGAACCGTTACAATCCTTCCACAATCCACGTTTCCACCGTTGAAATTTCTAGCCTCCCGGGCCAAAGTTCACGTGCCTCCCCCTCTCATCGCCAGCAATGCTTGGCCAATGATTCGATTAGCAAGTTTGTTACCCTTTCCCCAAGCTCATGCTCTTGCGCACCTCTTATCCCATATCTTGCTCTAATAATCTCATAGTAGCCCGGTAAAGGGCTCTAAGAAACGGAGTTACGCCTGCGACGAGCCAGGTTGCGCCTAGCGATCCTCATTTCCAACTAAGCAGTCACTGAACTGCCATCGCGAAGCGAGGCATCTCAATATACGCGTGGACTGCCCAATTGAGGGGTGCGAAAGAGTTGGCGAAAATGGAATCAAGAGAAAGGATAACCTTCCCGCTCACGTATTAAATAAGCATGGGATTAAGTTACCTCGTCGATCCCGGCGTAACTAGGTGAGAGTTCTGGAATCACGAAATATCACTCATATTGATTTGTTGCAGGTTCTGATGTTATTGGAGTTGGAATCACGTGCCTCTGTGATGGTATCGCCGGCCGCAGATGTTGTAAAAGTCAGATCAGTGGGGGTGTGTCTGTGGTGGAGAGAATACAAGCCGCAGGGTTACGACAGTGATAGCGCTGGGGAGGGGAACAAGAACTTTGGGAGAGACGGAATAGGAGCTATGGATGACATTGTGTCAAAGCTAAATGCCTTGGATGCGATGGAGGATAACAGGGCTATTTGGGGGCATCGGTTATCATCAGTTATTATTTGTGGGACCTGCGAGAGCTGTATGAGGTCTCGGGCTGGCTGTTGTGAAAATGGTTGTTGGAAATGTTCACAATCAACCGAACTCAGTCAATCATATCTAATCGTTAACCAATAACCCTACTGCTCTCATGGGATTTCAGTCTTTCTTTGGAACCAAGATCTCCGGTTGCGGTCCATAAGTATCAAGCAGAACGGTGAGGTGTGAGCGGCAGCGAAAATGGATACGCAATGTTTTCCAAGGGGGTAGATGTGATCTAACTTAGACACACTTAAAGAGGAATGTCGCACCTCCTAGCCTTAGATATCGTAGACTCTTCGGACAAAAATTAAGCATTTGATGGTATCCGGGAATTGCGCGAAGAGGGGAGGGGGGCGGTCGGAGCGTAAAGGAAGCCTGTTCGGCCCCCCTGCACAGGTACAAGTGCATATAAAGACGAAGAAAACAACTAGACTTTACCGGGTGAAGCAACCCCTGGTGCTCCACTTCCAGCGATTGTATAGGATTAAGGTCACTCGCGAGTCGATTCTAGGACGTTCAGTCCCAAAGAAAACTTCAAGCCTGGTTGAGCAGTGATAAGTCCCGCCAACATCCCGAGATCTAATGAAAATTGGGGTAGAATCTGATGTCGTATTGCCGCTTGCTTGCTCAAACATCTCGGGCCATGGCTGCCCTTAAGTACAAGTTCCCGTACTCACTATCCGTGTCCTTTCCGACGCTATCACATCATGTCTACCTTTTTACATAACTTCCACGCTGTCCTTTCCAAACCCTTTACAACGTCTGCTACCGCAATCACATCACCAATACATAGTGCTTTCTCCGTTGTCACTGGCCTGCGCACATTTCCTTTCCTTTTCTGGTGATGGTGCCAGGTTGCCACAATTCTCACTATTCCCGAATGACCAGATACGACTCCTTGAAAGAACACCTAGCCACCAACACTGTAGCCAGATCGTCGGTATGCACCGGTGATTAACAACACCTCCCCTCACCGGTGCTACCTCCTCTCTTTCCCTTCACTGCCACCTGTTCACTCCTCGCCCAATTCCTCCTTGCCTAATCCCTCGCCGGTTCCTCAACAACATTGGCAGAACGTAATAAACCAAGGCCAAGGTAGTGGCGAACAAACGTAGGTACCGGCAGCGCCTTTGTAAAAATGTCTGCTGTCATATCGCTAGTGGGGCAGTAATGAAGCACAATTCTGCCTTCCTCGACATGCTGTCGAATAAAATGATACTGAATATCAATATGCTTCATTCTTGCGTGGAATTCCGGGTTTCTGGCTAAGGCCAGGGCTCCCTGATTGTCGACACTAATTTTACGCAGTCCTTCCGTCCGGTTTCCCGCTCGCAGGTCCCTCAATATCCCTTGCAGCCAAACCGACTCTTCCACTGCCTGGGTTAAAGCCATATACTCTGCTTCCGTAGAGCACAGAGCTACTGTGGCTTGTTTCTTGCTATTCCAGGAGATCGCCGCTCCATACAGCAGAAATGCATAACCCCCAATTGACTTACGATCCTCACTGGATCCCCAATCAGCATCTGTAAACCCCATCGTAATCCCTTGTTCGTGGTAGACCAAACCAGACTCGATTGTTCCGGCAAGGTAACGGAATATCCTCTTGACTGCCGTCCAATGTGCACTTCCGGGATTGCTACCAGACTGGCTAACCTTTGATACTGCATAAGCAATGTCGGGACGAGTTCCCAACATAGCATACATCAAAGAGCCAACTGCCAATTGATATTTCCTGCTATCATCTGTTGATGCCTGAAAAGTCTCATCACTCTTCTGTAGCTGGACATGCGGGTCCGCCGGTGATGTGACTAGGTTACATGTATCCATACCATGCGCCTTGAGTATTCTCTGGATATACCTACTCTGCGGTGGTCGCGGTGTACCGAGTTCACGGTTCCGTTGAACTTCAAGACCTAGGAACGTCTCAAGTTGTCCCAAGTCCGTCATCTCAAACTCTGCCTGTAGTTTAACCTTAATCTAGTCCTTTAACTCCCTTGTTGGTGCAGCCAAAACTATGTCGTCGACATAAAGCACCAGGAAAATTTTGTGCGCATAATGGATGAATAGACTATGATCGTGTTCGCTTCTCAAAAAATCATTTTTCAAGAAGAAACTGTAAATCTGACCATACCAGGCTCTGGGAGACTGCTTAAGCCCGTATATTGCTTTCACCAACCGGCAAGTAATAGGTCTTCCATAATTGCAGATCTTCTCCCTCTCGACTAATACCCCTTCTGGTATTTCCATATAGACTTGCTCTTCCAATTCACTATTCAAGAATGCGCTCTTTACGTCCATGCCTTGAATCTCCCAATTATTCTTGCAACTCATAGCAAGCAGTAATCTAATGGTCGTGAATTTGGCAACTGGGGCGAACGTTTCCTGAAAGTCAATACCCGCTTCCTGGCTGTATCCCTTAGCTACTAATCTAGCTTTGTATCGTCCGTCTTCTTTCTTTCGAAATACCCAACAACAGCCTATCGCTTTTCGCCCCTCTGGTAGTTCCTCTACTACCCATGTCTGATTTCTGGATAAAGCCTGAAGTTCCGATTGCCATGCTTCTTTCCACTTCTCTTTATCCTCAGAATCCAATGCCTCCGCTAAAGTCTGAGGCTCTTTTTCACCAGTGTAGCTGAGCAAGGCATACTGCCCCTCTTCTTCAAAAAACTGGGTATGCTTACGGCTCCGACCCGATCACCGTAGGCCCAACTGTTCTGCAGCATTTCTAATCCCGCCCTGTGCGGTACCGAAACTACTCCGCTGCTGTGGTCTGTCACTCGCACTATCCTGTGGTACTCTTACCACAACACGACTCCTAATGTCACTGTTTACTAGTTCCGTATCACACACTGGCGTGATCCTATCCATTTCACTAAAGTCGCTCTGTGTGCCCAGATCCGGAGATTCCTCACCCATGGGCTCCACTGACTTCCACTCTGCTACCGCTTCTTCCTGACCAATACTCTTCTCCAATAGTCTGGACTCGTCAATGATCACATCGCGGGAGAGGACAATGGACTTCCTTTCCGGGTCCCAAATCCGGTATACCTTGGACCCACTATTTTCCTCATATCCTATCAATATACACTTTACTGACTTAGCGTCCAGTTTTCTTCTCCGTTCTTTGGGTACGTGTACCCACATTGTATAACCGAAAGCTCGTAGGTGAGCTACGCTTGGTTGCTGGCCTATCCAGTGTTCCATGGGAGAGAGATTACCATGACTCCTTGAGGGTAAATGATTATGCACAAGGGCCGCCGTGAGTACAGTCGGGCCCCAAAACCGTTTCTCAATCTTAGAATCCTCTAACATGCAGCGTTCATTCTCTATCAGAGTCCGATTCATGCGCTCCGCAAGCCCATTCTGTCTAGGACTGTATGGTGGACTAACGACGTGCTGAATTCCAGCATCTTCCAAGTATTTCTTGAAGAGGATGTTAACATACTCTCCACCCCCATCCGGTCTCAGAACTTTTATTTCCTGCCCGCGTTCTTTCTCCGCTCGCTTTCGGTATTTCTCGAATGCGGCAAGCGCTCCATCCTTGGAGTGCAAAAGCGTGACACTTACAAGGCCACTGGTCTCATCTGTGAATGTGACCATATACCGTTCTCTGTTCAAACTGTTCGTTTGCATCGGACCGCATATGTCGGAATGGACAATGCTTAGAATTTCCTCTGGCTTCTCTCTTGTCCTTGTTGCAGCTTCCTTATGCTGTCGTCCCATGGCACAGATCCCACAAATCTGAAACCCTCTATAGTCTACTTTCTTATCTTCTACTTTCATATCCTTCATGTGCTCAGATATATATTTAAGAGATATATCATCTAGCGTGCGATGACACATTCGTCGGTGCCAGACTTCTCTCGTTGTTCCACGCGCCCAATTGCTAGAAAGCCCTAGCTTGGCTGTGACGACTGGACCGTTATCCTGGGTTCTAGTTTCCTCTATCAGGAGATACAAGCTCCCGCTCCGAGACCCTAACTGTGTTCTCCGGCGGCCTTTGGTAACAAAACATGCACCCTGCACGAAGTCAACCTCATAACCTGCGTCGACGATTCGTGAAACCGACATCAAGCACCTTTGCAAATCTGGTACATGCCAGACCTCAGTCAAGGTCAGTACGCTATTCTTTGTCGGTATTTCTATGGTTCCAATCCCGCACGCCTCTATTGTTTTCCCGTTGGCGATAGTAATCGATCGCTCTCCTGCACGCTCTTCATAGCTTACAAACTGGTCCCGCTCTTCACAAAGATGTTGGCTGGCTCCGTAATCAATCACCCAGCCTGTCCTAGTCATCTTTGGAGGCACCGTTGCTAGCAAGGTATATCCACCTTCTTTACTGGAATTCTGTTCTGACTTGCACTTATAGCAGTCCTTTTTCCAATGTCCATCTCTTCCGCAATAGAAGCATTTCCCTTTCTGCTATCTCTGTCCAAATCGGGCCGCCCCTTCCTGATTCCATGGACCATGACGAGTGCTACCAACAGTTGGACTACCTGCAACTTCTTTCTCTGGGGTACCAAATCCTCCCCTTCCACGACTGTATCCTGTAACCCTTCCCTGAGATCCTCTGAGATGCCGTTCGCTTCCTGGGCGGTTCGCTGCGAATGCAGTTTGCGAATCGGTAATATTGCCTGATCCTACTTGTTTTACCTGTCCTACATGGCGGCGTGCCGATTCTTGTAGGAGCCTTCCAGTCATGAAGTCAAACGTGACCACGTCTGCACGCGACTGGACAGCCATAACCAATGGCTCATAGGATTGCAGTAAGCTTAACATCAAGATCGTTACAAGCTCACTATCATCAATCCCTTTTCCATCAACTGACAAATTCCGCAGTTGATTAACCAAGGATCTAAACTGGATCAGATGTTCTGTCATGTCTGCACCTTCGGCCAACTTTAAGGCCCACAACTGCTGTAGCAAAACCATACGTCCACTGCTACCGATTCCCTGATTGACTTCCTGCAATGCCATCCATGCTTCCTTTGCGGTTGTTGTATTCTGAATGTGCGGTATTTGTGTGTCTTTAATATTAAGTGTAAGGATGGTGAACGCCTGATCATCCTTCTTACCACTTATCCCTTCCCCCTCAATGGCGGCTAACCAATCCTTTTCCTTCAGAATTCTCACTATTCTGAATTGTCAAGCATTATAGTTGCTCTGGCCCGTCGCCATCGATCCGTTCAACTTTTCTCTGTACTGTGTGAGGGAAGTCGTCGGCATTCCACTATTGCCCTGATCGGCAATAGTATCACTAGTCATGGCTGACATTGCTCTTCCGATTACCACGCAACCTGTTTTGCGCAATCGAATGACTATTCCTGTGGTTCCGCTTGATTAGTTCCGCTGCGCTCCCCGGGCTCATAACCTAATGAAAATTGGGGTAGAATCTGATCTCGTATTGCCGCTTGCTTGCTCAAACATCTCGGGTCATGGCTGCCCTTAAGTACAAGTTCCCGTACTCACTATCCGTGTCCTTTCCGACGCTATCACATCATGTCTACCTTTTTACATAACTTCCACGCTGTCCTTTCCAAACCCTTTACAACATCTGCTACCGCAATCACATCACCAATACATAGTGCTTTCTCCGTTGTCACTAGTCTGCGCACATTTCCTTTCCTTTTCTGGTGATGGTGCCAGGTTGCCACAATTCTCACTATTCCCGAATGACCAGATACGACTCCTTGAAAGAACACCTAGCCACCAACACTGTAGCCAGATCGTCGGTATGCACTGGTGATTAACAACAAGATCAACCGTTCGATTGACGGCACTAGGTTGGGTTCTCCTAACATCTGCCATTAGATTGTCCTCGGAGATTAGCCAGTTGGCTAGCGATATTTTCGTATGGTAGATTAGGAGAATTTCAAATATCCGTTAACATGATACAGGGCATCCCTGGGGGCCAATTTCGTAAAATGTGAGGAAATGACAGACCCTTTTCCGGAGGTTGTGGCTCTGGACCGGGGGATTACGCGACTGGCAGGGATTGTAGGCTTCAAGAGATTCTAGGGTAAGGCAGTGAATATGGTATTGCATAACATACGCTCTCTTTGAAATCCATAGCTTCTCAAAGGGTCCGCCATGGCCTGGCGCCTAGCCAGTGTTCTCAACCGTCCGGGGGCCCGGCGGGGCCCCGCGGGGGGACTGCCAAGAGCCCTGGACGGGACGGGACGGTAAGGTCCGCTTAGTTCCCGTCCTGAAAGGCTCAGGACGGCCGTCATTGGGTAGGACGGCGGGCCCTGCAATCTAAGACAAATTAGTGTAGGGGACTACCGTGGATTGCCGGGGACTGCGGGGGACTGCAGGGGACAACTGGGATCATTGGGGACTGCCGGGAATCCAAGGGGACGATAGGGGACTGCGGGGGACGGCCCGGGACTGCGGGGGATGGCGGTGGACTGATGGAGAGTACATTAAAAGAGTTGGAACTCTACTCTCTTAGCCTTCGTTCTTCGTCAGTTGTTTGATATGTGTTTTTATTTTCCGTGTATTGAATTTCTCATCTTTTTCTTCTTGCGATAAGCATGATTGAATGAATTTCATCTTGTAAATCACATCCGCATTGCAAGACGTAACTCAGAAGCAAACCTATTACTCTACTGCGGTTTACACCTATGAATCCAACCCCGTAACCCCAGTCAATATGTCTTGAGAGGACAGCACTCCCGCACACTTAGGTCTTTGAGAAAAGATTACTAACCCCCCGTTACTAATATGAGACATTTCCAGCCGGGGACGGCCGGGCTATCATCCTTTGCTGAGGACCGCCGGGCAAGTTCTGGGACGGACCGGCCGGGACGGCATATAGCCGTCCACCGCCGTCCGCTCCCAGGACGGACGGACTGCCCCGTTGAGAACACTGCGCCTAGCGTTCAAGCTCGAGAGAAACGCCTCCTAGGCGATTGGGGCATGATATCGGTATCACAACTGTGAACGTAGGGTACTATTACTGGCGATCTCAGCTGCAACATTAGGGCACAGTACATAGAATCGGAACCTGGATTTCGTGTGATCTCACCTCAAGTCTTCCTGAGAAAAATCACAAGATATATGATACATCACACAAGGCTTTGCTCGATGGGCCTAGGCAGTCCTTGGCAATCTCTAGGTTTCCTGCTCTACCACGCAACCTGAATGGTTGAATACGGTTAGTTGGCGAAGCGACCCCCCATAACGAGTCCTGGGTTTTGGAGCAAGATTGTTGCCTCACGCCAATGTAGAAGAATCCTCTGCTGGCACAGGTATCTCCTGGAGGGAGGTCGGTTGGTGATGGATATCCCCTTCGAGCACGTTAACTGGTGGGAACTGGCAAATGCTAGCATGTCCAAATAAAATTTATATTTACAATTTTGTCTCGAAATTGCAAAGTATGCCATACCTTAGCTCTGTATAGCCCGGACTACGCCTTTCCTGCTCTCAATTTGACGCACTTGCGAGTTTCGCTACAGCAACCGTTTATTTAAGGTAAATTTGTAGCCTAGTTATTGTCAATTAATGTGCTACTTCGCCGAACCAGCAATGTTTGCTCGTGGCCTGTATTTTTCCATGTAGGCTGATCCCACCGCATGCGCAACCCCACAACAGGTAGCAGATGTGCTCGTAGGTCTCTCTTATCCCACCAGCACCACTATCCTTACACTCCAGTACACAATACCCTTGAATATTGTCTGACGCCAGAATCCTCCGCGTGCGGTGTGTCTCAGGCTTCTCGATGGACATCAATTTGGTTAGCAATTGAAAAAAGTTCAATTGTCGCCGAGGAGAATTCCAAAACTCCGATCTTTCTTCCATCACCCCGGCGAAGGTTTTGGCTATTTCTCGTCGTATTTCTGCACACCCCTAACAGGCTACGTAGCTGTAGCTAGGCTTCTGTGCTCAAGGATATTCGGCCATCTCGTGTAGCTTTTTTATTTTTACCACTACGACATCTACCCAGAACCTAGAAATCTCGTGACTATCAGAACGGGCACCGGAACGCCCCTTGCCCGACATGAGCTCCGCCCAGTCTCCCTTGGCATTCGCGGAGAGCAACAGCCGACACCTAGAGGACTTGGTAATCTTCCGCTGTATCCTAATGAGGACGGATTTTACTCCATGACCTGTCTACTGGACCTTACCATTACTTCTCGCACAGCAGTCGCTCCCGCCAACCAGGATAACCGCTCTACGATTCACCCTTCGATTAATGACCTTTCTGACCTCTCTGGCGGAAACTTCCGCATCTCTCCGTCTGGTCCCCAGCACTATTCAGTGTTCTCAGCCGTCTGGGGTCCCGTCGGACCCGGCGGGGGGGCTGCAAAGACCCCTGGACGAGACGGGACGGCAAGCTGTAGTCCGTCCTGGTCCCCAAGCTCCCAGGACGGGCGACATTAGGGAGGACGACGAGCCCCACAGTCTGAGACAACTTCAGCTAGGGGACGGTGGGGGGCGGTGGGGGACTGCAGGTGACGACAGGGGACGACAGGGGACGACGGGGGACGACCGGGGACTGTGGTTCTGGCCAGGTACTATCAAATCCATCCTATCCACGCTGTATTTGTTGGAAATAGTGGATGCTGCTCGGCATGCTCACTGTTCTCTTGCCCGCTGGCATATCCGTTGGCCGGCATATCCGGCCGTCTACACCACTACCCGGCCGTCTACTCCACTACCCGTCCACCGGCACCACTACCCGTCCGTCCACCCGCCATCGGTACTTTTGTTACCCCTTCGTCTGCTTGTCTGCTTATTTGATGTATGTTCCCGGAGCCGGCCATTTGCCCGTTGCCGCCTGTTCGTTCCCCTCCAGCCACTTGCTTTGTTGTGGCGGATGTTCTTGCAATGCGCTTTTCCAAAGCGCATCCGACGGAGAAGGATAGGAACTTCGTGGAAGTTCTAGACTGTCGGGAGTCTTTGCTCCTGTGTTTCTTTTGTTAGCACGGGAGTGTGGAAGACAGTGGGAGCGCGGAAGGAAGGATATTGGAGGGTCTTTGGGGAGTTTCTTGTTTGTTCTCTCTTTTGTTAGCATCAGGAGCGCACAGAGGAAATATGGGATAGGTGTGTGAGATATAAGAGATATTGGCGTGAAGTGATAGCAGGAAGGATAAGATTGGTGATTGTTTTTCGTATATTTATACTCCTGTTTTTTCCTGTTAGTTTAGAGTTGAGCAGAGTCGTGGAGCGATAGTCAAAGAGTTGTCGAATAGAGCAGGTTTCGGGGCGATTTGGTGACCTTTCCTGTCCTCAGTTGTGCAGAGTATTTACAGCACATTTAGTCCTCGCCTCATTCGGTTATCGTCGTGCGGTATAGCTCTAGCTCCGGCGAGCCCGTGGATTTCCGATAGTATTCCCACACCCTCTGAGAATAATGCTAAGGTCGCCAAATGATATAGCAATATGATAGAGGCAGGCGGGGGAAGATAAATAGAAGAATGGACTTGCTCTAAGGTAGAAATATGAGAGCAGAATCTATCAGATACCGCAATATCCAACCCTTTAATCTCGATTACCTCAACGCATTCCGCTCCGCACTCTTTAGTATTGAATCTCCATTGCTGTTTCTATGTCACAGGAGGATGAAGCGACAGTATCACAGGATACAATCTGGGATCCTGATATTGATGTGGTTTTTGGACTTACAAATAGTGCGTGTCTTACAACCATTTTAGCACATCCAATCGAGGGTAGTCGGGGAAGTAGTCCGGGTAGTGCACTAAGTAGTGCTCCAAGTGGACTTTTAACCCCCACTGTCGGAAGTAATCAAGGGGAGGATGGGTATGAGGGGGGGCGTCTCAAAGAAGAATATATGAACGGAAAAGGCGAGTTCAATTTAAATGCAAATACCTTATATATCAATCGTAGTTCTATTGATTTCCATATACATTCTAAGCCTAACAACTCTTATTACGATCTTTGTGTTTCTAATACGGCAAAGAAAATTAAACTCAGGAGCGCGAGATATTTTTGTGGGGGACGGCAGGGGGAACGGTCCTTCGCTCTAAATTGTCGGGCAAGTTCTGGAAATGACGGGACGGGACGACACAATGTCGTCCGTCCTCGTCCTTCATTCTCACTTGTGGGGCAGATTGACAAAAAGACCGGACGGGACGACGAAATGTCGTCCATCCTGGTCCTATCCTAGCCCAGGACGGACAGACTGCCCCGTTGCGAACACTGGCTTGTATTCTAGCAGTGGGCTTCCTGTTGGATTGATTTTGCCAATCAGATATCAATTTGGATCGTCCCCGGTCGTCCCCTGCCATCTCCCACCGTCTCCTAGACAAGTTGTCACAGACTTTGCCGCCCCGTCTCGTCCGGAGGTCTTGGCAGTCCCCCCGCCGGGCACGACGGGGGCCCCGGACGGCTGAGAACACTGGCTAGAATACTAGGGGTGGGTGGAAGTATTGGGACAAACCAGGGTGGTGAGGCCAAGCGCAAAAATTTCCTCATTCATATAGGTTTCAACTCAAGGGTACTGTAAGGTTCAAAATCCGGTTGGTGGATTTTGAAGTCCTACTCGTTAGTTTTTAGTTTGACTTAGAGAGGGATGAAGTTTGATTGGGGTTTTGATGGGCTCGGAGCATAGTGATAGGGTATGTTTGAAGGAGGAAGGGGAAAGTTTTCTTTCTCTGTGTAGGGAGATCCTCTCCACCTGTCTTCCAAACCTAGTCAATTAGTCAATAGCAACTGAGAACGAACGAACATCGAACACCACGAAATACTAATCGAACCGAATAAGTGTTAGTGTGCTAGTGAAGCACACCGAGTCACCGAGTGATAAGACCTTTCCTTCAGAGTGCAAGGACTAATTGATACGAATCTCGCTAATTTATTTTCATTCTTTTCTTCTTAGTTTCTCTTTCTTTCGAACCTACCGATTTCCGCTTTCTCACATCCCATTTCCGGGCCTAAATTGTCTTTTCTCAGTATGATACCTAAAAAGGAAACTAACGGCACCTGCGTGATAGCTAAGTCAATAAATAGCTATTTACTTTATCCCCCGCACAGACATTTGTATCACTATTAGTCCCAATACCGGCACTTTGCTCCTAACACTTGTGCTCGCGCTCAGCATTGTTGCACTATCGTAGTCACCGCACGGCTTAGTAATGTCTCAGGCTCTACTGCATTGACAAGCAAGCTGCGCAGCTTTCAATGGTAGCGTATGGTTAGAAAGGCCTGCATAGGGTGTCTCAGGCTTTTGTGCAGCACCTGTCACATTATCACAATTTGGGCACTCGAAATTACCCCGAGGAGAAGTCAAATAGTCTGGTGATCCCCCGTTCTCGTGAAGAATGGTTTTCGCAGTCGCTTCTTGCAATTGTGAACTTTTACTGTAATTACAGGAAGCGCCACATCCAGCATGAACTACGAGTACGTGTAGGTTTGTTCCGTTGCTTTTTGATAACTTCGCCTCCATGTACAGTACTATTACGAGTACAAAGTTCTGCAAGAAGCTATGGAACAGTTATTTGGGGCTAACCAGCCGAATACATCCTTGCAGTGATCCCAAGCAGCCAGTCCATCCGGTTTTGAGTACGCCCGGCCTTTTTCAGGGACTGCCGGACCGGACTGTGGGAAAGCGGCTTTTCCAAACCAATGCCGGGCATGGTCTGGGTGACTTGCGGGCCGATGTTCAGGGATCACTTGTTTTTCATTACTAATAAATATCTAATTATTCGACAGGATTAATATTTTATTACCAAGTCACTCGGTTAAAACATAATTTATTCACCCAAGCTAATCTAGTTAGAGGGTTGTGTGGGGAATGGTATGGGGCTTCTTGGGGTTGGACGGTTTTATTTGGGTACCATGGTTGTTCATGGTGGATGACATAGATTTGGATTAGGCGAGATATAGCACTGGGGACATGTTGCTACTATTATCCTATCCCGAGTGACTTAAAACGGAAAACCTGCCGGCCGTCAACAGATATCCTCAGATTTCCTAGGCACCGGGCGGCTTTGACTTGTGTTGCGCCAAGACTCGACCTGGCGGTTGCCTGGGCGCCGCCGGGGTTTGGCGGCGACTGAGAACCTCGACCGGACTGCCGACCCGTGGTCTGTACCATGGTCCGGGCTGGTCGTTTAGGATCACTGCATTCTTGTCTGTTCCGGCTAATGGGTTCCTATCCCTGTATGATACCGTAAAAACTCCAGAGATTCGCCGTCGCCCCCAACCCTCTAATCCATTGACTCAATGACAGAAGCTCTTAAGAAGAATTAATGCCTTCCCGGCACGGGATAGCCTGGGCCCCTTGGCTGTGTTGGATCTCATCAACTGGTTTTCGCATTTCCGTTAACTTTCCAAACTAAATCTAACGTGGGCTGATCTGCGCTTTACAGGGACCTCCCGAAACGACGAATTGCAAGAGTTTTTACGGGACACGTACTATATGAGTACCGTACCAGCACCTAGTTGCAACCAACAACCATGGTTCGAACTTGTCTCATCCAACCAATTCGAAGGGCCGCCACCACTCCCACGTGAACTTGACGTTCTCCCGCTTTATCCTGATGACGAGGGGTTTCACTCTGTCAACGGTCCGTTGGACCTAACCATCTTTTCTTCCCCTGTCAGGGTCCCTCCTGTTCACCATGAAGATCACGCTTTGATGCCGCCTTTAGCGAACAAAACCTAAAGTTCTACTATTTAACACTCATGCGCTCCGGTTAGCGGTTGCCAAGGCTCTTGTGGTCCTCGCTCTAGGTTGGTTTCCTTCTCCCCCCAATTCCCACCTAATTCCCTCACCCCAGCTTGTCCCTCTTTAACCGCCTGCTAGTGATCTACAAACACGGCCTGAAAAGAAGATCTACTCTTGCAACGAGCCCAGCTGTACCTGGCCATCTCCGTTCCCAACGCGACAGGCCTTGACCCGCCACCGCGAGGCCATGCATCTCAATATACGCGTGGATTGTCCTATCAAAGGTTGCGAGCGGGTTGGGGATAAGGGGATCAAGAGAAAGGAAAATCTTCGGGCTCATGTGCAGAACAAGCATCGGGCTCTTGTGCTGAACAAGAATCATGTCGAGCTTCCTAGGGAATCCCGTGGGGACTGGCCTGAGAATAGTGCATCCAGGGGATATCATTGTTGAATTACCTATAGTGCATGTGGTTTGGTGGATGTGGTTCGGATATGCGGTTAGGTGGATATGCGGTTTTCGGGCATGTGTTTTTGTGGCGTGCGGTGACCAGGCATGAGGCACGATATTGTTTCTTTCGCATCCTATGCCACTAGGCATAGAATACAGGTTTTTGTTTTTGTCGTTTCTTTCATACCATATGCTATTAATCATATGGTAGTTCGTATAGGCCGGGGGCTTGAGGGATCATGGTAGATCATGAGATATCAGGATAGTTCTAGATTGTTTGAGATCATGGTTTGTCAGCTTGGTGTGTTTCTTTGGAATTTCATTAATCATTCGGTTCGGAAATAGGGAAATGGTGTAGCTACTTTTGAACATGGTGCTTGTTGGAAATCATGGATGCTGCTCGGCATGCTCAAGGCTTTGTGCTCTCGTCCGCCGGCATATCCGCCCGCCGACATCTCTACCCGTCCGTCGGCATCACTACACGTCCGTCCGCCAGCCAGCATATCCGATGTGCGTTCCCGGGGCCGGCCGTTTGTCCGACTACCGACACTTTTTGTTTACCGATAATTTTGCTCGCTCGTCCGCCGACACTTTTGTTCGGCCGTCTGTTGGTTCTTTTGTCCGGCCGGTTGTCGATTCCCGTCTGTTCGCTCCCCTTCCACCACTTGTTTATTGGCACTTGTGCTTTGTTGTGGCGGGGGTTCTCGTTGTGCTCTTTGGCAAAGCGCTTCCGACGGAGGAGGATACGAACGCCAAGGAAGCTATAGACCATCGGGAATCTTTGTTCCTGTATTTCTTTTGTTAGAGCGGGAGCGTGGAAGGTAGTGGGAGTGCGGAGGGAAATTGGGGAGTCTTTGAGTCTATTGTTTGTTCTCTCTTTTGTTAGCATGATTGATAGCATGGGTGTTGAAGATTCTAGATCGACGTTGGTCGATTGAGATAGATTGTGGAGGTTTCGGGAGTCTGGCGAAGAGTTCCGATGTTCGATAGATTAGTATGGAGGTTGAGAGATTGACAGGAGATTCTCAGGACATGTCTTTCCTTTGTTATCACGGTAGTGTACGCAGGAAAGGGTAGCATGCTTGGAGAGATACAGATAGGTGTGGTGATTCACGGAATGATGGGGATACGATGTTTATGTTTTACTTATACACGTGTCTTTACCGTTAGTTTAGAGAAGAGAAAGCGAACCTGATTTTTCCTTACCATACGCTTTTGGGTGCGTCCTACCACAGCCACCACAAAGTCCTTTAGGGTTTTTTCTCCGTGCTCCGACTGCCTTCCACGATTCCGTGCTAACAAAAGCAATATAGGAACAAAGACCCCCGACGGTCTATTGCTTTCTTCCCGTTCATATCATTCTCTCCCGGAAGCGCTCTCCCAAAGCGCACAACGAGAACCCGGGCCCCAACAAAGCAAGAGCGCCAACAAACAAGTGGGGGGATCAGGCAAGTTGACGGACCGGTACGAACAAATGGCCAGCCAAAATAACCGGTAGACAGCCGAACAAAAGTGTTTGTGGTCGGACAAACGGCAAGCCTCGGGAACGTACAGTGGATATGCGGGCGGGCATATGGACGGGCGACAAAAGAACCAACGACGGGTAGTGATGCCGACGGACGGATAACTTTATGCCGGCGGACAAGAGAGTAATGCCTTGAGCTTGCCGAGAAGCATCCATGATTTCAAACGATGGCATGCGAAAGCTTGGAAGAAGTCTTTCAACCCTAATCCTCATCGGGCCACAGGAAAACTAGGAAAAAGTCTTTTTCCCATTGATTCAGAGGTATTGCTACAATACGATACTTGTTAGAGAGCAGCTAAATATTTCTTGGAACCCTAGTTGACAAACCTCAAAGAGGGCTAAGTATGGTCTGTGCCACGGTAAGAATAGAATCTCGAATGCCTACAATATCCAGAGGCATTGCCATTCCCCAAACCGTGGTTGCAGGCTGTGTAAGGACGACCATGTATTCCGGCAATCTGAAAGGAGGGCAGTTTGTCGTTTTTCAGAACACTTTGTAGTCGCTGCAATCCTAGTATGTACATGTTGAACATGTCTGGATTGCTTGATTAAAGAATGTGACTCTCCTGGTGAGGTGGGACTACAGGCCATCTGACTCCTTCCCTTAGTCCAGGTTTGAGAGTGTAGTTGGAAGCCATAAGTGGTTGTAGGACTAGAACGTTGAGCCCAAGCTTCCAGTCCGTCCGTCCTTGGGTGCGGACCGGATGGATGGCAGTGCATGAGCGGATGCCCGGGACGGACGGGTGGGCAATGCAGGTTCCTAGGGCCGGGATGTGCCAAGTTTCTGCAGATGACGGCGGATGACGGTCGGGCCCTGTAGGTAGTGGCCGGGCCCTGTAGATGACGGCCGGGCCCTGCAGGGAATGACTGGGCGCTGCAGATAACCGCCCTGAGATACCATTTGTTCAAAGGCTGCGGGGCCGGAGTGTCAACCTTTGGCCGACCATCTTTGTGAAAGACGGACGCCATGCTCTGCCGTCCTCACCCTTCCTGCCCGGGACGCCTGGGACTACAGCCCGCCTGGGACTACAGCCCGCCAGGGCCCTGTAGGGTGCTCCGGACGGTTGGTAACACTGGGTTGGAAGTAGATTAGGATCAAACAAGAGGCTGGAATGCGCATATGAGAGTGATTTTACTGGTTAACTGCTTTAAGGCAAGACTAATAGGTAGAAGAAAACTGAGGAAAAATTAGCGAGTGGATTAAAAGGTGGGTGGGGAGTGTAGAGGAGAGAGCGAAGTGGCCTCAAACCAGGATGAGGGCACGTTGATTTCTAAAAGCCTTGACACGCAACAACGAGGCCCACATCTGGATATACGTGTCGACTGTCCTCTCTCAGGATGCAAGAGGGCTGGGGATAACCGGATTAAGAGAACGGATTATCTATTGAAAATTCACGGGCTTGCTGGAGCTAGAACTATACCGCACGGCGATAATGGAATAAGCAGCGAGAACTAAGTGCGCTGTAAACACTCTGCACAACCGAAGACAGGGATGGTCACCAAATCGCTCCGAAACTTGCTCTATTCGACATCTCTATCTCTCGCTCCAAGACTCTTGCTGATCCACGACTCTTCTGCTCTAAACTAACAGGAAAAGACAGGAGTATAAATAAACGACAATAATCACTAATCCTATCCTCCCTGCTATCATTTTCGCACCAATATCTCTAACATCTCCTATACTTATCCCCCATCTCCGTGCGCTTCTGATGCTAATAAAAGAGAGAACTAACAAGAAACTCCCCAATGACTCCCCAATATACCTCCCGCACTTCAATTGCCTTCCGCACTCCCACTGTCTTCCTCACCCCCGTGCTAACAAAAGAAATACAGGAACAAAGACTCCCAACAGTCTAGAACTCCCTTGAAGTTCCTATCCTTCTCCGCCGGAAGCGCTTTTCTAAAGCGCATAGCAAGAGCATCCGCTACAATAAAGCAAGTGGCTGGACGGGAACGAACAGTGGGTAACGGACAAACGGCCGGCACCGTGAACGCACATTGAATATGGGAACGGGCGAACAAACGGGCGACAAAAGAACCAATGGCGGGTGGTCGGATGGGTAGTAGTGCCGGAGGACCGATAGTGGTGTAGACGGCCGGATAGTGGTGTAGATGGCCGGATATGTCAGAGGACGGATCTGCCGGCGGGTAAGAGAATAAAGCCTTGGGCATGCCGAGCAGCATCCACTATTTCCAGCATTATCTTCGGGCTCATGTGTGGAGCGAACATCGGATCAAGCCTCCTCGGGGGTCCCGCAGGGACTAAGTTAATGGAGCGGTGCCGATGTGATATCGTTTGGGTACGGAAGTTGGAACCCCAGCGGTGTGAGTTTTGGTGTTGCTTAAATTGCTTTGATGGATGCGAATTTAATTGCATTGAGGGTTTGGGATTGGTGTTTGCAGGAGGGTTAATTTGGGGTAGTGATGGGATATTTTTCTAGTTTTTTCAAGCTCTTTGCTTGCTTTTTATCTTGTTTGGTGAGATGTATTACATCTCCCTGGTTGAGTATTGGTTTCTTCCTGACTCATATTGGTATCTTATAGTTGATGTGCTGAAAAAAAAAAAAGAATTCAGTCCGAGAAAAGGGGGGTGAGAAAGCGAAATCGGTAGACTCAAAAGAAAGAAAGAAGAAGAAAGGGAAAGAAAATAAATTCTGGAGATTCGTATCAATTGGTCCTTGGACTCTCAAGGTAAGGTCTTATCATACGGTGTACTTCACTCGCACACTAAGACTTATCCTGTTCGATTACTATTTTGTTTTGTTTGATGTTCGTTCGTTTCGGTTGCTATTGACTAGGTTCTGAAGACAAGTGGAGAAAATCTCCCTAAATAATAATATTATCATACAGAAAGAAAACCTTTCCCTTCCTCCTTCAAACATACCCTATCACAATGCTGAAAGTCCATCAAAACCCCAATCAAACTTCATCCCTCTCTAGGTCAAACTAGAGACTAACCAACAGGACTTCAAAATCCATAAACCAGTTTTTGAGCCTTACAGTGCTCTAAATTGTGTCGGGAACAAAAATTACTCTATGTTTAGACTCATAAAATAGGCTATGTTCGGTAGAGAGTGTCTGCAGTCCCTATCCCATCTATGTTGCCGGAGGTGTTCTATATATACGCAAGCTGTTCCTTTGCAAACATCTTTCTTGTCCGTCAACCTTGCAGAGTTCCATACCACATTTCCGTCATGATGCCACACCGTTCCTTTCACTCAACTCCTTCGAACATTCCCCAAAACATTTCCCCTAAGCTATAGCTGTTCCAGACAGTCCTGATACCTTCGTGCTTCTTCTCCGGTTTCCTAACTCTTATAGTGCGACACCTAGTTGTCTTCTAGACCTCCGGAGCATAACCTGTTACTTCCGGTATCCCTAGTGCTAAATCCTAAAACCTTCCAAACACTTCTCCTTACGCTAATCACTAGTTCTGGCACGCCCTTACTCACAGACTAACTCTTTCCCTAGCTTGTCCCACTATTGCATTTCCAAACCGTTGCCAAACAACCTTCGCCTCATCTTTCAAACCATGGAAGCTTCCTGATTTTCAACATAAACTGTACGGAGATGGCAATATGGGTGCGCGGTGTGGCTCTCAGGGTGAGATGCCGTAAAAACTTGAATAATTGGATGGTGTACTATGTAGTCTAAAATTTCCCTTCTCCGGACAGGGGGCAAAAATACAGCAAAAACACAGCACTTCCCCCCCCCCCGAGACAGAAAAAAAACCTTCTCGACTTCACTTAGAGAGGAAAGCGCAACGAAATAGCACACCGTCTAATTATTCAAATTTCCACGCTGTCGGTTGGGATAACTAAGAACACGAACTGTAGGGAGCTTGGACATCTAGAAGTGCGCGAGTTGGGTGATTCTCTGACCCATGTTCCTCAAGTTATGGTGCCACGCTAGGAAACCCACACACTATAGGTCCTGTTTGGCAACGGCGCGACTGTCCCGTTCGTCGACCGTTCCCCATACAACAATGGTTTTCCTCCCGTTTCAAAATGGTCACTTTATATGGGGAACAGCCGACGAACAGAACGGTCACATCGTTACTAAACTGGCCCTAAACCATTTCCCAATGACTCCCGAGACACCTCTCGTCCCTCAGAATTATATCTTATGCACTTGGCTCAATAGGCGAATGGTCTGTTCTAATCAAACATCATACCTTGCAGATATGGATGAGGACGAGTTTTGACCAGCCTAGGCTCCAATAGGGTTTCATGAACCCAAATAATTCCTGTAGCACAGTAGTATGCACCTATGCTGCTGAAATCATGGCTTCCACCTCCAGATCCCCTCTCTTCACCCCTTCTACCAGGAGGACAGACATGTCCAGACTTTTACCCAAAGGCGTTGGAGCATTGGAGGACGCCTTCACATACCATCACTCGGGAATCTCATCTTACAGACAAAGGGTGTACTCGGCTAAGGCTAATAGCCGGAGATGAGGAATAGATAGAAAAAGCTGGCTCAGGGAAGCAATGATTTTTTTTCTGTGCATTCTTTTGTGCCTATGACCGCGGTACTTATACCAGTGTGAGGTATCTATATATAACAGCCGGTTCCCCTCTAATTTCGCGTTGCCCATAGTCGGGGAAAGCAAGTGTGACTGGAAATCGAGTGCGATGCTCAGGTTTTTTTTTATTCCTCCCAACATAGGCTTCCATAATCCAGGTTATAAACCACCTAATATGATCTGTATATACTAGTAGGTTATATTGTTTCAAACAAGTGCTAGAAATATTATTATTTCTTTATTAGAATCATAATAATTATAATATATCATTTTTGGAGAATCAGAAACAGATTTATCTGATAAATCTTCTCCACCACCCCAAGTTTGATAGTACTTCCACCTACGTCTTTCTGTATTGTATATATCTTCCCAATTGGTTGTTGTCTTCATGTACTTTCAACTTCAGAATTTTATTCGTAATATTTTGTAACTGAGAAATCTGAGCCCCAATTTTCTGTGCTCAACATACTTCTGTTACATTAAAATATCTTCAATGGGGGGTTCGATTGCGGGGGGTCTCCGGTGGCAGGGGGAGTTGTAGTAAAGGAAGGGGCATTAGTGATGGCCACTAGCATGACCGGTTTTTCTCCACCTTAGTGTGTCGAAATTTGGGTAGAGGGTTTGCAGCTTTGTTCAGTTCCAGAATCGTTGGCCCTCTTCTGTTCTGTTGGAGTGTGCGATACCGTTTCTACCAACCGCCGAGATGATCGAAGTGAGGATATCCGTTTTGGTAACTTGAGTTTCTAGGGGGTTGTCGAAGAATTTGCAATAAAGAGTCTTGTTGAGAATGTTTTAAATTTGCTGTAGACAGTACTTATATTAGTAGATGATATCCCATGATTGCGATGGCAGAGAGATGTAGATAGAGTGATGAATCATGATCGCGGGCACTCTGGTAAGATGGAGCAGAACCCCTGCTCGAGCATGCTCTGATCATGTCCATCGCTACGGAAGATTGATTATAGGCAAGGGGTAGAGACTGGGGGTGGGAGGGTGGCCCAACTACTTGTGGTCATGATGTGGTCGGGGTACTCTTGACTCCCCCTCACTGCCTGCTTGCCTGGGCGTCCCCGCTGACATGGAACATGGGTAACTGGGCGGTGCGCTGTTTCCTGACGCATTTTTCTCTCAGTAAGGACCAGAATCCTTTTGTCTCTCGGAAGCGGGAGAAGGACTGTGTTTTTGCGAGCCCCTATAGTGACGAAACAATGGGTAAAGGTCAATAAAGCTAGATAAAGGCGGTAACCGCAACCGTTTAAGCATCCACAAATCCTAATTCGGATTTTAATTTTGGAGGTGAGGAGTAGAGTGAGGACTAAGAAATTGGCAGCATTGAGAAATCCTCCTATTAGAAATGGAGGTCGTTTGCCAACGAGCCAGCAGACTGCACATATCAAAGATAGGGATTTATTGTTTCTTCTCGCACCGCCGGAGCTCTATAGATCTCGAAGGGTTTTATTTTAAAATCAAGTTACAAAACACTCGCGTGCTTGGTGTATTTCATTTTTCTCCAAATCCTCAACAATTACGTCCCACAAAAAGCCCCATCTTTGCAGAAAGTGAACGGATAACGGTAAAGGGATCTTAGAAATGGGGATAGGAGAATGGGTCGTGCGTAGTGCTATGTTCTCTAGAGCTAAAAGATCTCGAGGTTAGAGGTTGTGAATGGATGATAGGATGTTATGGTTAATTCCGAAAGCTGTGGGAGCCAAGCTGAGGCTGAAGGAACCCGATGAGCTGCCGCAGAGCTCCGATGCCCCCCGGAGAAGACCCTCTAGATATGTCCTTCCTTCTTTATCATGAGGGGTGCGAAGGAGCGGGAGCATGTGGGAAGACATAGTGATAGGAGCAGTGATCCACGGAGGTATGATATCAGGAAACTTTAATCATGCGATATTCGTACGGTACACCTATTTTGCCGTGAGTTGAGCTGAAAGTTGGAGGAGGTTAGAGAGAAAAAGAGGGACTGGACGATAGAAGAAAGACGTTGGATGTACCTCCCCTACCTTTCCTGTACAGTACCCGGGTTCCAAATTATCCTCTCACTCTATCCCTGCGGTATCTATCCCCACAGTATGAAATATGTCCATAATTCGCTTCTTAGATCCGACATTTTTGACAGCTGCGGGGTAGCTGCGCAAGCTCTTGCGCGTCTTAGCGATGTCTCACGCTTCGCCGCATAACCGCGCAAGTCGCATAATTTCTCGGGTATGGTTCGTTCGATCTTGGGCCCAGCATTATTTGTCTCAGGCTTTTGTGCAGCATCGATAACATTATCCACGTTTGGGCAAGTGCAGTTATGTACCTACAGTACAATAGAGTGGAAGAAGTCAAACAAATCCACCCCCCCTCCTTCGTTGGTGAGGGTTTTCATACTCGCTTGGTGCTGTGCGGGAGGGAATTAGATTTATAGGATTTCTGATGTGGGTACCTATTTGTGTTGTATTTAGCACTTGGGATTTATTCGGGCCACCGTACGGGAAGCCTTGTGCGAGCGGGGTTTTCGGAGCTGGATATATTATAGGCAGTCTCCCCTACGCCTCGTTTCTGAAGAGGAGAGCTACAAAAGACTGGGAATAGGATGAACGCGACAACAGCTCCCTTGGCCATAAGGAAGATGACAAGCACGTATCGTACCAATTTGCAACAAAATCGTCTTTTCTCTTCTCCCGCTTCCGCCTCTTCTTCACTGTGCGAGCCTGCGACAATTCCCGCATTTACCATTTTCACGACCAGACCCAATACCGGTCTTTTGGTGCCCCTGTGAGCTCCTACCACGAGCTATCATACGTGATCACGGTAAGCTATTAGACCATAAAAATTCTATAAGTCCACTATTTTAAACAACAAGGTATACGACAGCGATTCCGGACTTGGATATGGTTGACTTTTTGGGATTCAAATAGAATAACTAGGTAAAGATAGAGAGATAGAATTCAAGTATCCTAAGCAGAGAAATATTCTTGCGATAACAATAGGGAATAAAAATGCGGGAAAGACTGAAGAGACCCAAATACTCGTAACAGAGGAAAGAGAGACAATTGATTCGGATAGTGAACGAAAACAACTAACAAAGGGAAAACAAGCTGCCTTTTATCCTTCCTTGGATCATGCTGATCCACTTCCACACACTTCCAGCGTGTGCCGTGTTTTCCATCACGTTCACCTTTATTTCCGCCTATCTTGCTACTTCGGCCGAGGATAACACAATTCGGCCGAGGGTATTCGGTTATCCCATATGATAGGGGTAGGTCCTGCATAAGGAGTCGTCGCAGGTATGGTCGCAGATATCGTCGCAGATATCGTCGCATGTGGTGTTTGATGTGTACTCGTGCCAAGGTTGTGGCCCCCCAGCCACACCCCCCGGTTGCTCGCTCGCTCACTAACCTTGGGCACTCCAGAGGAGTGCCCGACAGCTCAACAATAATTTCATACTCAACAATAATTTTTAAATAATTTTAATTAGCCTAAAAACTGTTTTTATTTATCTCACACTGCGCCTATTACGCCCTTTCCTTCAAATTTCCACACACAAGGCCTTCATTATCTTCTTGTGATACTTTTTCAAATTTACCATCTTCTTCCAACCTGCCTTTACCTCATTAAGAAATGGCTTACGTTTTTCTCTTTCAGCCTTTTCCATGGCAGACTGTGCACGGCGTAGTGCTATTTCTGCTTTCTGAAGCTCCACCTCTTCCTTTTGCTTAACTATATGCCGCGCCTCATGAGCATAAAGCATACCACCCTTTTGAACAATACGACGAGATCTCTTTGTGGCAGCCCTCATCTTTTGTGCCGCCTTGGTATTTGCCAGATCTTCAACTGCTTGTTCTCCCGAAATAGCCTGTACCATTACACCTTTTAGGACTGTCTTCAGTTGCTGCTGAAATGTGGGCGATAAATCAAGTGCTGCTCTTTGGAGCTCAATTCCTTGTTGTCTAAGGGTACGAGATGTCAAGGGAGTTTGAGGTAACTCCAAGGAAGAACCAGATGGGGTGGAGAGTGGTGATTGAATCTCTTGGACTTCGCGGAGCTTTTCTAATATGACGTTTGGATTGTAGGGTACAAGGCCAGTTGCGCGAAAGGCTGAACGAATCGTCGATGGTTTAAAGGTTTGCTGCCTAATTGAGTCCAGTGCTGATAGAAACTCAGCTTTGTCGAAATCTGCACATCCAGTTCTTGTAGCTGCCTCAATAGCCTCAGTGTGATAGTGTTTATATGGTTGAAACACTACAACATCTAGAGGCTGTAATAGGTGACTGGTATGAGGGGGTAGGCAAAATAGAATTATCTTATGCCTATCGCAATACTCGATGAATTCACTGGTACAGTGAGAACCATAGCCATGTAGGAGAAGTAGGCGATAAGATCCCTTTTGACGTTGAGCTGAAAAGTGTTGAAAATGGGCTACCCATTTTAATGACAGATGGTCATTAGAGTATCCAGTATCTGAAACTCCTATGTAGTAATCATCAGGGATATCGGTTTCCGTATACCAGTATTCCTGGTGGATAATTGCAGAGAGAATTATCATAGGTGGCAGCACAGTTCCATCAGCGCTAATAGTCTCACAGACCGTAGTAAGTTCACGGCTTGTCGAACTACCCAAATATGCCTGGCGATTTGGATCTCTTGTAATGATCCATTGGTCCCGTCCAATTCCAATACGAAAGCCAGTTTCATCAAAGTTATATTGATCGCAGGGCATAATTTGGTATTTTTCACAAACATCTTTATACCGTGTAAACCAGTCAGAAATTGATGCAGGATCATGAGCATTTTTACGGTCAGCATCAATTGTACGCTGCTTACGTACATAGTACTCAGGATGTCGTTTGAGGAATCTTGGAGCCCAGTGTTCTCCAACTACAGGAGCGGGCTCTGACGTATCGGAATGTGCATGGAAGAGAATTGAATTTGCACATGCAGTAATCATTTGAAGACGAGCTGAGGTTCCAATATTATCCAATCTATCGAGGTATTGGCATACTGCCAGTTCTTGCTCCTCATCAAGCTTGGTATTTGCAGTAGGTCTCTTAGACTTAGAGATTTGGCTATTCTAGCGTGCTCGTAAACATTGCGGTGGAAGGTTAAACTCGCGTGCAGCGGCTGCTAAATTTGGATCTTCCTCTCCACGCGATGTTAGGACCTCAATTGCTTCTTGAATTCGGGATTCAAGCGCTTGGTAAAGCTCTTTTGACTTGGCTGTATTCTTGTCTGACATGATGGACTTGTTAGAATATAGAGAATATAATTTCGATAGTAGGATTCGGCGGAACTGGGAAATGTGATATTTTAGTAGTACAATATGAGAAGTATATTTTGCTATTGTCTATTATATACTAAAGAAATTTAATGTAGATCCATTATGCTATAAACTTCAATGGTAGAGATTACTTTTATACAGACTTCAATGGCAATGGTTAACTATAATCTAAAGTCAATGGGAAAAGTACATCATAGTAAGATCAGACAGAGTTTTATTGTTTTTTAAGTTGATTTTAAATCAATTTATTATAATACAGGCTACTCTGGTTTTTGTCTTCAATAATATATAAGTCCTGTGCTATTCATATAGCAACTCTAGTGGTGTTTTATCATTGAATAAAAAAAATTTAAAAAATTATTGTTGAGTATGAAATTATTGTTGAGCTGTCGGGCACTCCTCTGGAGTGCCCAAGGTTTGTGAGCGAGCGAGCAACCGGGGGTGTGGCTGGGGGTCCACAACCTTGGCACGAGTAGAGCTAACCGGTAGTCAAACATAGAGGCGTTGGATATGTTTGATATGCCAAGAGGGTTAGGGTTGTGGGTCGTCGCCACAAGGAAAATATGCGGTGAGCAGCCAAGAAACATTTCCGTCCAACACACTAGCGCTAATCTCAACAAGCAGAGGCAAAGCGCCCTTGGAAGGAATAGTCGTTTCCGGACGTGGTATAGCATTGCCGATTTGATCATTCTAGATCTTATTAACCGGTACTCACAATTATATTAGGCTACTCGGCAGGGACTCTTGTGGCTCAGAATGAAAATTCCCCTTGCGAAAACCGGTGGTGGATTTGAGGGGTTTTTACGGTAGCGTACACACCACGTTTAGCATGAACTGATTGGGGGTTTTATCTTTTCTCGTTCGTTTCGCAGGATGCCATCAAAGATCGATTTCTTCGCTGGGCACCCTTTTAGGATCCCTCTATGTTTCCTCCCGCTTCCCTCCAGCGAGGCTTTTGCATTCTCCCATTTCTCTCCAGAGGACCGCCACATCCTCCTGTTTTTCTCCAGAGAGGCTCTTGTCTCCTCCTGCCCCTCTCCTTAGTGGCTTATGTTTTCCCCGGCTCCCCTCACAGAGGACCCACTCCTGTTTCCCCCCGAGTCCCCCCACAGAGACCCCCATTCCTGTTTCCCCCTAGAGAGGCTCTTGTTTCCTCCTGTTTCCCTCTAGAGAGGTTCCTGTGCCCTCCCTCCACTTCCCAGAGGACCCCACATTCTCCTGTTTCCCTCCAGAAACATTTTTTTTTCTTTTGGTTTCCCTCCATAGAGATCTTTACCCCTGTTTCTCTCCATAGAAACTTGTACAATCTTTTTGGAACATTCAAGCTAGTCGGAATAATAAATATGGATTCACAAACTATTTTTGGTTTACCGCCCCATAATAATGCCGTATTGCCATACCCCCTAATATCCAAAGCTAGCCGACTTCAATAAGAGAATTTATCAGGATATTGGAAAACAGATGCTCTTATATTCCTTCTGGGTCGAGGAAAATGTTGGAGCACTAAACACCGAGAGGTAAGGAAAATGGGGATATTATGAAATATTGTGAGAAAGGGGGTGAAATATTTCACAACATCCCAATTTTCCGAACTATTCAACGTTCAGACCTCTGGTGTTTTTTTTTCTTCCCACACAAGGAGCAAAAGTGTACCTGCTATCCGGTAGTAAGATAGATTTTCTACTTGCAGTTGGCGTACTTTGGGTATTAAGAAACAATATGCTACCTCCGAAATTACATTAGCACACCAAACAGGACTTTCATAGCCCGTCTATTTCCCCCAAAAAATTATTCCACAAATTCTTGCCCCGGGAAATAGGAGGACAAAAATCGGACGCCAGATAGATATTCTGAGAAGAAATTTGATGATGTCATTCTGCGAAAATTGCCCCTCCTAGGGTATCCTGTGACCGTTGTTTTTTGCTAACTGGTTACCCTAACCTTGGGGGCTGGGTATCTAGCGATCTACTCGAACCGTGGTTCGAACTAGTCTCATCCGACCAATACGGAAGGCTGGAACCACTGCCACATGAACTTGACGATCTCCCGCTTTATCCTGATGGCGAAGGGTTCCACTCTGTCAACGGTCCTTTGGACCTGACCATCCAGCCTTCCCGTATCCCGTCTCCTCGCATTCATAATGGAGATCACGCTTTAATTCTCCCTTTAGTGACCCAAATCAAGAATTCTACTAGTCAACACACATGCATCTTGGATAGATGTCGGCAAGGCTCATGGGGTCCTTTTGATAGGTTAGTTGCTTCTCCTTCTAACCAGTGTTCCCAACCGTCCCGTCCGGACGCTAGGGCCCTGGCGTCCTATAGTCCCGGCCGTCCCGGGCAGGGTGGGTAGGACGGCCGGGCACGGCGTCCGTCTTTTGTAGACACCGCAGGACCGTAGGTTGACGGCCGGGCCCCGCAGTCTTTTTGGAAATGGTACGATAACTTTCGGTAGGGTTCGGCCGTCATGAGTAATGACGGGCGTCACCTGTAGGTACCCGCCGTCACCCGTAGGTACATACCGTCCTGAGTAAGGACGGGCGTCCCTCGCATGCCCTGACTGCTTCCCGCATACCCGAATCACTACCGCCTCGGCCCTGTCGTCACCCCTATCGCCTAACCCATTGCCTATAGGCTGCGTGGTCGCTCCACACCTCTGCCTGGGTTAATAAATACAGACTTGAGAGACGAAGGTTAACTATTTTGAGAAATTCTAGTGATAAAGCAGAGTCCTCGTCCCTTGGTCTCATTCACTCAGATATTGTACACTCTAAACCTTCTACCTTACCTTCCAGCGAAATTTGATACATGATAGTAGAACCTGAGCTTCTCTACATTATAATAAAAATGGTTCACTTCTTAATAACACTAACCTAATGCTAATGAAATTTGAAAACGAAACATAAACTAAGACACCTATAGGGCCCGGCCGTCCGTCCCGGGCATAGGTCAGGACCGACTGCAACTGGGCGTCCGTCCCGGGCAAGGGTCTCAAACGTGGCGTCCGTCCCGTCCTAGGCGAAAGACGGACGGACTGGACGCTTGGGAACACTGCTTCTAACTCCTGCCTAATTCTCTTACCCTAGCTTGCTCATCCCTAATCACCTGATAGTGAGCCACAAACACTGCCTGAGAAGAATGGTTGCTCTTGCCACTTACCCGGCTGTGCCTGGCCATCTCCGTTAGCGACGCGACAGGCTTTGGCCCTTCACTGCGAGGCCGTGCATCTGAATATACGTGTGGACTGTCCTATCCTGGATGCAAAAGAGTTAGGAATAACGGGATCAAGAGAAAGGATAACCTTCTAGCTCATGTGTGGAACAAGCATCGAATCGTGCTTTCTCGCGAACCACATAGGGGCTAGGCCGAGTCAGTTGTGGCTACTGGATATCTTTCGGATTGGGGGTCCGGTCTTCTACTCTACCCGGTTTTATGTGGCTTCTGCTATGTTGACTGTTTGAGACAGACCTTTCCATGAGGGTCAAGTTGGGGGCTGGCAGAGTATCACTTTCAGTCTCCGGGCATCCCTGTCCTCTTTCTTGATCATGCTTTGAGGGATCTTTGGTTCTATCGGTTTTGATGTGGCTTTTATTTTGTTAGCTGTTTGAGACGAACCTTTCCATACGGGTCAATTTGGGTAGTGACAGGGTATCCTTCTCTATCCCTCAGAATCCTCATCCGCGGTTTTTATCTTGATTTTCTGGATCTTCGATTCTATTTTTTTTGATGTGGGTTCTGTTATGTTGAATGTTTGGTACGAACGTTTCCAAGAGGGCCAATTTGGGTAGTGACGGGGTATTCTCTGCGACCTCCCGGCATCCCCATCTGCTTTTTTGTCTTGCTTTGCAGGATCTATGATTTTTTCCATCGTTGAGTTGTGTTCTTCCTGTTCTTGGAAATTGAAAATTTACCCCCACTATGTTTGCCAACCTAGACTGTTTTTTACACCTCATGAATCCATAAAAGTCCTGTAACTCTAGTAGGCTGGTCGCTTCTACCGGAGTCGCTCTACCATCCAGCCGGAAACTCATCCAGTCTACAAGCGAAATAAAGGCATATACCGGAACTCAAAGGCCCACTACCCACCCACGGGAAGGTCTTAGGATCAAGGTATGTAACAAAACTACCACGACTAGGGAACTAATTTTGTGCCCCAGAATATCTCCTAGACACCCATGGTTCCTCAAGGATTGTGCTAGGAGGTGCCATCTTGCTTCAACTTTTATCATTTACTCCTAACTTAGATACTTGAGTGGGGGTCTAACACCAGCCGGTATCCGACCTGTAAAAGAATTATAGGGGTATGGCGACTTGGAAAGCGAATGGCTTTTACTTTGAGAATATAAACACGTAAGCTAAATGGAGTTGCTGGAACCAGGCATATTCCAGTTTCGCACATTTCCGAACCTCGATATACCTGTCATTTCTTTGTACCAGGCAAACCACCATGTCAGAGAGTGGGTTCGAAGGCATCGGAGCCATTGGCGTACAATATTCACAATATATCACTCGAAGGTGTGCCCACCACCGGGGTTGTATGAAGTGGGTTAATAGCCGGTTCCCCTCCTATTTCGCTTTGCTCATAGTCGGCCAAAGCAAGTGCAACGCCAAAGCAAGTGCAACGCAACACACAAAAAGGATAATTGTTGTTAATAACTTATATTATGTACATCTATTTATATAAACTAAAAAAAAAATAACCTTTTCTGCGTTGCGTTGCACTTGCTTTGGTGTTGCACTTGCTTTGGCCGACTATGAGCAAAGCGAAATAGGAGGGGAACCGGCTATTATATGGAATGGGTTGCTTGTGGTTTTGTTCCTGGGCCGGGGGTGAGTGGCTTAAGCTCCATTCTTGGGCCGGGGGTGAGTGGCCTCTGAATGAAGGCGGGTATGGGATGATGGCTGCTCTGGACTAGGAAATTTGTATATATCAGTTCTTGCTGTTATTGTTCTGTTCCGGTAGTAATTTGAGAAACTACAAGGGATGACTTGGAATTTTAACCGGTGTTGAAATCCTGGAATAGATATCTGTGAGCAAGAGGAAAAATTGAGATAGGAGAATTGTTTAACTTACTGTAGCACTCCAGGTGTGTTGCTCTATACCAAAGTAGCCTCTAGTTGTTTCCCATATTCGGAGTCTAGCGGACATCACTTCGCTAGTCCACTAGTTGATTAGCCCAACATCCCGAACCCTCGGGTGCCGGTCTGACTACGGTATCACATCCCGATACTCCAAAAACCGGGATGATGGTGTGTGATCGCCCTTTTGGCCAAAGCAATTATAGTAGGTGGATAGAGGATTGATTATGCTGTAGCAGGTGGAGACCAACAGTACGGATATTGCGCAGCAGCCTATGGACACCACATGGCCTGGGTAGTCAAGACTGGCCTTCAACACTGAGCTTCTCAGGCATACTAACAATGAAAAAATGTTGGACAGGAAAAGCCAAAAAATTATCAAGTGGAATTGGAGCTACCATGGTATCCAATAATCTTAGCTTGGAACTCAATTGGGGGGAAGGGACGAACTATTTGAGAGGATTAAGTCCTCCTATCGGCGGTAGAGGTAGTTTGGTAATGAGTCAAGTTAGAATCCAGCTCGCACCAAAGCTGCGAGAGTAATGTTTGTCACGAGCCTTTCGAGCTGACTTATTCCTTGAACCGGGTCAATTCGAGCTTTCAAATGATTCCGTTTTTCTCAATTGCTTTTCACAAATCTCACAGGGAGTAAACGTAGGGCGACGAAAGGCGACGGGGGGAGGCGGGAGATGGTGGAAGACTGGAGGATATGGGTATCATCATAAAGCCTCTGTTTGATTTCGAGAAACAGGGAAACTTCAACTTAGTATCGGAAAAGTTTTTTATTTTCTTTCATCGTACATGTTATCGGATGCCTAAAAGCGGGTTTGTCATATCAAATGGTGTCTGATTGGTGAGCGGAAAGGACTCACCTTGACATGAACTAAATATCCAGTATACTATTACTTTACGCCAATCTTAGTTTATCATTCATTACCGATACTACTCATGCTTGATTTCCTTTGGTTCTCTTTAGCTGAACAGTAGTGCTGTGTCCTCTTCATCAGTTACATTCCTTCCTTCCTTTCTCTCTTTTTATTTTCCTTCGGCATGGTTTTCCACTTCAAATGATATACTCTCGACTCATATCAACACTAGGGCCCAATATTTGTTGAAAATGGCAGTTAAGAACCTGTAGCTGAAAACTACGGTGGTGTGCGTACCTCTCTTGTGAGGACGCGTAAGAGGTGAAAAAGTTTTCACCTCGCTGTTTTCCCTTCCTTCTTTCCTTTCTTTCCTAGACACTCTCATCACTCAAGTCAAGCAAGTCAAGTTAAGCGAAACTCTTCTCATTCCTCTTTCTCTATTGCTTTACACAAACAATACAAGGTTCCCTCACTATCATCAGAGCCAACTACGTCCACTGCGTAAAACCCACCGTGCAGTCATTACTGTTGCATAGACTGCCAGTTTTATCCTGTCCAGCACTATCAAATTTCCAACAATATTCAGCACTGTCAAGCGAGTGATATCCTGTGCCTACTAACTAAACCTTGTTCAAGCAGGCTCGAGCTCACCTCTTTTGAACATAATTTGCCAGGCTCGAGCTTGTTCCCTCGGGAGATGAGCCGGCTGGTGGCAAACACAACTCTCTTGACATTAAGTGATCTCTATCTTGATTTACATGATGTATTATGTCTCTCTGCTTAAGTTATGTTCTCCTATCCTTGGAAATTGAAAATTTCCCTCCACCATTTCATTCCGGTAACGTTGCTTCCTTTACATATGCCACGATAACAAATCTTTGCAAACCTAGGCAGCTGGTTAGACTTAGTGAATCCGAGGAAATCCTGGAACTGGACCAGGCCCGCCGCCGCGGCAGGGGTCGCTCCCCTAGATAGCCGGAAACCCACCATGCCTACGAACCCATCGCAAACAACCCTGGTATGGATGCTGCCAACTCGATTCGCAGACACGGTACTGGCCCGGCACAACCGAATTTACTCCGAGAGTAGAAAGTATCAATCTGAGCCTCGATCATGAAGAGTTATTATTTGTAGAGATCACCGACCCAAGGACTGCGACAGCAGTTATCGTATTGGAGTGATTCATGACCGACTGAACCCAAATCTTCATACTATACTCCTATATAATAAACCAGTTATCGCCCAGTAATTCAATCCTGCCCCAGTAAGGCTGGACTAGCTTGGGCGGCAAACTATCCAACCGCAATAGGCCAGAAGCTTAGAGCTGAATAGCCGTGCACGCTGTAATGGATTCCGCGGAGGGTAGACGTGATTTACACTTCTAGGAAGTAATCCCGCGCCTCCAAATACCGCAGATATGGTGAATTCGGGGGGGTTTCGAAGCATGGTATCTCTGTCAGAAACCCCTTGGAACACTAAACCAAAACGAGCCACGTCATGACTCCTTTCTTCCACCCTAACTTAACCTCCCGAGAATTCATTAGGATTCAGGCACATAAGGACACTACTGTTGCTCGAAAAATACTGCTGCGCAACATACAGTCTCCTGGGCGCCCGCGGTTCCGAAAGGATTACAGAAAAATAAGCTTTTCCCCCACCTCCTCCTATTCCTTTCTCGTACTTTAGGTACTGGAGTGAAAAGCCAACACCGGTTAGTGCCCGGTCTGCGAGGGCATTTTATTAGCTCTCTGGATGTCGCTATTCGCTTGATCAGCGGAACCTCAGCTGCCATGAGGAAAGGCATTAGAGGTTCGGGGGTTTATCATGGTTCTGAAGCGGTGGGAGAGATAAGCTAGCTTGATAATCAAATAGTGGCTGTGGGTGAACAAGCGATTTGACTACATTCTAGGAACACACCGAGTGATAGGAAATTGCTAAGAAATCGCACAAAGATCAATGCTTAAAAAAAACACTACATTGTTTACATTTCCCCTCACAGTTTCAGAATTGAACCAGCAGAAGATACTTTCGGATATTGATGATTATTGTCAAATATTTGCAGGTATCTCTAGACACCTGCGGCAGACGATAGTACTTGGGGTGAATTTACATAAGTTAATACCGGTATTCGAGTATAATATCTTTTATAACAATACAATCATGATCACTTACCCCCACAATTGATAGTAATTTAAACTTATAACTGTGTACAAAACAATATTCTGGCATGTGTATTACTACATGTTCAGCATATGGATCAAAGAGATTCAATCCAACGCTACTAGAAAGAGGCTAGCAGTCACCACACTTGTAACTATAGCTTTAAAAATCTGTCAATTGAGTACAAAGCAAACCATAATCAAGTATGATATGTATATTTTCACTTTCAACTCCACTCCTTCATACTCCTCCTCCCTAAAGAGATATAGATTGAATTACCGAAAACAAACCTGAATAATTGAACCGTGCGCGAAGCCCAAAATCCCCCACTCCTGAGAAGTGGGAAGAAATCCACCCCCTTTCCCCTCACCAAGATAGAAACAACAAAGGTTTCTTGGCCTAAACAAGAGAGGAAAACCCAACGGCGTCGCACACAGCTCAATTATCCCTGAAATAAAAATAAAACGAACTCTTTATGACGTCATACGGAAACTTGCTAGAAAGAACCGTACTGGAATAGTAATGCAGGTGGCCGCGTTGCTCTAGGATAATCTAATCCGAGCTCAAGGAAACGATTGGTGCACAGTCGCGATCTGGAAACACTTTCTACTCCTGCGAACTACCACATTCGGAAAGCTTGGCGCATCCCCTGCCCCCTATTAACCAAGGGTTTCAGGCTCGCAAGCACTTGCATGTGCATGGTGCAGTATCATACCAGTACGAGTAGTTGTACAACGTACTATTACAATTTTCAGCCCCGCTAATACACATTTTTTTCCTACCTATCTTTAGCATTTTTATTTTCCCCTCTTCCCGGCCCCCCCAAACAGCTCAGCTGGATCAACCCAACTCTGGTCCGCCTGGTTAGGCTCAGTCATGCACTTTCATTGAGCTTGGGCAGGGTGGGGTCTAGGCTCAATTAGTTTAAGATAGTATCTGACATCCGCAACATGGACTCGTGTGGTGTTATTAGTCTGTAGCCTATCGCAGCTGAGACGTTGCATTTTGCTGGGCTAGGGGGCGATGGATACGGAGCAATAGCGGCGGGCACAATCACGGTAAATCATATCATGGACCATCTGACCGACCACGACTTAATCGTTGGACCGCTCCTAACTGTACTCGTATGATCCATAAAAAAGGGATGCGATGACCGATTGACGCAATGTGCCATGATCTGGTCGATCATGACCGCACCCATCGCCATGGAACGCTAGGCTATTGGTTGGCCATCGTCCTGCAGGCTGGCACTTGGGTTTCACCAATACCGGTAGTCTATTCTCTGTTGGCTGTACTGGCACTTATTGATTTCATGCTTGCGTCTAGGACTGGGTGGAATTTGAGAGACCCCTGCGGTAGGCTCAGAGCTTTCTACTCGCAGGGGGTTTGCAATTACAGTTCCACCAACCGCAATTGGGGGCGCATCCGCAGATAACTGTGATGATTCTAACAGGTACACTATCTGCGGATTGTGATGTGGTCTTACCAATGGTGCTTCGCGTCAGCTCGGTTACTAGTATTCTGGGACTAACAGCACCATCACGTTACACAAAAGGCTCTGCTATGCGCATAGTGGGTGAGGAGTAAATCCATAGATACTGCCGAATTGGCGCAGTGGCAAGGCACTAGGTCCAACTTAGTTATCTAGTATGTCGGGATTTGACGTCATCCCATCTGAGCACTATTTCCACCACTCTACAGTGGTGGTCCGCATAAGAAATGTATCATCCACAGATCTTTTGGTCAATAGCAAAACATTTCACATCTTTCAAACCAGAGGCAGTCATGACAATCCAGAAGCTGGACGTGCAAGTTAGCCCACTAAATAGTGAAAAATGATTCAGAACTGACAGCCAAGGGACGCAATGATTTTTGTTTTGAGGAGTATTTAAATAGACATGTAATTATTATAGCAGTCGAGTAGCCTTAGAGCAGGCCATATAGATGAAGCAATTTATCACATCCCGAAAGGCCGCTCCTTGACTGAATTTACCGAGATAGAGAGCAGTGCACTCGAGAAAGGGGGTATATTGGAGATCAAGCACAAAGGCAGGTCGAAAGCATCCTAACCCACCAGAGATTCAGACAACTTAAGCAGGTTCCCACCATTGTCTAGGAAGCTGTGCCAAAAAAGCCGGGGGTTTCCTTGAAGGGTGGGGTCGATTAGCCGGATTGTAGAAGCTTCTACTCACACAGTAACAAGTCCTTGATGACGGGCTAGAAGCGACACCTTTGAAGGAAATTTTTCGGTATGGATATTTATCAACCCTATTCCGACCGCCATCGAGTGGCAAAGTTCACCGGCCTCCAAGGCCCTCTCAGAGTGAGAAAACCAAATCCGGGCGTTCATACCGAACCTCGATTTCTCCGCACCTGTCCCTTGGTCTGACCAAGCGCTCTACAATAATTATCCTTGATCCATTGGTCATTAGGCTGATCTTTTTCAGCTTGCCCTGGATTGGAATTTTCCATAGGACCGCGTCTATATTTAGCGAGACAGCTGACAGCTGTGGCCTGAAGCGCGTCGTAAGATAGCCGGAAAGCTCCCTAAAGTCGATACCGGCATCACACCTTCCAATTAGCCAAGATTTCCCCACAAGTTTCAGGCTCCCAAGCACTTGTGTGGTGCGGACAGCGTTCCACCGCGACTCCCAACTTTCCTGATGCCTCTTTTTTTGGGCTCTTTACCTTCACCAGTTCCACTTTCCCCGTCTTCCAGGCCTGCTCAAATGGCTCGGTTGAGTTGATACATGCTTTGTTCGTGGAATTAGACTTGCTCATGTAGAAATTTCATTGGGCATTGACATGGTGGAGTATGGGTCAAATTGCCGAAAGACACGCTCCCGACGAAAGCTCGGCATAGATCGGTGTGGCGCGATTCGCCCCTGGAGCCTGCATGAGGTTTTGCATTTCGCAATGCTAGGTTGAAGGGCTATACAGTACATAGGGGGGAACCGACCACGGGCACTATCGTGCGTACTGTACAAGTATGACGGGCAGAAAACGGGCGCAGTAACCGATTGATCGATTGTAACATGAACTGATCAATTATGATCTCGGCCATCGATAACGAACATGGGGTTATCGGCTACTCTGCATCCTGCAGGCTGCGCTTCCTGGACAAGGGTGTTTGGATCTCACTGATAGTAAATGCTCTGTCGGCTTCACTGGCGCTGCTGCTCATTGTTTTTAGCCTTGTGTCTCCGGATGGATGGGGCTCGGGCTGAGCAGGCTGCTGGCTCAGGCATTTCTACAGGAGCACTCGTAAGGCAGTATGCAATCACTGTCCCACCAACCATGTGTCTACCGCCATTGGGCGCAAGCTCCTAGGCAACCACGATGATGCTAACAGTACACTCGTACTAGAGTGGGTTGTAATTTGTGACTGCCGGAGGCGCTTCGCTTGGACTCCAGCATTGCGGAACAGACCGACAGAAGGTGATTTTTTGGCTGCATTTTTTTTTTTTCAAAAGCTTCACCAATACTTCCCAACCACCACCATGATACGCAAAGGGTTTCACTATGCACCTCAGTGGGGACGTTGATCCATGGACATCGCCGCACTGGCCAAACTTCCATGGGTCTCTTGTGGCAAAGAAAACAGAAAGTCGAGAAGCGTTTACGGAATTCCTTTCCTGTGATCAACGGGCTTACAGGTGTGATGCATTTCACATCAAAAACGACCGCTCGTTCGTGATGACCACCTACTAGCCATAGAATCCGAGCACAAGCACCGATCTGATACGTATGGTGCCCGTATTAACTCGAGATATCCACTCTCTCCTCCAGGTCCCCTAACCTCCGTGCTATAAAAAAAAAACCTAAGAAGGACTAGCGTTTTCCCCACCCAGTAAATAATAAGTTTGTTGGCTGTGTTAGACCCATCCACTAGTATTCACAATTCTAGCTAGACCAAACTTGGGCTGAAGCAAGGATTGACGGAGATTAGAGGCCTAGTGGAGATAGCGGATAACTCGAGTTAATACGGTATGCGCAAAAGCACGTCGGGCCAAAGCATGAAATTTTACAAGGTGTTTATTTGGAAATAGAAATAATAAAGTCTCTCGAACTCCGATCCGGTTGGCCGGAATTAAATATGTTTGCGTAACGCAAATTGTGCAACAGAATAGGTCAAGGGTCCGTCAAGCTCTTGGCCCTGCAGCAATGCCCTGAGGCCAACTAGAGGAGGTTCGACTTACCATTCATAGCGGGGGCACCTCCGCGTCCTGCATCTGATATGTCTTAGTCTTTCGCGCAACCTTCATGCACTGTTCCAATGAAGAAAGTTGCGATTTATCCGTTTCACAGCGTGTGCAGGCGTAGGCAATGCAGTTGGTTGAACTTTAGCCAAGGTGTTGGTGGTGGTTGGTATTCTGGTGGGGGGCTTGGGTAGTCATGTTGCGCAAGGTATCATACCTTATTGTGTATTGGAGGGTTGTTGAAAAAGGTGCTATAAAAGGGTTCCCCCCTTTCTCCTCTCTTCTCCAGAGCCATTGAATCCCAATTCCACAACGTCAACTTTTATTCTCCCCGCTACATCATCTTCCCTCTATCCTACCGGTCTACACCTGGAGCTACAGCTCCTAGAAAGTTCCTCTATTACAAACCTGAGTCTCGTTCCCCGGTCGAGCCCCTCTGACGGCCTCACTCTCGTGAATCAAGGCACGCCCGCACCCCAACCCGCCGCGCAAGAACACTCTCGTGCTAACTACAATAGGCTGCAACCCCCCCGCCTACCCCGGGGCCGATACCTAGGACGAACGAAGCGACTTGTGCTCGTGATTTTAGAGTTTGGGAATGCCCTATTCTGTTCTACGGGGCCGCTCGACTTTATGTTACAGGGTGGGTACAATGGGGGGCAAAAATACGTTCACATTTTTTAGGTGATTGCGATTACTAAAAATGTGAACGTGCCCTTTCCCCCCACTGTAGATGATAATTGCGAGATAAACTTCGGGATATGCTGGGTTGAGGTTGGCTCATCCCTGAGTGTGGCGGCCCAAAGGCCATATGCTAGGTCGGGGGTATTCTTTTAGTTAGATACAAATAAACCTTATTGAATGTGAGCCCCAAATTTCTTTCCACGAAAACCCAATTTTTTGCCCCGAATCACACCCCACCGTACGCATTCTTTGGATTATGGCAGTCTGGGAGACCGGAGTACGGCTGTAGCACAAAGTAATCATTGGCGCAGACAAAACAACACCCCCCCGCGCAAAGAGTGTGCTAGATTGGGAGTTTGCTGCACACCACAAGCCCCTTACGAATCGATCCCACACCACAGTCGACGTGTTGCTCATGCAGGCTAGGACTGTTCCTTGTGCAAAGCCTGGACTTGTCTCCCCCCTCCTCAACCTTCCGCAGAATACAGCACCCCATTAGATCACGTTTACTTGCGATGTGTGGATTTGCTTTTGTTGGAATTTTATTCAGTGCATATCGACATCTCGAATTGGATAAAAATGTCTTCGGGACTTAAAGGAAATATGCCCCACTCCTCCCCCGAGGATCACACAGGCATAGGCCCTCCTTCCGGAAAACAATCCTATAATCTACCTGCAAATTGGCCGACACATTGAGTGCCATAGGCCTCCCCAGAGAACTCCATGACTTAGCGAGCCCGCCACACACATCATTGCCATACGAAGCTTCAGGGCATTCGGTATGAATAATGTATACTGGACTGTGGATACTGATGCGATAATGGGGTTTCGCTCTAGTGATAACATTAGCAATTGTGAAGTAGTATTCACAAGAGATTTTAGAACGCTGGATTCGCTACCTTTAGAATGCGGAAGTTTCCCTCTCTGTCTGGATCACAATGGCTATTCTTCTGTCAACGGTCCAGCATTGCGTGTGAACCACAACGAGCACCATACAGCTCGCTCTTTGGATAACCAAATCCCCGACCCCGTTGGCGAAATCTCCCGCACATCCCCCTATCGCCGCCAGCACCCTGTCGATGCCGTCACGGAGTTTGCCATCCCTCTCTACAGCCCTATCCCTCACAGCCCTCCTCATTCACCCCCATCTTCCTCTCATAGTAGCCCCACAACATTCCCTCCAAGGAGTTATGCTTGCAAAGAACCTGGATGTACCTGGCAATCCGCCTTTCCGACGAGGCAGGGCTTAGCCCGCCACCATGAGACGAAGCATCTCCAGAAACGCTTCGATTGTCCGATCCTCGGATGTAAGAAAACCGGTAGTATGGGGATCAAAAGAAAGGATAACCTACGTGCCCATGTGTGGACTCAGCATGGGGTTCAACTGTCTCTTGAGTCCTTCACGAGCTATGCCTAGCCGTCCCCGTCATTACATATCGCCCGATTCACGAGTCGCACACTCTCTTTCAATCTCGCTGGATTTTCCGAGGCTGCTATTGCATCGAGTTGGTAGCTTTTTTTGCCCATTCTTGGGAGTGTTTGTGGGAGCGCCGATTCCCCCTCTTTTTGTTTTTCGTCGCAGGGTGATTTCTTGCATGTTTTTTATTTCGTTCCTTTACTTCCTTTTCCCCTTTTCATGCTTACTGTTTATACACTTGGGGAATAGCTGCCGGCAGGGGAATATTCCACTTCCTCCCTGCACCGAAACTCAAGCTTTCTCCCCTCTAATGCTGAGCGGTAACACCTACTTCTTTTATCTATTTTTGATTTTCTTCTCTATACATCCTATATATAGCAATTTTTTTTTTTAATTCACTAGGCTGGAGGGCTCGCTCGGTATCACTCGGTAGTGGATCGATGCGATTTTCATTTCCGGGTTTGCATTGGCTAGGTACGATATATATTTCTCATCGCATTTGAAGTTATGGCGGTACGAAGGCCTCCGTTATGCGCTGAACAGTTTTCTTCCTTCATTGGACCTTTCTAGACACCCACGGGGTTTTGTTTAGTCTTCTTTCGTGTACTCTTTTCTGTCGATATCTTCCGCACATCCCCTCGTGGTCTCCACTCACTTTCAGGCCGTTCTTTGTCGAAGTTTTTTTCTTTGTTTCTTTCATTTTAGCCTCAGGCTTCGCCGGTGTTTGTATTTATGGGCAAATATTCTCGTTAATGACGTCAACGTCCTCGCCTCCAACTTATCATATCAATTTCACACTCAGTGCCTTTTCAGAACAAACCAGCTACTAGCGTCCTCAATAAATCCCCCCATGAGGCGGCTGGATAGATAGATTAATTGCTAGAGAGCCGAGCCAATTATCCTAGAGTCATAATAGCTAAGTGACTTAGAATAGAGGCTAAAACTTCTGTGCAACCTCGGGCTATCCGTTCTCGAAGGGAAAGCAAGCAAGTGCGAAGCAAGCACACCACCGGTATTGTACTCTTAACGCTCTCAAGACAATTTCAGTCCTTCGACTTCCATCCTGCATTACCAGTTATTAAGTGAAAAATAGCGTAGCCTCTCGCGGCAAGAGGTAATAAAGATTTAATTCGGCAAAACGACCTCAAAGGAATATAGGGGTGACACAGTATGGGGCGGAGGGAGAAGGATAATAGGGAGGGCGGACGTCGGGGTAGTATCATAGGCGGTTGTGGGGTTGGGGAGATATGACACCGTACTTGATAAGCATATATCGTTGTCGCGCCCCCATCCCGTACAGTACTGTACATCCAAGTATGGTGCCGTAAGAACTGGAATGGTTGGGCTTCGCTCTAGGGCGCCACAGTTGCACCTCCTAGTACGGCTCGTCGCATTTTTATTTATCTCAGCTGAGGGTGGAATGGCAGTTGTTTTCGGTGTCCTTCTTCTCCTGATCCAAAAGGGGAAATTCTGAACGCCTTAGAGCGAAGCCCAATTATTCCAGATTTCACGCTATTCTTTATCCTGGAGATTCCGTACAGCAAACCGTTTCCTCCCCTCGGCCCTGACTGTGAGGTTAGACGCAGCAATTCAAGCAGGAACATGAGTGTATAGTGAACTCCCGATCTGCACTACGTTCTGCGCTCGGATACCTTTCAACCCTTGCGGCAACTACCAAAGGCAGTTAAGGTAATGTGACACGGCAGTGTAGTGCCACTATGTAATTGTAGGCACTCTTGCTAATATTCTCTTCAACCTTTGTCAACCAATACCATGTCCTGAATGCCGCGGGAAATTCAGAGCAATTATCTTAGATTGCTTTGAAGCCTGCGTATCTCCGCAGTGGGAGCGTGTCCAGGCTGACTGTGGACACCGGTTTTCATGATACAAGGTCGGATTTTGCTCCAAGCTCCTGGTGTTCAAGTTGGATAAAACCTGTTGTGGAGTCAAAGAAAACACCGGCCGGTACATACACTGGCACCCTGAGCGATAAGTGAAGCCACCTTCATACTTACAATACCTCTTTCGATATAGCTCACGTATCCATGCTTGTGAAAGACGATCCACAATCTAGGATCTCATTCCCAAGAGAAAGGCATCACCCGATGCAACACTCCCGGCACACGCTCTGAACGCTTCGCATCATACTAGGATTCTCGACAACCAATATAAGCGAATCATTTGAGCACCCCCCCCCCGATTGGGTAACTTACCAAAATTTCATCAAGTCTAATCAAACCCCCCAGAGAGGGGTCCAGGACTCTAGATTTCTGTGATGAAGCGAAAAGGCTTTGTTTTTAGGAAAGTATGATTGGGGGGGGGAGGTTCAGGTGTGCTCAGGGTACCAAATTTGAGTCTGTTGGAAATAGTGGATGCTGCTCGGCATGCTCACTGTTCTCTTGCCCGCCGGCATATCCGTTGGCCGGCATATCCGGCCGTCTAGACCACTAACCGCCCGTCTACTCCACTACCCGTCCACCGGCACCACTACCCGTCCGTCCACCCGCCATCGGTACTTTTGTCGCCCCTTCGCCTGCCTGTCCGCTTATTCGATGTATGTTCCAAAAGCCGGCCTTTTGCCCGTTTCCGCCTGTTCGTTCCCCTCCAGCCACTTGCTTTGTTGTGGCGGACGTTATTGCTATGCGCTTTGGAAAAGCGCTTCCGGCGGAGAAGGATAGGAACTTCATGGAAGTTCTAGACTGTCGGGAGTCTTTGTTCCTGTATTTCTTTTGTTAGCACGGGAGTGTGAAAGACAGTGGGAGTGCGGAAGGCAAATTGAAGCGCGGAAGGCAAATTGGAGCACGGAAGGCAAATTGGAGTGCGAGAGGCATATTGGGGAGTCTTAGGGGGGTTTCTTGTTTGTTCCCTTTTTTGTTAGGATCAGGAGCGCACAGCGGAGATGGGGGATAGCTGTGGGAAATGTTGGAGATTGGTGTCAAAGTGATAGCAGGAAGGATAGGATTGGTGATCGTTGTCGTTTATTTATACTCCTGTCTTTTCCTATTAGTTTAGAGTTAGAAGAGTGTGGATTAGCAGAGTGTGGATTAGCAGAGTGTGGATCAGCAGAGTCGTGGAGCGATAGTTAGAGAGTCGACGAATAGAGAGAGTTTCGAGGCGATTTGGTGACCTCTCCCGCCCTCAGTTGAGAAGTGTATTTACAGCGCATCTACTCCTCACTGCTTCGCTCCGTTATCGTGGTGCGGTATAGCTCTAGCTCCGGCGAGCCCGTGGATTTCCAATAGAGTCGTCATCGCACTAAACAGACCCCCGAACGAGCATATCGGACTTAAACACCAGTCATCACTCGGCGGTGGTAACTAGCGCCATTTTGAAAACACCCAGAATAAGTATCGACGAGTAATAGAGAGGAATAGAAGATAGAGGATAGAATGCTTGATTGTTTTTCCTGCCCAATCTTCCATAGCTCTGTAGCTATATTGAGATAATAGTTAACATGAAAAGACTCCAAAACACCTTTGATCCCATTCAAGACAACCCCTAGCCATTCGTCACTTCCATTTGGTCCCTGGCGCTATTACACAGCCGGATGCTTTGGCAAAGATGCCGCCGCCCTTGGCCCTTGTAGTTGTTGCCACCGACATATCCTGAGGTGACTATGTGGGCACCTGAGCGACCGAGGGGAGGCGGGTCGGGCGAAAAAAACGCGAACTATAGAGGACTGTGGCGAGCTTGAGGGTCTCGTGGTAGGGGGATGACTGTCGCGATATATAGTTTGTTTGTTCCCGGGCCCTCAGGTGGGGAGCTATGACCTCCGACCGGTTAAGCCGCGCGCTATCCCGTTTTCCTTCATGGGGCCGGAGGCAAAGCCAGAGTTCCTAACCACCACTATTCGCGATTTTCCCAATTGGCAACGGGTTCCTCCAACCCAGCATTTGATCCGTAATACCAATAACACGTTTCTATATATCTATGACAATGACCCCCTCCTGTCCAGGTTCGGACAACCACTGACTTCTCAAACACCAGCCCCTTACGAGCCCCTAGGCTAGTCTCCTAAATCAAGGGCCAAGCATCTCCTAACTTAAAGCTAAGTGTCTCCTAGCCTCTAGCCAAAAATTAGTTTCATATCCGCATATTCCGACACATTCCAACCCGCCCGTTGTTCTGCTCGCTAGCAGCGGAGCCAACTTGAGACCATTGAATCTCCCGGTATTAGTACCGCACTTCCCACCAAAAAGCTGACACCAGAAGCAACCAGCCCTATCCCAAAGGAAACTTAAGGTGTCATATGACATGTTTCGGGGGGCAATAGCTTCCGGGGATGAGCCAATAAACGGTATTGTGCCAAATCGCTACGTCAGTGGTACGCTACACAGGAGACCAGGAAAAGGGTGAAAATAAACCGTAGAAAAAATTGAACGAATGCGCAACGGGAATCCACAACCGGAAGAAAAAAGTAAAAACAAATAATGTAGCATCATAAAAACTTTAAGCTATACGAGGACATCTCAATACAACCGAAACAAGCTCCTGCCTGCTCTGAACGCTAGAACGGTATATTATAAAGAGAAGCTGACAAATCCAGACTTCGTAGAGATGTTTACCGTCTGTTTTATTTTTACTTCATGGGCAGGATTTGAAAATCAGATTGAACACCACTCAATTAGTACCTTCAGTGCTCAGATTCCCTTTTTCAGTTCTCCTATCTGTTAACGAGGGATATTGCGCAACATCCACACAAAAAATTAGAGACTACCTCCTGATGTGCGCTTTATGAGGGGAGGTTATATCCCCCGACTGCAACCTAACCACCGTTACAAATTTCCATTTCAATTGAGGTCCATCACCAATCGTCACTCGCCATTTTCACAGCACTGCGGGTTGAAAAACGGAAATGATTAAAGTGGGGTTTGGAAGATATTGCAAGAAGAAGGGTTCAGAGAACAAGAGAGTAATTTGTGAGGAGTGGAGTTCAATATAATTTATTTATCCTTGTATCGTGGAGAAGTTTTTCGATGGCTCAATGAGGTGAGATTTCAATTGAGGTAAAAGTGCGGGAAAGAAGAAAATACATTGGAAGGGAGTTTTTTTTTTCATGCTAGTACCGAGAGATCACGCGTCCTGGTACGTATGATAGTATGATATAGTACGCGTTTGCAGGATATCTCCAACACCCCGGCTCCCCCATAGTCTTCCCGAGCTCCCAATCTACACTTAAGGTCCCCGAAGCTTCAATAGCTGACCACCCCTCAGGTTGTCGGGTCCGTTGTACAAGTACTTTGTGATAATGACTGCCCTAAGATTTTGAGGGCGAGAGCCTGATACCTTTCGCTTTCCGGCCCTGCCCAGGACCCCCGGACTGTTCAGAGACACTAACCCCTCCTCCGGCTTTTGACTCATGTAACGTTGCTTCCTTTACGGATACCACGAGAGCAAACTTTTGCCAACTCAGGCAGCTGGTTAGACTTAGTAGATCCGGAAAAATCCTGGAAGTGTACCAGGCCCGCCGCTGCCATGGAATCGCTCCGCTAGTCAGCCGGAAACTCACCTGTCTACAAACCCGTCGCGATCAACCCCGGTATGGATGTCGGCAACTCTAACCGCAGATACAGTACCCGGCCGGGCGCAATTGGATTTATTCTGAGGGTAGGAAGTATTAATCTGAGCATCGACCGTGAAGAGCTATTATTTGTAGATATCGCGAGCCCGATGGGGACTACGACAGTAGTGAAAAGAGTTATCGTAGTTGAAAAACATTCCTATACAATGAACCAGCTACCCTCCCAACGGTTCAATCCTGCCCACAAACCTGGACTCGCTTGTGTGGCGTGTTACCCAACCTCAATAAGCCATTATTAACACGTGCAGTTGAATAGCGATGTACACTGCGATCGCTTCCACCGACGGTAGGCATTGTCTACACTGTAAGTAATCGCGTGCCTCAAAATACCGCAGATTTGGCGGCTTCGGAGGGATCCCGAAGCATTCTATCTCTGCTGGTAATCTAGGAAGACTAAATGAAAACGAGACATGTTGTGACCACGTTCTTCCACCCTATCCTCCCGTGAATGCCTTGGCATTAAGGTACATAAGGACACTTCCGTGGCGTGGAAAACACCTCTGTGCACCATACGGTCTGCTGGGCACCCACGGTTCCAACAGGATTATATCATGATGTGCTATTTCCTCCATCTCCTATTACTTACTCCTACATCAGGTGATACTGGAGTAAAAAGCCAACACCGGTTAGCGCCCGGTATGTCAAGGCATTGTATTAGCCCTCTGGATGTTTCGATTCGCTTGATTCCCGGAACCTCAGCTGCCCTTGGTGGCTCGGAACATGAGTGCTTTCACTCGGAGGGTCGGAAAGAGATGAGCCACATGATATCATCGGTGATGGCTAGGAGGTGAGCGGTAGAGGGAAAACGGAAACACGTTGGCGTTGGAAGTTTGTGAATGGCCTGAATATGAGGAAAGGGTGTTTATTTTAGGTGGGAGGAAGTCCGCTCCAAATACAGAAAGTGACCATTCAACCACCTTAGGCTAATCCTACCATACACTCAATACATCCTCGGCAATGATACTAGAACTCTCATCCAACCACACTAGTCTCCACTACTACTACGGGAATTACCACTACTCCATCAATCGGGAGCGGGTATATCCTAGAAACCTCGGGGTACTTGACGATGCATTTTCCGGGCGAACCACCATGTCAGGAAGTGGGTAACTTACAAAGGCATCTGAGTTTTGGCTCATGATCCTCATGAACTATCACTCGAAGATCTCTCACCTGTATCTGTTGAGAATTGGTCCTTCGGTCAGAGGTGTGTGGAGAGAACTATATAGGCTTCCTTCTCACTATTACGTATGCAGGACTCTGCGTGGAAGTGTGTATTTCACGTCATGGGTTGCGTCACTGCGGCGAGGTGTTTTATACCGTTCTTATTCCGCTTAGCTAGCTACTCAACCGAAAATACAATCTTCCGCTGCGCAAGATAAACGTTCAATCCCTGACAGTATCCAAGATCTGTGTGGGAGTGAGTGGCTATTCGTGGCCAAAGCTGGTGTGGGAGGTAGACAAGGTTTTGTCATACAGGGACGGGTGGGGGCCGACGGTGGGGGAATGGCCAAGCAGGCTATTATGCACATGATATGGCCGAGGTAGTCTGGGGTCTCCATCCCCCTACAAGGTTTGTCCATGCACACAAACGGAACAACAGACAAAGGTCAGAAGAAGGAACCGAACTTGAACTAGAAGAATAGGAGCTGCTATATATCAAGTAGTCTTAACAAGGATACGAATTGGAAAAGGAGAGAATAGCAAACTAGGATAAGCCATTGGAGAGCGTAACGAAATCCCCCTAATCGGGTAATGGAGGTTTGGCTAGGAACAAAGTTAGGTGCTAGTAAGCGCACCAACAATAAGAGTAATATTTTTTCCTGCACCCCCGAGCTCCGCCGGGCTCCAGGGATCTTACCTCAAAACTATAATAATAAAAACATTCCCATGCCTAGAATTTATCATATATACTCCTAAGGGGGTAAGGAAAGGTAGTAAACATTTGGGGGTTTGTAATGGCTCCGAAGCAGTGGGAGAGATGGCTTGATAATCAAATAATGTTTGTGGATGTGCGATTGTTTTATCCACATTCTGGGAATATACGGAGTGATAGGAAATTGCTCGGAAATCACACAAAGATCAACTCTTAAAAAAAAACACCACACTGTTTTTCATTTCCTCCCATGTGTTCCAAGATTGAACTAGCAGAAGTTACTTTCGGATATATTTCACATTATTATCAAATATTTGTGGGTATCTCCACACACCCGCGGGCGCACGATGATGTTTGGGGTGAATATCCATAATTTAATATCAGCAACCGGGTACGATATCTTTTATAACAATATAATCATCATCACTTATTCCGCAATTAATGGTAACTTTACTTATAGCCCTAGAATATCAATACTCCGACATGATTACTAACACAAGTTTAGCATGTGGCTCAAAAGGGTTTAATCCAATACTATCAGAACGAGGCAAGCATAATAGTAAACACGATTTTAACAATACACTCCGGGGTCCATCAATTGTGTCCAACCCCTAATCAAGTATGATAATATTATGGTATATATACTTTTACGTTTAACTCCCCTTTCTCATATTCCATTTTCCCAAAAGGATATTGGTTGAATTGCCGTAAAAAACGTGAATAATTGGTATGTGTGCAGAGTCCAAAATTCCCCTCTCCTGGGAAGTGGGGAGAAACGTAAATTAGCTCTTTTCCCCTTTCTAGGACTAAAACGGCAGAGGTTTCTAGACTCACTGGGAGAGGAAAGCCCAACACCGTGGCGCACAGTCCAATCATCCAAATTCCTAGGGTACTTTGCGGGAGCTTTTTCTAGATGTTCTTAGGCCAGGAGCCTTGAAATAAAAAAAGCAACCTTTGTGGCTGAACGGACACTTGTCAGACAGAATCCCGGTACTCAAATAGTACAAGGGTAGATCATGAATTCATGGTACAGAGCAAGGGTGGTCATCCACCGTTGTAAAGGCAATTTTGGAACACTGAAGGAATTTTGCGTTCCAACCCAGCCTGAGCCTGAGGGTCATGTGCGACAAGCACTGAATGCTGATTTGAGGAGCAAGGATGAGGTGTTGGTATCCTCGCTTAAAGGAACACTAGTAAAGGGTAGAACGAACACTAGTAAAAGGTAGGTTGGGAGAGGTAAACGATCATACTTAGAATCACTAGATCTTAAGAGAAAATAACAAGAGTAAAAGTGTCTTAATGATCCGAAGTGTGCCGCTTAATACGAGCAGGTAGTGTGCCGGATCAGGCAGCCGAGTGATATTTGATGAATGCATATAGAGAAATAAATATAGGTGAACGGAGTCTTTCTCATATATGACTTTTCCTTAGCAATCTACCTCCTAGCTAAGCTCGGTCACAATGTCTTCACACTCTACTGCTACAGATGCGCAACTTCTTCCAGTTCCAGGGAGTCCGAGTCCTCTACGCACATGGCTCTTTGATGCTGAAACCTCCGATGAGTATTCTGATTTCTCTGGTCCTAATGGACCCTCAACTTCTTCTACCACTTCTACCAAGCCTGGCTCTGAGGTAGACTATCATAGTCTTGATGCTGATTCAGAGCCTGGCTCTCGTCCTTCTACTCCTTCTCCTATTCACAATGCTCGTCCTTCTACCCCAGTCTCCGATCTCGGTCCTGACCCAGAGACCTCAGAAACCACTCAAGCTTTACGTACTGAAGTTGACATTACTCTTTGTCATAAAATCCGCGTACTTAAGCACTTTGCCCACTGGACATATCGACAAATCTCTACAGCAACTGGAGTTGCTCTCTCTACTGTGTACCGGATTGCACATCCACCTCTTACCCCCACCCGGAGCCGCACCCGTGGCCGTCACTCAATTCTCCGTACTCCACAACGTCAGCAACTTATCAAGCTAGCCACTGCTACCGCAGAAAATCGCCGTAAGCCCTATAGTGAAATTGCTCGCATGGCAGATCTTGATGCCTGTAGCCGGACTCTGCGTCGTACCATGTCTTCTGCTGGATACCATCGACGTGTTGCAAGGAAGAAGCCATTTCTTTCAAATAAGACTAGACTAGTAAGTATTCTAATTGCTATTTATATTGGTTCATTTCTACTTAAGAGACTGCCTTCAGCCCCTTGGCTCTTGGACTCTTCTGCTTCCTACTATTCTGCTCTTCTGCTCTCCCGGTTTCTCAGTCTCCTGCTGTTTCACTGTTCCCTTCTCCTGTCCTTCGCTCTCCTGCTCCTCCCCTTTCCCTCTTCAGCTTTCCAGCTCCCTTTCCCTCACCCTCTCCCGCTCTCCCACCTCCCCCTCTTCTGCTCGTCTGCTCTATCACTTTCTCACTCTCCCGCTTTCGCACTCTCCTGCTCCCCGCTCTTCTGCTCTCCCACTCTTCCTGTCTCGTGTTCCCTTTGACTTCTGCTCTCCCATTCTTTAGCTCTCTCTCTCCCTTCTACTCACATTTTCTTACATTTCTCCTCTCTTCCACTCTACCTTTTTCTCTCTTTATCGACCTCCAACCATGGCCAATAACTAATGGTACAGCGTTCAGAGGATTTCTCTCTTTTAGCATGTTCGAGACTTAACTGCAAACAAACTTAAGCCAGTTATTGGAAGTGCTTGAAGTTTGTATGCTGCTAAGTTCTGAACTTGCTAAAGAGAAGAAATTTTGTGAAGGCTTTACCATTTGTTATTCGCTTGAAGGAATATTTATGACAACTTTATCACAGGCATAGTAGTTAATATATACTAATACATGATGGTATTTTTATTTAGGCTCGCTCCGGATGGGCTGATACCTATAAGGTTTGGAGTACCGATGATTGGGCTAAAGTCATCTGGACAGATGAATGTGCCTTCAATGTAGGAGGAGCTCCAGGACGTGTCTGGGTTACTCGAAGAGTAGGTGAAGAGTTTGATGAGTCCTGCCTTCTTCCTAAATTTAAGAAGCAAGAATCGATTCTTGTCTGGGGTTGTTTTGTTGGTCGGAAAAAGGGTCCCCTAATTATATGGGATAAAGCGACTTGGGGTAAAACGATAAATGCAAAAGGATACCAAACTCATATCATACCTCATTTGGATCGATTCTGGCATGATGAGTCTGCGGAGACTCATGACTATGTCTATATTCAACAAGACAACGCCTCTCCTCATCGTGCCCGCACCACAGTTACAGATTTACAAGACCGTGGTCTGTATAATTACCTAATGCCCTGGCCCGCAACCTCACCGGACCTTAACTTGATAGAGCCAGTTTGGAGGTTAATCAAGTTACGTATCAGCAAGCTCCTTCCCCGCCCTCAGAACAACAAGGACATGATTGCTGCTATTCGTACTCAATGGGATAAACTTACCGAGTATGAACTGGGAGAGATTCTTGATACTATGGTTAATCGGGTTGATGCTGTTATTAGTGCAAATGGTGGTCATACGAAATACTAGTTCTCTCATTTTCCATTTTTTTTTTTTTTTTTTTTCCTCCCCTCTTTTCTCCTCTGCTACTGTCTTTTACTCACTTTTTTAGTTGCTATACTCAAGTACATGGGTACAGACTCGGAGAAGCACCTTCCGCCTTGGTTTGTACTACTGGGACATTCAAGAAGCTTCCTATATGGTTAGTTTCATATCGTGTGATCACTTTCTTTTTCTTTTTTTCCTTTTTTTTTTTTCCTACTTTCTCCTTTGCTTTCAATCGTTCCTCTATTTTCTCTGTTATTTGTCTCCTTTCAGACTACGGCCTCAGGGTCTGATAAAAAAAATTGGAAATTAGGAATCCGCCTTCTGGGTACACTGGCGGCTTGGAGGGTTCGTTGCACTCAAGGCCGTTGAGCCACCGTTTTTCTCACTTTTAATTTCCACATTGTCTATCTTTTCAAAGGGACGCTGTATCTATTCTGCTATTTTGAAAAACATTTAGTTGAGCTTTTAGATAGCAGGTACAGTTACCTTGTTCATTTCTTTCTTCTCATATTAACAGGGTTATTGGAAAACAAGATAATCAGTAACGTTTGGACATGATTACAATATTTTTGTTTATTAGTTCCTACTTTGTTGAATTCGATAATGTTGATTTGGACAAAATTTTGGTACACACTTGACAAGCGCCGTACCACTGCTCTCTAACCTCTGATCCCTGCTCTGTACCATGAATTCATGATCTACCCTTGTACTTTAGGTGGTGGCGTTGTTCTAGGATGAGTTAATTAGAGCGCCACTCAATTGTTGGGTTGGGCAGTCGCAGAAATGCGACCACACTATGATACCACATTAGGAAAGCTTGGCCCCGCCCGTGCCCTCTATTTAGCAAAGAATTTCAGGCTCCCAAGCACTTGCAGGCTGCAGTGTTCTATGACAATTTCCAGCCCCCTAGATACTCTTGATTGTCCTCCCTATCTTCAGCATTTTTATTTTCCAGTCTTCCCGGCTAGATCAACCCAGGCCTGGTCCGCGGGTCAGGCTTAATAGTGCGCTCTCGTTACCGTACCGGTAGACTTGGGCACGGTGGGGTCAGGGCAGGATTGGCGGACATGTTTTCAGACATCAGCTATGCGTGGGCTCGTACAAGTATGGTGTGATACGTCTATCGCCTGTCGTAACCGAGGCTTTGGACTTTTCTGGGCAGTGGGCTAGATAGATAGGGAGGAATAGCTACGGGCACGGTCACGATCGGTCAGAGCATGGACCATCTGAACGATCACTGCCTGGTCGTGGGGCCACCCCTACCGTACAGTATTGACCTGCTACAAGTAGATTCACTATTGGTGATGGGATCCTGGCTCGCTTGTACAAGTACAAGTAGGAGGGGGGGGTAGGGCAAAGAGTATTACCATACCAAGCCACAGTAGGCTTAGCAGGGTACGTTAACAGAATTGCTAATAAGGTAGCAATTAATGAGATCGCTAGGTTTGGCTTGCCTAAGCTATCATAGATATGCCTTGTCTGGAAAACACTATTTATTCTCAGGGCGTTTTGTCCCCGATTGGTAGGATAAGCGAGAATGGATCCAGTGAGTAAATACGGTTATTGCATGATCCATCAAAAGGGGACGTGGTGATCGATTGACGGAACGTGCCATGATCTGATCGACCATGAACGCGTCCGTCACCATGGAACGCTAGGCTAACAGTTAGGCTGCAGTTTGCGGGCCGCGCCTCGAGAGAGCAAATGCTACTGTAGAGTTTCACCTATATAGCCTTATGCTCGGCTGGCTTCACTGGCGCATATTAATTTCAGGCTTGCGTCTAGGAATGGGTGGGGGTGGAGAGACTCTGGTTGCAGGTTCAGTGTTCCCTACTCGTAGGGGAGTTTGTAACCACTGTTCCACCAGCTGTGGGTCTATGGCAATTGAGCGAGCATCTCTAGGAAACTGCGATGATGGCTAACCGGTACACTATGTGAGGATTGTCATGTGGGCTTACCAAAGTCGTTTCACCTCAGCTCAAGAACAGTGTGTGGACCGGTATTAGTATTGAGTGACTGATAGTAGATGCATTTGGTGGGCTCATTGAAAACGCGCCACAAACACTTCCCGGCTACCAACACGCTACACAAAAGGCTCTGCTATCTGCATCGCAAGTGGGAGGGTTGATTAATGGACACCGCCGCACCAGCCCAGTAGCAAGACACTGAGTCCAACGAGAGGAAGTTCGGCAGACCTACAGTATCATTCATACCCGGCAATGTCCCAGAAGCTCCTCTACTCGAGTGCTCGAGCACGCCTTGCGTCAGACAGGTCTCAGACTTTCTCACAGCATCCGTTGCTCCATTCCTATCAAGAAATTACAAGTAGCAATTCACGCGTTCCACAACATATGCAGGCTTGAGCAATACAATAAGTCGAACTTGCTACAAGGTGTCACTCTGTTGGCGCTGTGTTTCCAGACAAAACCTAGGTGCCTGCTGTACCCCTGCAGTTGCGGCTGGTACTGTATATCGGTGGGGGGGGCTCACTGTGCGTGGGTTGCACAGTGCTCGGGTATGATATCGCGTGGCTGTGGTGTTATCGCATCCGAGTTTTATAAAACGAGAGGCTACGCCCTTCCCCCAGTCTCTTAGACCCAGATTTTTTTCCCCTCACTACTGGTACCGCGCCCTTCGCCCTCCTCCAGAAGTGTAAGTGGAACTACCGCCCCACACTAACATCGAGAAATCCCGAAACCTACCAAAGCTCATCCGAGAAAACGAAGAAACGAGTGTTAGGGGCCGTTTTGCGTTACCGCTTTGCGTGGTTACCGACCGTAGTCTGGCCGAAAGCTCTCTTAAATAATTCATTTAAGGGCCATGGTTGGTTAGTTTACGGGTTTCGTGGCCAAGCTATGGTTGGTACACTCTCAATATTTTGAGCGTCGAACATGCCCAGCGCCCTTGTTCGTCACCTATGGGTATTTGTCCGTTGAGGACCCCCGCCGACTCCGGATGTCGATATCATAAATTTCCTGGGTTAGGGTGATTTTTTTTTTACTCTTATGGTTTGGGGCTACCATATTCTTGCCGACCATTCGATTCTATGTTTGGGGTGAGCGAGCGGGAACATAAGCCGGGTCAGGTGTTCTTTTAGTTACCCTCCATTCACTAAACCACAAAAACCATTCATCCGCGGGATTTTTATTTATGAGTTTGCATTGGCTAAACGTTTACTTTCCATCTCCCGTATGCGTTGGAAATTTCAGTTTTTCCACTCAACTCCCCTAAGCACCTACGAGCTTTCTCTAATATCTTTCTTGAATTTTGTTCTTTGCATATTTTCTGCAGGCCCTCTCGCGATTTTCACTCACTTTTAGACCGTTTGCTCGGTGAAGAGCCTTTATTCGTGTCTCCTTTTTTTTTGTTTTGGCCTTCGCCGATATCTGTATTTATAGGCAAATTCCTCACTAAAGACACTAACCTCGAATCACTCGAAAGCCGGTAGATATCTGCAGTCCTGCCAGGTCGGCTCTCGGAAAAGCCCAGGCTGACCGGTTATGCTCAAGCCGGGCCGGATTGACCGTTTGCAAACACTGGTGCATTCAGGGATATAGAGATAAATATTAGAGAAATGGTGTGTATTAGAGGTAGAGAGTGGATGCCGGTCGAAAGAGCCTAACCCTCATGGGGTGGGGACAACTTGAGCAGGTTTCTGTCGTTGTTGATTCAGTTGTGGCAGGAAGGTGGGGATTCTCTTGAAGGGTAAGGTGGATTTATCGAATCTTGGAAGCCGCATTTCCCACGGAAACAAGTCATTGACAACAGGCTAGAAATTCGGGGACCTTAGCTCGACTGCCCGGGGGCGACAAAGTTCATCGGCTTCAAGGCGTGCTCCGAGTGAGATAACCGCATCAAAATGTCCATGCTGAGGTTCGACCCCCCTCCCCACACAAGTGCAGTTCCATAACTTACCCCCCCCCCAAAAAAAAGGGTGCCATGACACCTCCAAGCCCTTAGTTGCACCCGACATGCCGTCATATATTCCACCATTCTACTCAAGTTTTCTTTGCTTTGCGTTGTTCCTTGGTTGTACAACGAAAACATAAGAAACGTCAGATTTTGAAACCCTAACCCGCTGAGCACTAACTAGAGCTCCTATGATACCTCCTAAAAATTAAGAAATGACTTTACTGTATATATTGCACACCGTCCTAAGTTGCCTAATTAGCTTAATCAGTCTTAATACCATTCGCAACTGTTTTTTTGAGGCACTCAGAGAAGAGTATTGCGCTTAGTCGTAGCCAACCACATGGAGGCCAAAGAACTATATTACCGAGAAAGCCATGATTATCGACAACCCCGGTGCAACATTCCAGATTATCCTTGGCAAGGTGTTGACAGGTTACTCAAAAGTTGAGAGGTGTCGGGGATGCCAGAAAACTGGTATCCATGATGGGGTATCCCAAACTGAGCAGTGGCAGGTGGGAGGTTTGGTATTACCACTGGATCACGCAGGGGGTGTGTATAGCTGCGTGTCCAGTGAACAGCGATCAGCGTCCGCCCCAACAATGAACACACTTGTGGCACTACCCCCACCACACCGGCTCCCCACAGCAAGTTACTCCCTCCTCTTTTAACTACTATCCGCTACTACCGATCTAACTTTGTGGGAGACTCTATAATTACAAGCGTAGGAGCGCACATATACTATATACTACCTCTCCTTTTCTGACATCAATCATGTTTTAATTTTTTCCCGTATGAGAACAATACTAACTGTATTTTGGTTTGCTGAGATTGAAAAACGCCTTACACTCCTCCCAGTATTTAATTAACCCACTCCGAAAGTATGGGTTTATATGTGGTGTTTGCTGTAGCTACTCAGTCGCGTCCCATAACACTTTCTGAAAGGTTTAATGCAAGTACTTAGTACGGTACTGTACGGAGGTATAGCCTCTAAATATTGTATATTTTACTAGCAAGGCGGGGGTTTGGCTAGCTTGGGCAGAAGCATGGAATTGGGTATGATGACTATCTAATTGAGTATGATGACTACCCTATTCATTCCCTGACCCCTGCTAGCGGAACACCAGTCCTTAGTAAAATATACGATACTTAGGGGCTATACCTTCGTACGGGCCTATCTTCAAAATTCGCTGACACCCCCTCCCCACTTTGCACCGGCATTGGCTGATTTTGGGCGCTCTCAACTCATCCAAAAGCAATAGAGAATTTAGGAAATCAATTCCGTTTTGTAGGAAATTACCTAGAATCTCTACATAGAAATTACGCCAATTTTTCTAATCCACCTCGAGGGATGAGAGCTGCGTGGCTAGATTGGATGCCATTGCAATGTACCTTTTGTATGGGAAGCCTATATAAAATTAGAAGTATCCTTTGTCTACAATTGTTATTTCTTGTATTGCACTATGGCCATCAACCAATAGAACTCATCTCTTACAAATGATGATATCTAGATGGCTCTAAGAATGCTAGCAAATTGTAGATTTTTTTTACAGGGTGACAAAGCTGAGATTTTGCACAGTGAACATGTCCATTTTGGGTATAAAGTGGTGGGGGGGGGGGTGTGTCAGCCAATTTTGACAACAGGCTCGAACAGTGTTGTTAATCACCGGTGCATACTGACGATCTAGCTATAGTGTTGGTGGCTAGGTGTTCTTTCAAGGAGTGGTATCTGGTTATTCGGGAATAGTGAGAATTGTGGCAACGTGGCACCATCACCAGAAAGGGAAAGGAAATGTGCGCAGGCTAGTGACAACGGAGAAAGCACTATGTATTGGTGATGTGATTGCGGTAGCAGACGTTGTAAAGGGTGTGGAAAGGACAGCGTGGAAGTTATGTAAAAAGGTAGACATGATGTGATAGCATCAGAAAGGACACAGATAGTGAGTATGGGAACTTGTACTTAAGGGCAGCAATGGCCCCGGATGTTTGAGCAAGTAAGCGGTAATACGAGATCAGATTCTACCCCAATTTTCATTAGGTTATGAGCCCGGGGAGCGTAGCGGAACTGATCAAGCGGAACCATAGGAACAGTCATTCGATTGCGCAAAACAAGTTGCGTGGTAATCGGGAGAGCTATGTCAGCTAAGACTAGTGGTACTATTGCCGATCAGGGCAATAGTGGAATGCCGACGACTTCCCTCACACAGTCCATAGAAAAGTTGGACGGATCGATGGCTACGGGCCAGAGCAACTATTATGCTTGGCGATTCAGAATAGTGAGAATTCTGAAGGAAAAGGATTTGTTAGCCGCCATTGAGGGGGAAGGAGTAAGTGGTAAGAAGGATGATCAGGCATTCACCATCCTTACACTTAATATCAAAGATACGCAAATACCGCACATTCAGAATGCAACAACCGCGAAAGAAGCATGGACGGCATTGCAGGAAGTCCATCAAGGAATCGGTAGCAGTGGACGCATGGTTTTGCTACAGCAGTTGTGGGCCTTAAAGTTGGCCGAAGGTGCAGATATGGTAGAACATCTGAACCAGTTTAGATCCTTAGTTAATCAACTGCAGAATTTGTCAGTTGATGGAAAGGGGATTGATGATTGTGAGCTTGCAACGATCTTGACGTTAAGCTTACCGCAATCCTATGAGCCATTGGTTATGGCTGTCCAGTCGCGTGCGGACGTGGTTACTTTTGACTTCATGACTGGAAGGCTCCTACAAGAATCAGCACGCCACTATGTAGGACAAGTAAAACAAGAAGGATCAGGCAATATGACCGATTCGCAAACTGCATTCGCAGCAAACCGCCCAGGTAGCGAACGGCATCTGAGAGGGTCTCAGGGAAGGTTTCCAGGAAACAGTCGTGGAAGGGGAGGATTTGGTGCCCCAGGGAAAGAAGTTCCAGGTAGTCTGACTGTTGGTAGCACTCGTCATAGTCCATGGAATCAGGAAGGGGTGGCCCGATTTGGACAGAGACAGCAGAAAAGAAAATGCTTCTATTGCGGAATAGATAGCCATTGGAAAAAGGACTGCTATAAGCGCAAGTCAGAACAGAGTTCCAGTAAAGAAGGTGGATGTACCTTCCTAGCAACGGTGCCTCCAAAGATGACTAGGACAGGCTGGGTGATTGATTCTGGAGCCAGCCAACATCTTTGTGGAGAGCGGGACCAGTTTGTAAGCTATGAAGAGCTTGCAGAAGAGCGATCGATTACTATCGCCAACGGGAAAACAATAGAGGCATGCGGGATTGGAACCATAGAAATACCGACAAACAATGGCGTAATGACCTTAACTGAGGTCTGGCATGTACCAGACTTCCAAGGGTACTTGATGTCGGTTTCACGAATCGTCGACGCAGGTTAAGCGGTTGACTTCGCGAAGGGTACATGTTTTGTTACCAAAGGCCACTGGAGAACACAGTTAGGGTCTCGGAGCGGGAGCTTGTATCTCCTGACCGAGGAACCCCAAACCCAGGATGACGGTCCAGTCGTCGTAGCCAAGCTAGGGCTTACTAGCAATCAGGCGCGTGGAACAACGAGAGTGGTTTGGCACCGACGAATGTGTCATCGCACGCTAGATGATATATCTTTGAGATATATATCCGGGCACGTAAAGGATATGAAAGGAGTAGATAAGAAAGTAGACTATGGAGAGTCTCAGATTTGTGGGATCTGTGCCTTGGGACGACAGCACAAGGAAGCTGCAACAAGGACAAGAGAGAAGCCACAGGAAATTCTAAGCATTGTCCATTCCGACACGTGCGGTCCGATGCAAACCAACAGTTTGAACGGAGAACGGTATATGGTCACATTCACAGACGGCACCAGTGGCCGTGTAAGTGTCACGCTTTTGCACTCCAAGGATGGAGCGCTTGCCGCATTTGAGAAATACCAAAAGCGAGCGGAGAAAGAAAGCGGGCAGGAAATAAAAGTGCTGAGAACGGATGGGGGTGGAGAGTATGTTAACATCCGCTTCAAGAAGTACTTGGAAGATGCTGGAATTCAGCATATCATTAGTCCACCGTACAGTCCTAGACAGAATGGCCTTGCGGAGCGCATGTATCGGACTCTGATAGAGAATGTACGCTGCATATTAGAGGATTCTAAGATTGGAAAACGGTTTTGGGGCCCGGCTGTACTGACAGCGGCCCATGTGCACAATCATTTGCCCTCAAGGAGTCATGGAAATCTCTCACCCATGGAACACTGGACAGGTCAGCAGCCGAGCGTAGCTCACCTACGAACTTTTGGCTCTACGACGTGGGTACACATACCCAAAGAAAGGAGAAGAAAACTAGACGCTAAGTCAGTAAAGTGTATATTGATAGGATATGAGGAAAATAGTGGGTCCAAGGTATACCGGATGTGGGACCCGGAAAGGAAGTCCATTATCCTCTCCCGTGATGTGATCATTGACGAGTCCAGACCATTGGAGAAGAGTATTGATCAGGAAGAAGCGGTAGCAGAGTGGAAGTTAGTGGAGCCCATGGCTGAGGAATCGCCGGATCCGGGCACACAGAGCAACTTTAGTGAAATGGACAGGATCACGCCAGTGCGTGATATGGAACCAGTAAACGGCGACATTAGGAGTCGTATTGTGGTAGGAATACCACAGGATAGTGCGAGTGACAGACCGCAGCAGCGGAGTAGTGTCGGTACTGCACAGGGCAGGGTTGGGAAATTGAATCCTGCAGAACAGTTAGGACTATGACGGTCGGGTCGGAGCCGTAGGCAGACCCAGTTTTTTGGAGGAGAGGCGCGGTTTGTCTTTCTCAGCTACACTGCTGAAAAGGAGCCTCAGACTTTGGCAGAGGCATGAGATTCTGAGGATAAAGAGAAGTGGAAAGAAGCATGGCAATCGGAGCTTCAGGCTTTATCCAGAAATCAGACATGGGTAGTAGAAGCACTACCAGAGGGGCGAAAAGGGATAGGCTGCCGTTGGGTATTTCGAAAGAAAGAAGACGGACAATTCAAAGCTAGATTAGTAGCAAAGGGATACAGCCAGGAAGCGGGTATTGACTTCCAGGAAACGTTCGCCCCAGTTGCCAAATTCACGACCATTAGATTACTGCTTGCTATGAGTTGCAAGAATAATTGGGAGATTTAAGGCATGGACGTAAAGAGCGCATTCTTGAATAGTGAATTGGAAGAGCAAGTCTATATGGAAATACCAGAAGGGGTATTAGTCGAAAGGGAGAAGATCTGCAATTACGGAAAGCCCATTGCTTGCCGGTTAGTGAAAGCAATATACGGGCTTAAGCAGTCTCCCAGAGCCTGGTATGGTCGGATTTACAATTTCTTCTTGCAGAACGGTTTTGTGAGAAGCGAACACGATCATAGTCTGTTCATCCATTATGCACGCAAAATTGTCCTGGTGCTCTATGTCGACGACATAGTTTTGGCTGCACCAACTAAGGAGTTAACGGACTGGATTAAGGTTAAACTACAGGCAGAGTTTGAGATGACGGACTTGGGAGAACTTGAGACGTTCCTAGGTCTTGAAGTTCACCGGAACCGTGAACTCGGTACGCTGCATCTATCGCAGAGTAGGTATATCTAGAGAATACTCGAGGCGCATGGTATGGATATATGTAACCCAGTCACATCACCAGCGGACCCGCATGTCCGGTTACTGAAGAGTGATGAGACTTTTCAGGCATTGACAGAGGATAGAAGGAAATATCAATCGGCAGTTTACTCTTTGATGTATGCTATGTTGCGAACTCGTCCCGATATTGCTTATGCGGTATCAAAGGTTAGCCAGTACAGTAGCAATCCCGGAAGCATACATTGGACGGCAGTCAAGAGGATTTTCCGTTACCTTGCCGGAACAATCGAGTGTGGTTTGGTCTACCATGGAGAAGGGATTACAATGGGGTTTACAGATGCCGATTGGGGATCCAGTGAGGATCGTAAGTCAATTGGGGGTTACGTATTTCTGCTGTATGGAGCGGCGATCTCCTGGAACAGTAAGAAACAAGCCAGGGTGGCTCTGTCTTCTACAGAAGCAGAGTATATGGCTTTAACCCAGGCAGTGAAAGAGTCAGTTTGGCTGCAAGGGATATTGAGGGACCTACGAGCCGGAAGCGAGACGGAAGGACTGCGTAAAATTAGTGTTGACAATCAGGAAGCCCTGGACTTAGCCAGAAACCCGGAATTCCACGCAAGGACGAAGCATATCGATATTCAGTATCATTTTATTCGACAGCATGTCGAGGAAGGCAGAATTGTGCTTCAATACTGCCCCACTAGCGAAATGACAGCAGACATTTTTACGAAGGCTCTGCTGGTACCTACATTTGTTCGCCACTACCTTGGCCTTGGTTTACTACGCTCTGCCGATGTTGTTGAGGAGCCGGCAAGGGATGAGGCAAGGAGGAATTGGGCGAGGAGTGAACAGGTCGCAGTGATGAGAAAGAGAGGAGGTAGCACTGGTGAGGGGAGGTGTTGTTAATCACCGGTGCATACTGACGATCTGGCTACAGTGTTAGTGGCTAAGTGTTCTTTCAAGGAGTCGTATCTGGTCATTCGGGAATAGTGAGAATTGTGGCAACGTGGCACCATCACCAGAAAGGGAAAGGAAATGTGCACAGGCTAGTGACAACGGAGAAAGCACTATGTATTGGTGATGTGATTGCGGTAGCAGACGTTGTAAAGGGTGTGGAAAGAACAGCGTGGAAGTTATGTAAAAAGGTAGACATGATGTGATAGCATCGGAAAGGACACAGATAGTGAGTACGGGAACTTGTACTTAAGGGCGGCCATGGCCCCAGATGTTTGAGCAAGTAAGCGGCAATACGAGATCAGATTCTACCCCAATTTTCATTAAACAGTACGAGGTTGGTGCCGAAACTGGTGTGCAGACTGGCATGCGGCAACCCAAACCATGCCACTTCACACTGCACGTTCAACACATTCCGAAGAAGAATTGTTGGCTACTTTGACATCCAATACCGTAAGAACTCGAATACACATGCTTTGTGCTGTGAGTGCGAAATTTCCTTTTCGGGAAAAGGGGTGAAAACACTCCAAAATAAAAAACAGGCGCTCCAGCATGAATGAAAGATAAACACTGGGGCTTGTTGGGAGAAGCAATTTCAACGCCCTTGCACATGGTCCGATCATTCGAGTTCTCATGGTATTGGTAGGGGGAATTGTGGACACGGAGGTATGGTTACGTTTTCTCATATATTACGTGAGGTAGTTCGTCACCACGTTGGAGACTATGGGTGAGGGGAATACCCCTTTTCATGTAGTTATTTCAGGGGTATCCTGAGAGAGAGGAAAACGAAGCAGAGGACACCTCCGGGCATCGGAGAAGAAAGGTCTCGGAGGTGTGAGGGAACTACAGTCTTTGTGCGAGTGATCTCTGGCATCCGAAGTTTCATTTCCATCATCGCCATTATTCCTTCTTTTCTTCAGTCAACGACTCTTCTATTTGGAAATCCCCCCTGAGCCTTTTCCCTCGTAATAAGCAAGCACAGCATCGCCGAGAACTACCCGTCCAAATGGATCCCAAGGACAACGATCTCTAGCCCACCGGAATATCGTGTCCGGTTACCTCTAGGATTACCGATTTTCGTTACTGCTAATACCCACAAAGGACGCCTTGGTAAACCTGAGATCTCACAGTATCGTGAAGTTGGGGTTTGGAAAGCGCCAAGCGAGAACATGGCGCATATGATCCAAAATGTCAGAAAATATGCCAAGACGAATGTACCGACCCAAGCTCTCTCAGCGAATCCCCACCCAGTTTAGATACAAGGTTCTAACGGGTCAGAATTTGTTTTTCCACATACAGAGAGTGATTTGGTTTGAATTGTCTCACAGAGTTCCTGGTTGGAAATTTTTGAACTCTTGCGAGTTTTTGAGAGGGGGGTATGCAACTTTTTGTCACCGACAAAAATTTCAAAGAGGTGTAGACTTCAGATAATAACTGGGCTTAGATGACTAAACCACTGGGGTTGTCTGAGTGGTTGAAAAGGGTGAATTTCGTCAAGTATGTAAACATCAATCGAGTATTCTCTTGGACGAACTGCCAAGGTTGGTATGCTAGGGGGGTCTTGAAAAAACGATTTCGGGTCCTGCGAGGAAAACATAAAGGTTTGATGGTCGGCTAAGATTCCCAGTCACTCGGCAAAAACGTTCGCGAAACGTGTCTCACATTACTAAGCTGGCTTGCAATAGTGTGAACTCATGAGGCAGATCTTTATTTTTTGCCCCACACCCAGAGAAATACTCCCAGCGTCGGGGTCAATTAATATACTGTTCATACCGGTTATCCCACTTCAAATGTGTGCGGGGGAAATGAAGTTTTAAAATATCGAGAAGAGACATTGCCGCTACCGAGGGCAGCGAGATTATGGCTTTGTGTTTTTTTGTATCAATGCCCTAGTTGTATGAACTATTGGAACATAGTTAAAGATTTCCCCAGGGATGTCAGTGAATATCTCTCGCTATTCATTCCTTCCTGTCTTGCAATACTTATACCTCTAACTTTTAAATTGGTTATACAGCTCCACCAAGTTAGAAGATAGATTTATAATACAGTGACTAGACAAAAGTCTTGGTGATTGTCCCTTTTCACACTAAAAAAGGGTAAAATCCCCACTTTTCAATAGATGTTATCTCATTGAAAACTGTATCTCATTTTTCCTAAACTCCTGATTTAAAGTAATTTTATCTGTATACTATCTCATGATCCATTTGAACCATATCTATAACTAGCTGAAGGTTCCACATGCTTGTAAAGTTCTACCATCGCTTAAAATTCATAATTATCACCAATTTACTGCGATAATTGCCCCGGCAACCCTACTCCACATCACCAAGACTTTTGTCTAGTCACTGTATAAAAACTCTCTAGATTATTCTCAGTATTCACAACAATATAGAGGATTTCTAAATCCATGTTTTAACTTGATGGAGCATTATATAATTAATTATAAAGTCGCTGCATGATTTAGGTTTTCGATAGCATGAGCCATGCTGTAAAGCCAATAATAGGTGAGAATAGAGATAGCCAATTTTCCGAAGCTGAACGAGTATGTTGGGAATATCTAGACAAGAAAGGAAAGAACGTACATGCAAATTCAGAATCAACAACGCCAAAGGAAATACAAAGAAAAAACATATCCCGGGCCACTTGTTCCATGTTCGCGCTGTTCTACTGGCGAAGGCTTTTGGTGAGGTGGCCGCTGCCCTTGCCATGGGAGATGGTTACCGCTGATGTATCCTGTGGTGGCAATGTGGGCGCATGAGGGTCCTGTAGGGGTGGCGGGTGGGTGATAAAGAACGCGAGGTGTAGGAAGCGGATTGTAGGAAGCGTGGTGATCTAGTGTTTGTGGAGCTGAGAGGTGGAATACGTATGGGGCGTCCGTGGACTCGGAGTCTCTGAGCTATGACCCCGCCCTACCGTGGCAACTGGAGAAACCATTTTGTGCTAGGATCCAAGACCAGGTTGTTTTCCAGTCTGGGATCCCGGATGCTTCGCCCAATTGGCAATAGGCTGTTCCAACCCTCCATGAAATCTAGTAAATACCCCTTCTGGATTTGCAAGAAAAAAATACAGCTAATTTATTATCTTTCAGCCCTCAGCTGGGGCAAACAAAAAAGGGAATGCGGCAGGCTTTACTAAGAGAGGCAACTACAATATTCTAGGGTCATTCTTAATTAATTCAGTTTGTGTGGTACTGTACATCACTTTTCTCGTAGGTCTCCCAACTAACACAGCAGGATAGTCTGTGGAAGAGAACAGGAATATAGTATTGAAAAGTAGCTAAAGTGACTAAGCAAAAGTCTAGGTGATCGGGGCATATTCGCACCAAAAATCGTCTTTTTGGAGGGTTTTTAAACAGGCTTCTACACTAATCCTATGTGGAATACCTACCAAAAACCATCCAAGTAGTCACATACACATGTAAAGATAATCCTCCAGCAGTTTACAGAGTCTCTGAACACTTCCCTATTGTGTAGCGGCAAATTTAAGGTGGGAACATTGTTGAAGGAGGGGTTGCTGGGGCAATTATCATAGAAAATTGTTGATAATGGTGAGTTTTAAGCGATGGCAGAACTTTACAAGCTTGCAAGACCTTTTTTTTTTTTTTTATATATATCATATATTCATTGTTTAAGGTACAAGAACCTGCATGCAGCGCTAGCTATGGCAAAAACAAAACCTATAAACACGCGCGTCCCCCCTCCGTCTGAGGCAAAAACCAAGAACCTGAAGCCCCTCTGGTATGGAGCCAACCGCACATCTCGCCCCGAATCAAGCCCCCCCTACAACCCAGACGAACTAAGCCTTAAGAGAAACTCAAAACAGGAAAAGCAGGAACCCCAAGGAAAAATCCCCCCGGAAATCTCGGCCCGAAGGCACAAAAGAAAACCAAACTCATACCTACCAGACCATGCCCAACAAGCTTGCAAAACCTTCAGTTGATAATGGATATACTTCAAATTAACCATGAGAAATTGCAGAGATAAAGTGACTTTAAATTAGGAATTTAGGAAGAAGGATATCCGGTTTTCAATGAAATGCCAACGATCAAAAAGAGAGGTTATTGCCCAGTTTTGGTGAGGAAACGGACGATCACCAAGACTTTTGCTTAGTCACTTTATGATAGTAACTTAAAAGAGAGCGGAATGTTCTAACTATGACGATGTGAGTAACATAACGGGAAGGACACAACAACACACTCAATTATCAACATTTCGCACCGATTCTCGGAAGCTCAGGAGAGCGGTGTTCGACCAGCATGATTGGGCATATTGGGGTTGACGTCTCCGAGCCCCAACAGTAGCATCAGTACACTACCATGCCCATGTGAGGCAGCAAACGAGATGGGCGATTGGCCATACAACCCTGCTGGCCGATCGAGGCTGGCGTGTTCCCGCTCCAACACTAGCTTCACTACTCTATCACGCCCTTTATCCGCAGCCCACGAGAGCGGTGTTCGACCACCGTTATTAGGAATATTAGGGTTAACGTCTTTCCGTTCCAATAGTAGCTTTACTACTCCGATTCCCCTATTCTCAGCATCCAACGAGAGCGGTGTTTGGCTAAAGTTCTTAGTGTAACTATCGTGCGCAGCGGGGGTAGAGAGCGGTGAACGTAAAATATGATATTGATCTAAGGAAAATAACAACGATAATGCCTCTTTTCACCACATCGGTGGAAAAACTAATCTAAATAGGAAGCACAAAGGAAATTCTCTCCATCACCACATGAACCCTTTCCTTTCCAAAACATTCCACCAAAACAGTGTATGCCCCTATTTACCGCAACCCCCCCCATAAGGAAAGAACCAAGTAACTGTTGAAACATACTATGGCTAGGCCTAGTGTTTCGATGACCTTAGCAGCAACCTTCTGCGTTTGGAAAACATCTTTTAGTTTTAGCTAGTATAGTGCAAACACAGATTGTTTAGGGATGAAACGAATAGGAGTAGATACTGGATATATACACTGGATTCATGTTAGTAGTGTTTGACGATTAGGGAGTGTGGTGGATTTCTTTTCATCTTGTGATATTTCGGTATTCTTTGCATTCACCGGCACATGTGTTTTTTGCCGACTTTCTCTCTATAAAGATCGTTCTCTTTGTCGTTCATTTCACTCATTATTCTCATAGTCATATGCGTCTCTCCGTTCTCTAAGACTCTATCAATCCACTCTTTTGTCTGTCTGTCTCGTATTGTTGCTCCTCGATAGAAGTGAATATACCGGTAACTCGATCCTTACCCTATATACTTCACACTAACCATTTCCATCAACCAGAAACCTCTATCCTCTGCTTCCGGCATTCCATCTATTTCCAGTTCTCAGAATCATCCTTCTCCCTCCGGGGTTTTGTGCATCCTTCCGAATATCTTCTACCAAGATCTTCGGTGGTCTTCCATTTCATGCGTAGTCTCTTTCCCGCCTACGATGCTACCCATAGCAACGTCAACAAAAGTTACATGGTATATTTGGGTTAACATCCTCCCGCCCCAACAATGGTTTTGCTACTCCATGATTCCCCACCCGTGCGGCACAAGGCAGCGACGCTTGGTCAGAATTGTCAGGAATATTGGGGTTGATGTCTTCCCGCCCCAATAGTAGCCTCACTGCTCCATCATGCCCATTCTCTGCAGCCCACAGGAGCGGTGTGTCCACTGTTGTCTGGCATATTGGGGCTGACGTCTTCCCGGTCGGGCGGTTTCTGTATGATACAGGAGTAGATCATCAAAGCGTAGTACAGTCATTACCGGTAGTGAGCGTGGCTGTCGAATCGCCTAACCGAATAGCAGTGCCAAGCCCTTCCTCTCTCCCTGCCCTAGGAAAGCTTTGTGAAAGGGAATCTCGGCGATTGGCGAGTGTGGTGGCGAGTGCCATGCAATCGACGTGGTCGTGGAGTACCGCCCAGATTGCCGTGTCACCATTACGGCTGTCCAAGATTTTTACCGTCTTAGTTTTTCCTGGGGGCTGGAATCTAGCCTCGCTTGTGTATTCACTATCGTATGGAGTCCATCTGGGTGTGGACCGGATGCACCTTTCATTGTCCCACGAAGAGGAGAAGGTAGGGGTGGAGGTGGCCGCGGTCCATCATGATCTTGATAAAATATAAATTGACTATATTCGGTAGAGAGTGTCTGCGGTTCTTCAATATGATCGTTGCCCTGTTCCTCAACCACCACAATGCTGGGGACTCCGATCATTAAATACATGAGACAAAACATAGTTAACTCTAGGATACGTGGCATAAAGGGAAAGAAACAAGACACGTATCCATACTCAGACCCAATGACAACTATCCACATCAATATTACCAAAAGACACATAAGAAGTACAGGTGTGAAATAGCTAACAGGAAAGGACAATCCTAAAAGAGAATATAATGTTGTAACAATGACCTCAAGAGTACCACAACAGGAAAGGACACGACAACACCCTCAATTCTGAGCAGAGGCTTCATGACTTTCAACAGATCTAACCTCCACCAACTCGCATAGCTGCACCCAGATCTATTCCTGCTACTATCTATGAGCCAATCAGCAGGTTGCTCCACCTCCTCCAGGAGTCGAAGTCTGCATCAGCCTTGATCTTGATTCTGAACAGGCAGACTGTTTGTACTAATGTACACAAGGTAGAAGCGAGACATCAGGTAGAAGCGAGACACTGAAACCAAGTAGTAAAAAAATGGAACAACTCAGTCAATTCCAACCGAAAATGAATCAAATACAATGGAAGAGATTGAGAAAGGGTTGGACTGGCCTAAGCATGAGAGAAAGAAATTATGCAGAAAAATTTTGAAAGTTACAAGAAACAAAGTGAAAATTAGTACTGTAATCAAGAGAGATAAGAAGAGAAATATGAAAGAGTAGGATCATAGTTGATGATACTAGAAAGAGTTAGAAGTAGCTATGGAGTCTATAGAACAGTTTGGGGGATAATAGAAGGTGGTGGTTGAAGATAGTAAACAGAAAGGTAGGTAAGATAAGTGAGAATTTAAGTAAAACATATTTCAAACACTACTAGTACTCTGGAGTGAGATAAATATTATATAAAAAGCTGAAAAACAAAATATGAAGTTAATCTGAAATTAATCTACTTATAAGCTTTAAATAGAGATGATATTAATTGATTTTTTTAAACAGCTAGAACGATATATGAGTTTTCTATTACTAACTTGAAGCTCTATATCTAGTTTAACTATTAATTATAAAGTTACAATCTATTTCTAGACTACAAATCATATTCAAGAAAGCTGGAACAATATTTATTTACTATTAAGAATAGATATATATCTATTCTGGAATAAATTTACCTTTATATTTGACTTCATTGTAACAACTGCTTTGGGTTATTGTAATGATTACCTGAAATGTGATATTACCACCTAGCATTTAGTTCAACATGTTCTTCCAAATACTGAAAACCTTATTATCTCTTTATATGAGAGGTCTGACTCTTTTATCGATTATAGAATGATGGTATCACTTATAAGACTTAATTAATATAAGAAATTCTATTTGGAATTAAGGCAAAAAGTTATATTTTAGTACAGTATAAAGAAACTAAATGATATGCAAGAGATAGGCTTTAAGTAATATGATGACTGAAGTATAAATAAAATTCAGAGATCGAATTAAGGAAAATTATATAAGTTTCTAGGGGCTTTAAATAAGTAAAAAAAAGTAATTTAAAGTAGCAATTAAATTGAGAATATACTATATGACAAGATTGATGACCAGATATTAGCTTAAGCATGTATTAAGTAAGTATATATTGCGCAAATACTTAATGATAATGAATTACAGAATTAAAATAGTTTTCAAATATTTGACCCATTACGATGTATTTTATTAAATATCTTACTACTAAAGGAATTAAATACTCAAATAATCCTTATAACCTATTTCAACTACTCTAATTCAACCCTCCAGCCTGTATTAGCCTCATATCATTGGGTATAATACTCTTCTAGTGTATAACCATGTTATTTTTCCTTAGTAGATAGTTGATCTATCAGTTATAATAATTATATTACTAGATTTCTATAAACTCTAACTACTTCACCACCCTCTATCTACAACCACCACCTTCTATTATCCTCCAACCTGTTCTATAGAACCCATAGCTACTTCTGTCACCTTTTAGTATCATCAACTATGATCCCACTCTTTCATATTTTCTCTTCTTGTCTCTCTTAATTACAGTACTAATTTCTGTTGGAAATAGTGGATGCCGCTTGGCATGCTCACTGTTCTCTTGCCCGCCAGCATATCCGTTCGCTGGCATATCCGGCCGTCTACTCCACTACCCGTCCACCGGCACCACTACCTGTCCGTCCAGCCGCTATCGGTACTTTTGTTGGCCCTTCGCCTGCCTGTCCGCTTATTCGATGTATGTTCCTGGAGCCGGCCATTTGCCGTTGCCGCCTGTTGGTACTCCTCCAGCCACTTGCTTTGTTGTGGCGGACGTTATTGCTATGCGCTTTGGAAAAGCGCTTCCGGCGCAGATGGATAGGAACTTCAAGGAAGTTCTAAACTGTGGGGAGTTTTTGTTCCTGTATTTCTTTTGTTAGCACGGGAATGCGGGAAGGAAATTGGAGCTCGGGTGGAAATGGGAGCCTGAGTGCGGAAGGAAGGATATTGGGGGATCTTTGGGGGGTCTGTTGTTTGTCTTTCTTTCGTTAGCATCAGGAGCGCATGGAGGAGACGGGGGATAGATATGGGAGATGTTGGAGACTTTGGTGTCAAAGTGATAGCAGGAAGGATAGGACTGGTGATCGTTGTCATTTATTTATTCTCCTGTCTTTTCCTCCTAGTTTAGAGTTAGAAGAGTCGTGGATTAGCAGAATGTGGGTTAGCAAAGTTGTGGAGCAATAGTTAGAGAGTCAACGAATAGAGAGAGTTTCGGTGCGATTTGGTGACCTTGCCCGCCCTCAGTTGAGCAGTGTATTTACAGCGTATCTAGTCCTCACTGCTTTGCTCGGTTATCGTGGTTGGGTATAGCTCTAGCTCCGGCGAGCCCGTGGATTTCCAATAATTTCCACTTTGTTTTCTTTTATCTTCTAATATTTTTCTTCCATTCTATTTGATGAGTTTTGGATTGGAATTGACTGAGTTGTTCCATTTTTTACTACTCAGTTGCGGTGTCTCGCTTCTACATGATCTCTCACTTCTACCTTGTGTACGTTAACCTAGAGCGCGAGAAATTTAAGGTTTGATTCGTAAATGTGTTGAAAGTCACGTAGCTTCCACTGTTTAGAGTATGAGGTGATGGTTGTTTGGCAATGGTTTAGGAACGCAATGGTGGAACAGGCTAAAGGAAAGAGTCAACGAGTGAGTCAGGGTATATAAGAACTAGCGGTTAGTGCAAGGAGAAGTGTTTGGGATTTTTTACAAGTTAGCACTAGGGATACTGGAAGTAACAGGTTACGCTCCAGGGGTCTTGGGGGCAACCAGGTGTCGCACTATAGAACATAGGAAACCGTTGAAGAAGCACGACTTTTCCTGTTTTGGGTTTCTTCTAGGGCTTAGTTCGTCTGGGTTGTAGGGGGGCTTGATTCGGGGTGAGATGTGCGGTTGGCTCCATACCAGAGGGGCTTGGAGTTCTTGGTTTTTGCCTCAGACGGAGGAGGGACGCGCGTGTTTACAGGTTTTGTTTTTGCCATAGCTAGCGCTGCATGCAGGTTCTTATACCTTAAACAATGAATATATGATATAAAAAAAAAAAAAAAAAAAAGATTTTGAAGAAGCACGAAGGTATCACGACTGTCTGGAACAACAATAGCTTAGGGGAAATGTTTCAGGTGATGTTCGAAGGAGTCAAGTGAAAGGAACCGTGTGTCATTATGAAGAAAAGGTGGGATGGAATCCCGCCTGGCAGATGGATGAAGAAGATGTTTGCAAAGAAACAGCTTGTGTATATATAGGACACCTCCGGCAGCATAGAAAGAACAAGAGTCGCAGACATTCTTATTTGAAAATGGCCCCGGAGTTACATAGCAGCAATTATCCCGACACTCCCTTAGTATCATATTTATTTCTGCCCAGTATTTACTATTGTAAGCGCCACCTGCACTCGCAGTAGGCTTGATCCATAATTCCTTAATTAGGAATAGCTTCTTGTAAGCATATGATAGGGTTCCCTCTGGTGAAGTTACTCAAATCAATTTTTTCTTTGATGTTTTTTTGTTTTCAACTACGGGTCACACAGGAAGTTGTGATATTTGGAGTCAGAATCGGGGATGTTGCGTCACTTTATCGTGTGACATACCGTAAAATCATTCTGATTGTTTTTTTTGGGCATGTTGATAAAATATGGATAAAGAACAGTCATTGAAAAGAGACCATCAAATTTAACTGCGGAATCCCTTTTAAGCTAATAATGATTCCTTTTCCATGAACATTTGCGTGGAGTGTAAGTTGGAAATCATGGGTGTTTCTCGACATGCTCCTCTCCATTCACACCCTCTCAAAGAGGTTCGTCCTCACCTGTCCACCCGTTTATCTATCCTCGCACCCGTCCAGCTATCCACCCGCCTGCCCCTTTATCTTCCGCCCGCCCAGCATCCGTGTTTGTCTGTTTGGTCGTTGATTGTTCCTAGTTCGTGCGGAGGCTCTCCCAGGTGTGCTTTGGCATCGCGCATCCGTGAAAGGAAATGCCTGTGGATAGCGGGAGTCTTTGTGGAGTTTATCTGTTGTGTTTCTTTTGTTTGCACAGGAGTAGACGGAGGAAAGGGAGACGTGCGTGGACAAGCGGGAATGACATCGGAAGAGTGTGGTGTTTGGTGGAACGATCGGGGGCTTTGTCGTACTGTACCTAAGTTCCTGTTTTTCCAGGTTTGGCTGATCGGCAAGGAGTTCGTGGAGGGCGATCAAATTGAGTGCGAACTTCCCCACTTTTGGTTGTGAAGGGTTTTCACAGTGTCTTTAGCCATGGGTATTTCTTTTCGTTTCAGTCTTGCCACCGGTTGGCTGATGCTCTCTAAAAGTGCAGGTTTCGGTTGACTGGCACCATACGCTAGTTGATAGCCAATGAGATTTCAGGGCAAGGCTGGGGAATCATTGGGGGTTTTCCATCTCCGGACACAAATGATGCCGGTGTGGGAGTACAGGTATAGTACTGGAGCACTATACCACAATCATGTCCACCGGCGCACTTGAATGGCGCCCACGAGCGGTTAATAAAACAAGCGGTCTAAGAATTCCGAGTGATTGTCCAAGTAACGAGTACGGCAATGCTTCCACCGATATGCACTGTACTTTTGGTACTGTATCTAGATCAATTCCTATGACACCATAGGTCGATAGGGGCCGGCAACCTTTCTCCATAGGTAGGTCGCCAGGAAAACTAAGCCGAGAACTGCATAGACTGGTGGTATTCTCCTGCGCGAATTCTAGTCCTTTCTAGTCAGAAGCTTTTCGGACAAGAGTTTCAGGTCTCGGGAGATATACAGTGTCCTATCATACACTCCAACATCTCCCTTACGAACCACAATAGGGTTATCAATTGACTCCAACATCTCCCTTACTAATTACAATAGGGTTATCAATCGATTACATAGTTCTTCCAACTTTCGACATTTGGTTAGCTTGTTGGATTGCCACCCTCGTTAAACGAGTCGCTTTTCTATCACACAAACTCTGGAAACGCCTCTTCAGTTGGTGAAAACAATGTTAGTGGGAAATAAAAAAGCGTAAAACAAAAAAGAAACAGGAAATTTTGTCCTAGAGCGAACCCAGCACTTGCTCGTGCACAGGTTACCATTGCGGGGGAATAGGGATCCCCCCACCAAAGAAAAAACAAGAGACAGTGGTCACTGGGCGAGGGGTGCAACGTTTGAAAATACTCAAAACGCGATCTGGTGACCGACCAGGCTGGTTCCTCCTGCTGCCATGTGGTAATGAAAAGAATGAACAAAATTTAATTAAATATAAACAAAGACTATCGCCCGCCCCCTCCATTCTTGGCGGGGGGGCGTGCCAACACCAACTGATAATAATGTATGTTGCACTTTTGAAAGTGTCTCAACGTCCGAGCCTGAATTTGGGTTAGCTAGTTCCCTGTATATGGGAGGTTACTGGCCAGTCTATCAAGTATCCGGAAATCGTGGCACCATTAACCCGTGTTGGGGCCATCGTGTTGGGATACTTTATAAACGGGCTAGTACTTGAGATGGGGGGGGGTCAAAACCTACCTCTCCCAGAGTTCGTAAGTATGCACCACAGACAGGGCAGTAGTATCTTCCTTCGCGCTGGTGATTTCTTCTGCCGTCGTTTCCTATGATGTCACCTGCTTCGAGGAGTTCCGCTGGGGTTGGGCTTGCTGCCTCGACTTCGTCCTCGTCTTTGCCCTCATCTTCATCCTCATCTTTGTCTGCCTCCACCTCCACCTCCACCTCCGCCACCTCCACCTCCTCCATCTCCGCCTCCACCTCCGCTTCCACCACCTCCTCATCCTCCACCACCTCCTCCATCTCCACCTCCACAGCCACGTCCTCTTCTGCGGCATGGCCTGCAGTGGGTCCGAGCAAAGTGCCTATTACCGCAAATGAAGATCCAGGTGCGGTGTCAGGTCCCAGCTGCGCCAAGTGCCCCTCAAGCCCTGGCAGTGCGCCAATCTCAGCTGCCATTGCACCTACTTCCATAATATCCACTGCTCCATCCGCATATATTCTGGCCACATCCGCCCAGAAGTTTGCATCGGTATTCGCCCAACGAGCATCCTCCGCCGAAATCTTTGTTTTAGACACCGCCACCTCAGCATCCTCCCTCCAATGTGCCGTTCTAGTATCGGTCTCTATAGCATCAGACCCCCGGTCGAATGCTCTACGGCGGGCCTGATCAGCACCCTGCCGAACATCAAGTGTTCTCTTCCACGCCTCGAGAGCCTCTGACGCACAAGCACTTGCTCTATCCACTGGTGCCAAGGCCACCTCAGCCCCGGTTTCTTGGGCAGTATCCTCTGCACTTGTCCTGCCGATTTTGTTTATGGTTGGGGGATCCTGGGCTACCGTTAGTTTCCTCCGCGTGGTAGGAATAAACTAGATTACTGACTCCAATAATCAACCATAGTTGTCGCTCCCCTTCGGGGAGTTTATTACACTCATTGATCATCGACTGGAAAGAGTCCTGACTATCCACAGCAACTGGGTTCTGGTTTGCAGATTGCGGCAGGACGTAGGTTAATGAATCTGACGTACCAAGCCAATGGGTAACAAGGGCCGAGAGAAAGTTCCAGTTCATATGGTCCATGGCGCTTGCCACTGATACAGTGAAAGGGTCGGTTAGGGCATAATTAACATCGGATTCGTATCTGGTTGCGGTTATCCTAACAATGTTGGTTGCGGTCTATGTTATGCAGCATTCGGCGGTATAGGATTAGCCAATAATAAATTATTTTGAGATGCGATGGAGGGACAAGACATACCCGATCTGTGCTGTCGACTGCGAGGCTTCGACTGACATGGACATTTATTGCGGGATTTTCGCTTTCGGCTGCTAAGTAAAACTGTCTTGCGAAGTCCCCACGGGTTTTAAGGGATGCCGTAGGTCCACTGGAGTCCGTCCCACTTCTGTTATCCGAAGGGAGGATTGAAAATTGTTGGTCAGGCGGCAAAGGCTCCGCGCTTAGTATGAAGGCGTTCCAATCGCGAGTAGGCTCTTCCAGTTGCCGGTATCCAACGTCATCTATGGTGAATTGTATATTGCACGTCCACGTCATGGGCTGGTGGATCTCAATGTTCCACTGTCTTTGGTTAACCTGTCGAGAGTACATCTGCGAGTGGAATACCAAGTAATCGTTTTGGTTAGATAAAGGTGTTGGATCGACGCCTGCCGTCCAATAACTGAGAGTAGAGGCCGGGAAGAGCTCTCTCTGACTCTCTAAATAGCTTCGGATGGCGAGGTAGCTAAAGTTATACTCAGTAGGTAACGGAAACGTCCTCCCGAGCATCCCAATAATGTTAATAGTGGGGGTTGCGTCTCCCCTACTTAGGTAGGTCATAGGTATCTGTGCGGGATTTTGTTTCATCCTAGTGTCCCTAGAAGGCTGTGTTAAATTGCTGATCGGTTGTGTGAGGTCCGTAGCACTTTGAGCCATTGTTGGCGGGAATAGGGTGCCGGTCAGGGGGTTGATTCGAGATACACGTTTTGGAGGTCTTGTGCGTCTGTCTCGATCGATCAAGCCCCCCCCGTCTTCTGAGGATGCGCGGTGATAGAATCGCTTCTGCTTGCGAAGTATAATCCCAGAGCGATCGTCTGGATCCATGCGCTCCTCAACGGTTGGCGCCTCCAACTCTCCTCTCCGAACATTGGGTATAAGTGGTGTGGAGAGTAGAGGTGTGGAAAGGTTCTCTCTCGTTAGTCCGAGAGCGGCGCCTCGCCTTGCCGGGGCTGTGCGCCATCTTTCAGCAGCTGACTGGGTGAGAGGTCTTACTGTCCAAATCCAGAGTTGGTCGTTGAGCCTTATGTATGATACTGAAGGTAGTCTGATGGTATCCCCACCATACGTTTTCGAATTTGTTTCCAGAATTTGAATAATTTTGTCAATATTATCGTCAGGAAGGAAGCTTGCTCGCGCAAAGCCTTGAGGGAGGTTTTCGATAGGTTCTAGTCGGCTCCCAACTAATACCTGGGCTGTATCTGAAGCTAAAATCAAATATTTATCACGAAGTTCTTCCCTCTGAAGATCGCGAAGTCGGTGGTTCTGATTCAATCTCCCCACTAAAGTAATCAAGTTAGCTCTGAAAAGATGGAGAAACGACTGTGCTCACAAGCGCTTCGGTAAGCCGTAGAATATCGCCGCATGACGGGGAGGTTTTGAACCCTCGTCCATGTGCCCCCCAAAAGGATTGAGTCGCTGATGGATGTGAGCATCTGAGCGCTGGGTCAGGGTACGTAGGGGCCTACCTCATGAGCACGACCTTATGACCCGGCGGGACAGGCACTACGGAGAAACCGCACCCGTTATCTTGATTCTGACATAGACAGGAATGAGGCATATTGTCTACTGTCAGACTGTTCATTTGAAGAAGGATTCCCCCTGCGTTGTCAAGGTGCCACAATGCCCGCTGCAGATCATTGTAGTGATTGATATGCGATAGTACACCGGTGATGCTGGCTATTAGGTTGTGGGTAGTCGAAGCGCCCGCTCTCTGCAGAGGCCGAGTCTAGAACCCACTCAATATCAATATTGGGGAGACCAAACTGCCTCGAAAACAGGGACTTACCGGAAAGGTAATACGAAGGGTTTCGCGGTATTCATCGGCAGACCAGTCTTCCGCTATATACGATCTCGCAGCTTGGCTTTCCCCATCTGTTGGGACAGGTCCCTGAATTCGGACGAGCTCCTCGAGGAATGAGGTTATCGTTCTCACCGAGTAAACTCCGCAATCATACCCGTTAGCTTGCTGCGGCACACCCACCACCGCATTCTGCGGAAGGGTCAACGTTGCCGCTGACCCGCCAATATCCTGGACAACAGGTGATTCAAAAATACGCTTCAAGACATTGAAGAGGATGGTGGGATCGCCAAGGTGTATAAGGCTGTTGTGAATGAAAAAGTGACCTTTAACCCGGTCAACTATCGAGATCCACCAGTGGTCACCGTGATGATCTGCCTGGACATTTGTCTGTATAAAGATCCAAAACCTTGCACCCAATCGGCTTTGCGCGAGGTGTGAAGGATCACCCGTGACAGTTAATAATACTGTAAGCGACACCGAAAAAAGCTCTACCTCGGGATGGGAATGGCTATAGTGAGTGGTGACAGTGTCCATGATATCGCTTGTAAGCCATCCCGTGGGCTCCAACCCTCTTGGGTCTTGCAGTGATTGTTCTTGTGTTCTTTGAAATCTTTCTTCTCTATCAAAAGGATCCATTGTATAATTCTCAAGTCTCCATTGTCCAAACTGGGCCGCTCGGGCAGCTACCATTCCAGGAGAAAAGAAGGTTGTCCGGTCACCAAACAAAAGCTGAGAAATAGTAGCTGTCAACAGCTTATGAGGATCTTGTGGAGAGATAGCTTGGGTACAAAGTGGCTCTTGGATCATCCACGCGGTTGGACCGTAGAAGTTATGTTTGCTTGTGCTCATAATTCTGTCTTCCTGCTCTAGAACAGGCCTGCGCCTTTGAAACCAGAATATTGGAGGCTGTTTGTCAATTTCCAGATAAGCAAAATTCGGAAGCATGGCCGAGGAAGGTCTGGTATCGAGAATATTGGTAGAATTGACATGGGTCGACATATACACGGGATATTGTGGCAGTTCCAAGCCTTTGACAAAACCCTGGCCATTTTCGTCCAAGACTACCATTACTTTATTGACACCGGTATTCCACTGTTTTTCAGTCAATCCCTGGATTGCCCGGATCGTCCGATCGCTAGCTGTGCGCTTGTTAGTGGTCACTGGTAGGGAGCATATATGGCCCGGGAGGATCACCTCCACGTGGTCGCGCATGAAATTGTCTTCGGAACCGCTCGGCGAGGCCCGGCAAAACGATGTCTACCATCTTGACAGCCGGTATTGTTTGACTGGTTGATTAACTTAACCCGGAGATATAATAACAATATACTGTATTCTAAGACTCTAGGGGCGGAGTAAGCTTACCCGATATGTATGTGCTTTTGAGATCGACGGAGAGCTATCACTTCCATTGTACAGGGTCTACTGCCTGGAGAGCTACATTCATCATGCAGTATGCTTGAGATACCAATGAACAAGATCGCTTCGGCACCGTTATCAATCTCCCGCTGGGCAAACTCGATGGCCTTGATATGACGGGTAAGATTTAAGAGGAACTGTCGAACTCTCGGTGGCATAACCAGGGGGGCCCATTCTTGCGGTCGATATATAGGGGCAGACTGATGCTCGTTCTGTTGCTAGACCGTCATCATCAGTATCAGTGGCTCATATAGTTTATCCAACTTACTTGGTAAAGGATTTCAGTGAGTCTGCCCATAAACCCTGGTATATCCCAACCTGCGGAATCAATGAGGGTCTCTGGCCCAGGCCAAAAGTCACTAGGGTTACTGGCTTCGTGCCATATAGTCATGGCCCTCAAGACATATCGCCAGGAACTGTCGATCTGATGAGGAGTAGTAGAGGTATTGTAACCCTGGGCGAGAGATATCCTGCGGACAGGATCTCTAGTCGCTACTCGTAAGCATTGCTCCAGGCCACCATGGGCCGATAAGGTATCCAGTACCCCAGCGGCGCCATCCGGCCAGGGAGTGAGAATATTTAAGGTCGTGGTGTGGAAATTTAAATCGCCGAACCAGTGCTCACGGAGGTTGTTCCTGAGAATAAATAGTAGGTTTGAGCATTGAGGGAGTCTCTGGCGTATTTCTGGGGTTAAAAAAGTGGTTGGTAAATTGTCCAGTGAAATAGGACTTGAGATGATTAGAGGAGATCGGTTTGGGTATCTCCTGGACAGCGATTCGCAATAAACCTTCCACAGAGAATCAGACGGGTGATCATCATCGATACCCCAAGGAGCGGGCCCCTCAAATTGATGTTCGTCATCCAAATCGCGAATGTGAGGTTCCCTCCAGGCTCCCAGAGCGGCCACTCGTTCAGCTTCCTTTTCCGCGGTGAAGCTATCCTCGTTGAAAAGACCAAAGAATGTATTCAACTCAGGAGGGGCCGGGCTGATTTGAGGTAGAGGGATCGGGGGCTTGAGTTCGTCACGATCAATTCGCAATACAGTCGGAATAAGTTGTCGGACCATAATTGATAAGATTGTGGTGATTTACGGATATCAAAAGTGTCGGCTACCGTAACAAGGGTAATTCCTGAAGAGAGGATATTTCCTTCCCTCCGCTGGTCCCGGTCCTTAGCATAGATCATATCCTCAAACATCCATTGTCTGGGCTTCAAGAAGTCAAAGAAAGGAAATTTACGGTTATAAAGTTTGACTTTTTTCTCGTCTAGAGCAAACAAAGAATTGAAGGACCTGAACAACCAAGTTAGGGGACAAAGGATATGACAAAAGGGGAATACCATTAAATAGGATCAATAGAAGTTTCCTCGATTGACGAGTAAAAATATTCACCTTGATTTGTGACAACCAGGAACTGTACTCGTACATGTTTTTGATGAAACATACCCATATATTATTTTACTAAGATTTGTTGTTTGTTGATGTATATGCCATTTCCAACTTTACTTTGATATATCTACATTAGTAGAAGCTAAACGGAGCCCAAACCCCCCAGGTACGAGCCCGATAAGCACAAACAGTGGGTCTTGTGTAGCCTCTAGAACAGTACACCGTCTCCACATAAACATATAGACCTCCGATTCTACTATTACTATATCATCTACAGCGTAGGTGGTTGCCCATATACAACACCGCTCAACAACTCTTCTAGTGCAAATGGGCTCGAACTATGTCCTCGAAACAGGTTAAACGCGATATTCAACTAGTTTACGACCACAAGAAATTTACAAAAGAGCTATGATAAAGCCAGTGCTTGCAGGCGGCCAGTACGGGCAGATTTCGGCCTAACCTGGCCTGCCTGGACTTTTTGGCCGGCCGGACTGTCGACTACAGTCCGGCTTCCGGGGATCATCTGGCCGGGCCTGGTAGGATTGTAGATATCTGTAGCAAGCTACTGAGTAATCGATCATGATTAATACAATAATGGCGAGCTTTTAGGAAATCAGTACACATCGGCTTTGATGCACGAGAATATTCGTTGATAGCCTTTATGCCTACACGACCATTATTGCATGATATATTATCGTCACCACTATCGCTTATGCGCCCGGGAGATAAACGATCACTCTGTGCAAAACCTATCAAACCGTAGATCCGTGGTGCGCTGTATGGTCACATTCTCGCCTCAATATCTGTACTCAACCTGGCGATAAGAATCAAGAATAGGAGATAGATTCTGGGATGGTGAATTATTAGGAAGAGCGCTCTGGGCAGGATGTTGTGGGGGGAAGGCTCTAAGAAAAGTTGTTAGGTATGTTACATTTAGATAGATACCTATGTGGTTGGGAAAATAGCATGGTATTATAAGTAAAGAATATTTGTTGATGTGTGAGTGATATATTCACACAGTTGGATATCCAGGGTACTGCTCGACATGCTCCGATGTCGTTTTGCCGTTCTGGTAAGGGATTTGCTCCTGGAGAAGAGTTCTTCGTTAGGATAGCTGTTTCGCAGTTGTGATGAGAGCTCGGGGGATGTGTGTTGGGTTGTCGCGTGTACAGGAGGAAAAGGTTTATACGTCTGAAGCAGTCCGGCCTGACATATTGAAAGGACTTCGCAGAGGCCACCAACACTGGGAGTCTTTTTGAAGCCTCTATTTCTTTTTTAGCGCGGGAGTACGGAGAGGAGAGGAGGGCTTGAGCAGGCGAGAGTGGGCATGTGTGGTAACCAGAGGGACTTTATGAGGATACCTTTGTCGGGATTTTCATATATACCCCTATCTTTGCTGTTTTATTATGTAGTTAAGGTAAGATGGTTACGGTATAGAACCAGCGAACTTCTCCACTTACCTAACAACGCTGTGCGCTTACTATCGGAACTGTCTTGGTATTGCTGAGTGCAGTCTTCCCAAAGGGTCCAGGCCTCTCGTAGGCCTTCCTATAGGCCGTCGGCCGGGCCAAGACTGGCCAGTGAGAGGAATGGCCAAGGCCGATATAGGCCGGACCCCCGGCATTGTAAAACAGCTGTCATGGAAACCATGGAGTAAAATTTAGAAAATGTTTCCAAACGCTTAGCAACTGGCCCTCATCCCCCACTGTCCCACCTCCCGGGGAGCCCGCAAGAGGTTTAGATTTGGTTCACTCACGATAATGTGTATGTGTTGAAAATCACGAAGCCTCCATCCAGGATTGACAGTGTTGTCGTGTCCTTCCAGTTACGGTACTCTTGAGGTCATAGTTACAACGTTATATTCTCCTTTAGGATTGTCCTTTCCTGTTAGCTATTTCACACCTGTACCTCTTATGTGTCCTTTGGTAATATTGATGTGGATAGTTGTCATTGGGTCTGAGTATGTATACGTGTCTTGTTTCTATCTCTTTATGCCACGTATCCTAGAGTTAACTATGTCTCGTCTCATGTATTTAATGATCGGAGTTACCAGCGTTGTTGAGGTAGAGGAACAGGGGCAGCGATCATATTGAAGGACCACACACTCTCTACCGAATATAGTCAATTTATATTTTAACAGGTTATGAGCCCGGATCGCGCATTTCAATAGCCCTCACACTCGTTCATTTCTCTCATATTATTTGATTCTTTACCCCCTATCGGTATGGCTACCACAAGCGCTGCTGCCGCTGCTGCCGGCAGTCAGGCTCCCTCTGCTACGACTGCCAACACGAATAATCCTACATATCCGAATCCCTTCACGTCACTCAGTCATTCAATTGAAATGCTAGACCGATCCATGGCCACCGGGAAAAGTAACTATGTGGCATGGAAGTTTTGTGTTCTCCGTATCCTTAAAGAGAAAGGTCTTGCCAGAGCCATTGAGGATAATTCTGCAAATAGTACCGAGTCCGACCAGGCAACTATGAATCGAATTGATGATCAAGCGTTTACGATTATCTCGCTTAACATCAAGGACTCACAGATCCCAAACATTCAAGCTGCCAGCAATGCACGAGAAGCATGGGATGCTTTTGCAATGGTTCATCAGGGAATTGGAGCGAATGGCCGAATGGTACTCATGCAGTGACTATGGAGCCTTCACTTGAAGGAAGGATACGACATGTCAGCACATGTTAATAGCTTTAAGGAACTGGCAACTCAGGTAGTAAACCTCTCTACTGACAGAATCGGTATACCGGATAGCGACCTTGACTCAATGCTAAGCCTTTCGCTACCTGAATCCTATGAGCCTCTCATAATGGCCATTCAATCGAGAGCGGACAACGTTACCTTCGACTTCCTGACAGGGAGATTATTGCAAGAAGCGACACGGAGACAAGCAGCACGCAGTACAGCCACAGAGTTGGGTGGTCAACCGCTCTCCGCGTTTTCGGCGGGGTCTAACTTCCGACACTTTGGTGTGCGCGGAAGAGGTAATAGTCGTTGGAGCAATCGAGGTTTTGGGAGAGGAATGAGAGGAGGTGGTGGTTCCTCAAGTAGTAGTAGGAGCAGAGGATTAGTAGGGCAGGGTACAGTGACCGGTCGTTACCATTATTGCAACAAGGAAGGTCATTGGAAGAATGACTGTTTCAGACGAAAGAATGACCTGCAGAAGGAATCTAGAGAAGGGCATTTGGCCTTCATAGGATTAGAAAATCGACCAATCACAGGGACCGATTGGATTATCGACTCAGGTGCATCAAGGCACCTTACCGCACAACGCGAGTTACTAGAATACTTTATCAGTATTTTACCGACGTCGATTACGATCGGAAATGGAAAGGAAATCATCGCTATAGACCAAGGGAATGTATCTCTTCGTACAATGTCAGGAATTATCTCTCTCTCTCGGGTACTCTACGTACCAGACATCGGAAGCAACTTAATCAGCGTTGCAAGCATAGTCAACCAAGGGTTTGAAGTCGAGTTTAGAGGAAGTGGTTGTTTGGTGAGCAAGCAACATGACAGAAGAGTTATAGGCAGGCGCCAAGGAAATATCTATTATCTCAAGGGATTGCAAGAGAGAGCGTTAGCAGGGCTATCACAGGAAAATGATGGCACAAGTAAGGAAATATGGCATAAAAGGATTGCCCACCGAAGTCTAAACAACCAAGCAGTAAAACGAATTGCTAAAGCAGTAACAGGCTTCCATGTATTGGAAGCAGCAAATCGCGCTGAGAGTGTATGCACAGTTTGTGCAGAAGGAAAACAAAGTCGGGAATATCTCACCGGAGAAAGAAAAAAGAGCGATGAGTTATTGCACACAATACATAGCGATGTATGCGGACCGATGGCCATCACTGGAATGATGGGAGAAAGGTACTTCGCCACATTTATTGACGAATACTCTAGAATAGTTGCCATATCACTTTTGACTTGGAAGTCAGAGGTTTTTGAAAGGTTTAAGGAATACAAGTCCAAGGTAGAAAGAGAGACAGGAAGGAAGATCAAATCGCTACGGTGCGATGGGGGTGGGGAATATAGTGGAAATGCCTTTCGGTGCTGTCTTGCGGAATGTGGTATTACGCAACGAGTTACACCTCCGTACACCCCACAGTATAACGGCATAGCGGAGCGAGCGAACCGCACCATCATGGAGATGGTTAGATGTATGATATTTGAGTCTAAGTTAGGAAAGGAGTTTTGGGGCTTTGCGGCTCTGACCGCAGCCCATATCATCAATCGCCTGCCTTCGACCTCTCACGAAAATAAAACTCCTTACGAGCAATGGTTCGGGTCTCCACCATCGATTGGTCACTTGCGAATATTTGGTTGCACAGTTTACCGACATGTTCCTGCTCCAACCCGCAAGAAATTAGATCCTAGAGGACATAAGTGTCGAATGATCGGCTACACTGAAGAAAGTGGTAGTCGCGTATATCGCGTATATGACGAAGTTACAAAACAGGTCCATATAACCCGAGACGTGGTTTTTGATGAGATTACGCCAAATGTTGGAAGTGTCGTAAGAGAAAGAGTAACTATGGAGATTAGAAAAGAAGGATTGTTGGAGATCATACAAAGCAATGTAAAAGAAGGAATTCCCAAGAAGAGTAGTCCAGAATCAGAGCCTACCTCAGATGAGGAAGAAGAAGAAGAATTTGCCGCGCAACCACTACCACTGATCAATCCAGGTGACGAAGGTACTGTTGCTCCAAACTACGAACAAGATACGATTATTGTACGCCCACCACCGGTGGTATACAACCCTGCATGTCCGGACCAAGATCTTTTGTGAACCGATGTCCGCCATCTACGTAATGGCTCTACACGTCAAATGTTTCGTCCGATTGGGGAGCAGGCTTTTCTAGCAGTTACAGAGGGGCCAACTACGTTGCAAGAGGCGCTAGCTGGTAAGGATGCAGTTGCATGGAAGAAGGCTTGGGAAAGTGAGTTGGAATCTCTCAGGAAGAATGGCACCTGGGTGGTGGAAAGGGCACCACCGGATAGGAATATTGTAGGATGTCGATGGATATTCAGAAGAAAGGAAGATGGGCGCTTTAAAGTACGCCTTGTGGCCAAAGGATACTCTCAGGAGCCAGGGATCGACTTCCACGAAACATTTGCCCCCGTTGCGAAATTTACGACTCTACGATGTCTGCTTGCTTTGGTAGCAGAAAATGACTGTGAATTGCATGGCATGGATGTTAAGACATCATTCTTGAATGAAATGCTTGAGGAAGAGATATATATGGAACATCCGGAGGGTGTTGCAGAAGATTGGGAACCGGGTATGGCTTGCCGGCTGGTCGAGGCAATCAATGGACTTCGACAATCCCCGCGTGCTTGGTACCGGAAAATCCATGACTTCTTCACGAAAGACGAATTTACTTACAGTACCCAAGATTACAGTTTATATATCAACTATTAACGAAGACTATTGGTGTTAGTCTATGTCAACGATCTTGTCCTAGCTGCAGCTAGCCTAATGGACATTGCGTGGATCAAAGGCACTTTGACGAAAGCCTTTGAAATGACAGACTTAGGAGAACTGCGAACCTTTCTTGGACTGGAGATCACTCGGAGGCGCAATCAATGGATACTTACTCTTTGTCAAGGGAATTATATCACTAAAATCCTTCAGCGTCACAGCATGCAGGATGCTCGCCCCAACTGGACCGCACTTGATCCAGGTACACGATTAGCTTCCCACAAACAACGACGGTTGGACACAGACAAACCAGAGAGCAAGCTCGTCAGCCTTGAGCACTACCAATCCGCTGTTGGGTCGCTAATGTATGCCATGCTCGGAACCCGACCTGACATCGCATACTCAGTAGGTTTAGTTAGTCAGTTTAACTATTGTCCTCTTTGGGAACCTTGGATGGCGGTCAAAAGGATTTTTCGATACCTCGCGGCAACTAAAAATCAGCAAATTCAGTACGGTATGAGTAACTCAAGCGGTGGATACTCAGATGCGGACTGGGGATCTGGAGAAGACCATAAGTCAGTTCGAGGATATGTTATTCTCTCGAATGGTGGTGCGATATCATGGACAAGCAAGACGCAAACATCTGTTGCTTTGTCGACAACAGAGGCAGAGTATATGGCGGGGACACAGGCAGCGAAGGAGATTACTTGGCTTCGCGTACTGTTAGAAGAATTGGAAGCCCCTGGACACATTCACCAAGTATCGCAGCTCTATGGAGACAATCAGGGAGCTATCGCATTAGCTCACAATCCTGAACATCATGCGCGAACGAAGCATATCGACATTCAGTACCACTTTATACGAGAACTGGTCACGACAGAAAAGATATGCCTACAGTACTGTCCGAGCAGTGACATGATCGCGGATATCATGACCAAATCGCTACCACGAATCACGCATGAGAAACATACCCAAGCCATGGGGATCAGGAAGAAAGTGAGTGATGAGAGTCTTCGTGAGGGGGTGTGTTGAAAATCACGAAGCCTCCATCCAGGATTGAGAGTGTTGTCGTGTCCTTCCAGTTACGGTACTCTTGAGGTCATAGTTACAACGTTATGTTCTCTTTTAGGATTGTCTTTTCCTGTCAGTTATCTCATACCTGTACGTCTTATGTGTCTTTTGGTAATATTGATGAGGGCAGCTGTCATTGGATCTGAGTATGGATACGTGTCTTGTTTCTTTCTCTTTATGCCACGTATCCTAGAGTTGACTATGTCTCGTCTCATGTATTTAATGATCGGAGTCACCAGCGTTGTTGAGGTAGAGGAACAGGGGCAGCGATCATATTGAAGGACCACACACACTCTCTACCGAATATAGTCAATTTATATTTTAACAGTATGACTACCTATAATTTGCCAGGGGTTCTAACATGTCCATTTTCACTAGAAATAAATCATTTGGAACCGGTGCTACTACCCGACCGCGTAGTAATGCAGAGAGAATCCGCTAGGCAGGTGAAAGCTTGGGAGGTTTCACATCACGTTGAACAGAAGTTAAAAACAAAAGGGAAGAAATCTGGCTAACCGAACTCCAGAAGGTAGGTATCGTAGTACAAAGCCTATACAGCCTATAGGCTGGCCAGGCCGCGCCCGGCTCAGTTACTTCGAAGACTATAGGCTCCGGCCAGGCTAGATCCTCAGATATTCTCGTAGGCCTGGCCCGGCTTTCCCTCGGCCCGGCCTACCTAGCCCGTTGGGAACACTGACTCAGTGGCAAATCCTCCTTTCATTTCGTTCCCTCGCCGGTTCAAAAGTGGTTACCGTTTATAACATACTTAAGGAACGAATCATGTGATAGAAAATTGCCCCAGCGTGCACACTATTCTTGATAAAATCTATGATGTAATGGCTGGACTTGATGAGGCGAAATCAACAATATTATTGTGATGGAGAAGAAGAAAAGAAAGATCGGTTAAAAAGAGACAGGGTCGAGGGTTAGAAGAAGGTAAGGATATTCCACGCTCCACCGATAACCCGAGCGGGGCTTTCAGAGAGGACGTACTAAACCGTAATCAGGTTGAAGGTGTTGAAGTTCTCTAGGTCAAATAGCAATACTAGATCCTCCACTACCCGAGCCTTTCGCCTTGCCTCCCGGCTTTTCGCTCCTTTTTTCAAGCTACTTCAGAGCCTTAAATATCTTCTTATTGATTTCCCCCCAGTACCCCCCCTAGATGCTAACTGAGCGCCGTAGATTAACAGCTGCGATACTTTACGGCACACCCATCTGAATACCCAAGCCCGCACTTCCAGTCCCAATACTAATACCAGCACCGTGCCTGAGAGGGATATGGTGAGAATGGACAATCGAGTTGGGAGATTACGCAAGCCCGGCCAACTTCTATTTGTGGGCTCGGACGACGTATCTAGCGACGCCGCGTACTGTAGTGTACGGGGCTAATGGGTTGCTTTAATACCCTTTTTATACCAACACCCCTGACAATGACTTTAGGCTCACGGAAATCCTGGCCCCACCGCCGATTCAGCTGTTTTTCAATTCTCGCAGATATTGCGAGGATAGAGAGAGAGAGAGAGGGTAAAGAGAATAATAGAACGATAGTGAACCATCGGCCAGTGCTGTCCTGCATATATCTTTGGAGTTTTGGGCTACTTGTTTCAATTTTTCGGGCTCATCCATGGAATGATGGTTGAAATTATCTGGCACTCATGACTGATCACTCGGAGATTTGCCATGCTTAAATTTCAAAACCAGCCAGTGGGGTTGTGTTAGTGATGGGTTATTTCGTTGTGCCATGGTTAGGAATGTGATATCATAGTAGGACCGGCTCTCCTGCCAAACACGAGAGTAGGGTGTTGCGGAACTACTATAGTTGCCCAATGGTTTCGCTTAAGTTGTGTTATGGTATGATCGGATAACTGCTCTAGTAGTTAATTTTTTTACCTTGTGCAGTCCTCTGCCAGCTGACTGCTCGAATCGCGCTTTTCACTCCCACTGCGCTAGTTTCTGTTCCAACTACCGGTACCTTGCTGAGCATGGGTATATATAATTTACAATATCCACTATTCTATAACATCTGATTACTTTCGCGTACCTGCAACCCCAGCAAAGCTCTCGGGGAAAGTGAACAGTGATGGTAATTCTATTTCTACAGATGGCATCATCCAGATACGTGCCGACCTGGGGATGATGGAGAGAAAAACAAAAGAAGGGTGAATGCCAGAAAAAATAGTGAATTTGAACAAAGGGTTCAAGAGGGAAAAGAATTTCCCAAGGGGACAGGAAAGAAAAGAACAAGCATGGCTAGGTGCGATAAGTGGGACTTTGGAGAGTAGGGTGGTGACACAGAATCATTCAACTTATAACAGCAGTGTTAGCAAGCTCAAATGGGAGTAATTCGTTGTAAATTGCCATCCTTAGATAAATTAAAGGAAGTATGAAGGGATGGAGAGGGTCGAAAAGCTAAGGAGTAATAAGTAGGACCTGAACCATGGAGAGGGATTTTGAAGACCCTGGGTAAGTGCTGTTTTCGGTTCTAGGCTACATGGTATGTGGCTCGGGAATGAGCCCAACAGATCGCAATTCCCAAACATGAGATATCATATCATAGTAGGCTTCTCTAGCTTTGTTAGGTTAAGCATCGCGGGGTTGGGGTTGGGCTATCGTTTTTTTTTTTTCGGCAATTGCGGAGAGCCTGAATGGATGCTAATAGTAAGTAACAGTGTATGCACCGCCGGTGGGGGCGAAAAGGGTAGCTTAAAAGCGATAAAAGGTGCTAGAATGCCAAGAGGAAATAAATGATAACCTAATCCTAAACGCCATTCGGTTATGGAAAGCAAATAAAAGAAAAAATAAAACATAGACAAGATGTTGACATTAAAACTGGACGCTGGTGGTACATCTAACTACTACGCTGAAACAACACCGGTGTGGGAATAATTTATCGCTTTCCCTTAGGTGGATGGTGTGTCGATTACGCGGGTACCCTCTGATATTTTCCCTCCAATGACTCTCCGATATTGGTGACAATGGCTCTGGGTAAATTGACTGGTAGATCTGTCGTGTATCTAAGGTGGAATAGGAGGTACAAAAGGAGATGCCACCACACCCACTTGAGGTGGAGGGGGGATGTTGACTATGACTCTGTTGATTGAAGCTCGCCCTCTCTGTGTCAAGTACGGAAGGTGCTGCAGCTTAAATGGCAACCATCTGTATGCCAAGCCACCTATCATACATAGAAAGGTTACCATGAAGGTAAACACCCTACCTGATACAGGAATATCCTCCAACTCGCACTTGACCTCACACCGGTAGTACGGGTTGCGGCTTTGACAGTTGTTAGGTGGATGTGTGCAGGGGCTCACGTGGTGTTCGAAGGATATGGTAATTCGGTGGCTACCCCGAGCACAGGGAGGCCGCTGAGTTGACTACTGTGTCCAATTAATCACACTAATTCCTATTGGCCAGACCATCTCTTCTAGCTTTGCGTGAGCTACCACCACTGTACGACTCGGCCACGCGAGCCCACTGGTGAATTACGCTATTGAGGTGTGTATTAATACCGGAAGTGTCCCGTACGGTGTGACTCCGTATTAGACTGTATTCTTGGGTTATTCTTTGGAGGTGGGGCATTTGCAATTTGGATTGAGGGCTACTACATTCTACTGGTATGCTAAACCCGGGGATTAGAGACTATTGGGATCCTCCGATTTCAATATCCCGCGGGGGAGTTCACCCCCTAATGTTGGGCGTGTTGTGACCCGGCTCAACCAAAAACGAATCCCCATAAGATGTTAACCTCGCAACCGTGGGCACTCCTCCAGAGTGCCCTCCAGCTCAATGTCAGTTTGTGGCATAACATAAGATGACGGAAGCGGTATCTACGACAATATTCGTTATTTCGATTCACAAGGAAATTCGATAGAGCTAAAACTAAAGAACTAAATATATTGGCTAGGGGATGTAAAGGATGGTGCGGGAGGCATAATAGTGGAGTAATCTAAGTTAGATTGCGCTGGATAAAGACTTGGATGAAATGGTAGTGTATTCAACTACAATACTACCTTGAATACTATTATCAAGTTGCGTGGAGCCAAAATGTTACATAGAGCCACAAGTTGTCATTGCGCCTGAATGTTCCATTGAGCTGGCAGGCATGCGAGCGAGCGAGCAAGCAGCCATGTGACCACCAGCCACAACGATTAGTTTTCTAATAATTCATGGAACAAACGCTGCTAGGTTTTATGCGTAGAATCACCTCTTATCCGCGGAGATGCCCCTCAATCTCGCTCTAAATGTGTAGTCGTCGTCGCGTTCGGAATATTGGTGTGTTTGGCGACTTCTTGATTTTCCTCACCGAATCCAGAACTTTGAGTCGATAGCCCTCCACACATTCCTCCATGGCATCAATACATGCATATGTCGGTGGTAAAAATGTGACATTCTGTATCTTCTTGAAAAATTTCGGCACTCATGATCCCCTTCCTATGATATTTTGGTAAATTCCGAAAGACTTTATTTATCTCCTCCGGGACCCCTCCGAATCCACCAACAATCCGTTTCGGTAGTCAACAGAGCATGGCTGCAGGGGACTGCTCCTCCGGCGCTGCGAAATCAACGTGGAAAAAGGCAACAGCAATATTTTGGGCTTCACCCTAATCGCGTAGGCGATCTACCACCAGTGAACTAGTATTACCCATCATTAGTGCCGCCATCCTAAGGCTCCCTCCCGATGATTGTCACTCACGAGAAACATGTCTTGCCAACCACTAATTAAATCACTACGGAAAAATAAAGTCGCATGCTGAGATCCATTCTCTTCAGCTCCCTGGCACCGCCTCCGAAATTCCGCGGTTTCCAGCAATTATTCCCCTACATTATCAGCCCGCAGGGTCAGAATGTCCTGGTTCCGGATGCGGGGCTCAAGGTGGGACAACCATGCCAGGATCTCGGAGAGCTCGTCCGTCGCATAAATGTTTTTCATGTTAATTACTATGCCATTATTGAAAGAATCGGCACTACGTGAGTAATGCACGTTCTAGGGGCTGGTAGCGTAATTGATTTCGGAGTGTAACATTGGTCTCGCATTCCCTGAACCTTTTGGCTGAAAAACTGGCCCTATCATCCCGCTCCACTTTATGTAACCGATACTTTCTTAATTGGGAAGAGCCTCAGATTTGGAAGATTCAAGACCAGCACACATTGACTACGCCAACTACCTTTGCGGCTTCTTAGCTTCATACTCAATTCTCTTAGCAGCGATAACCACCTCTCCCTTATTAACGCCGTACGGTCCTACCGGTAACTTACGCCAATATACTTTTCCCATCGCTGCGGTGTCGCGACAGAGGCATTCGTGAGCACGTTCAGGAAGCCACTGGACAGGCTGATGGCAGATTTACTTGAATTTACACGGTATGTTAATGTGGATGCTTCCTGGGTTTCTTCTCCAGAGTTACGGGAGCATCTGGGGAGATGTATGAGATTCGGGATTGGATGGCTTTTCTCTTGTTGTGCTATTTTTCTGGTATGAATGGAAACTGTCAAGATCCTAGGGGAGGGTCTGGAGATATCGCTGTGCAGATATATTAATAATATGATATTCTGTTCTCCTAACTTAGTTTTTTATCTAGTGCTGTTGTATACTTGGAGTTGACGCGTACTACTGAACAATACACCCAACAGCGAGCACATTGCCACCCGCAATTCATCAGTGAAAGATTATAACGGCTAGGCATAACTATTTTGGGTTTCGAGAGGGAAGCTGCGCTGCTCCAAAATAAAAAATCTCAAAAGTGGAATAAACAAAGTTGAAAAGCGAAGTATCATACTCTCAAAGAGCAAGATACTCGGGGAAAGCGAACGGGGGGGGGGGTGTGTTCGGGCAATTGGAAGGTGGGGAAATATGATGGAAAGATAATGGAGAAAGGAAAAAGAGATGATTATGAGAAATAAGCAGAAGGAAATTGAAGTGTATACTCCCTCGATGCCTGATTCGGCCCCGCTACACTCACCGCCATCCTCCGGATCATTGTCATGTAGAGCCTCCGTCTCACCTAAATATTGACATAATTCAAAATAGATCTCGGTCGGAAGGAATAAACCTCCGGAAAACTCGGGCATGGACGCCAGTAGTATTACGTAGAGCAAAAGGATTACGATTCGTACCGACAAGCATATCCCGTCCTCTTCTCTTCTGTTCCTTCGGGAAGCATGCCACATTACGGGAATCCGGTTGAACGTGCTGAGTTAAGTAGTAATTCTGCTTCACGAATTTCTTGGATCTTTTACGTGGTTCCTCGGTATTTCGCTCCTTCTTTTCTCCCGCTGTTTCAGAGTCTTGAATCTCTATGTATTTTTCTCTCTATTACCCTTTCTTCGGCTGTTAGCGGGGCGCTATTTTTTACTAATTGAGTCGCCTCCTTGTGTATGTCTCTGAATAGTCGAGGCTACGTTCACAATTTCAATGTTAATCCTAGCGCCATGTCCATGAGGGAGAAGAATGTTAGACCGAAATGTTTCTTTGCTGCTCACCGCAGATTTCCCTTATGAGAACGACTTCACAACCCTAACCCTCATGGCATATCTACTATCGTACTCCGACACCTCTAATTTTGACTTCCGGTTAGTCCTACACATCAAACTCCACATGCGACAATACCTCAGACGACTCCATGTGAAGGCCTTACCCCTATCATAAGGGAATACCGAATGTCTTCGGTCAAACTCAGAACATATCTTCGGTCGTATTGTCTTATCCTGAGCCGAAGCAGCACAATGGGCGGTAGTGAAATGGAGCATGACGGAGAACACGGCATACGCTGGAAGTATGTGGAAGTGGATCGGCATGATCCAGGGAAGGATAAAAGGCAGCTTGTTTTCCCTTTGTTAGTTGTTTTCGTTCATCATCCAATCTGTCTCTCTTTCCTCCGTTACCTGTATTTGGGTCATATCAGTCTTTCCAGTTTTTTGTTCCCTATTATCTTCGTGAGAATATTTCTCCGGTTAGGATATTCAAATTCGATCTTCACATCTTTGCCCTGCCACCCAATTGGAGTCAACATGGTCAAAAATCGCTGCCGCAAACCTCGTTGTTGAAAAAAGAAGAGAGGGGATAAAGGTAGCCAACTGAGCCTGGCCGGCCTCTGTGCGTGGGCCGGGACGCAAGATCCGGGAATTCCGCATACCGGTACAAAGCTACAAACATCCCTGGTGTCCCTTTTTAACGCAACAGTGCGGCAACACCCCCAAGAAAGCATTTGAGCTCATTGAACCCTTCCCGAATCCCCCTCCCGGTTCAACTGTCTTTTTTTTTCACCCTCCTATATAAGCGAGAGATAGTGGAGAGCAGAGTAGAAATATATTGCTCAACTGACAAGGGGGTTTTTTCTTCTTTTTTTCTTAAACTTTAACCCGAGCAAACACCTGACTTGTTGTAAATTTATCAAGATGGGTCGATAGAAGCACGAAGATACGGGGGGGGATGAAAGGGGTGAGAGTAGTGAGTGAGTAGTGCCAAAAATTCCTGAGGTGCCTGCTACTATGCACAGAGTATCCGAATTAGATGACTGTATATTACCTCTTGCTTTTCGTGAAAAAGCCGGTAGATAGGATTGAGCGCAATATAATAATAGTTCAAACCTAAGTACGAATCTCCAGGCTTGTCTTATCGAGCTAGATAACAAGATGAAAAACACCCTCCTCTACAAAGCATATATGCCCATCATCAATCACGTGAACCTCCTCCCTATACGAAGGAAATACCTATTCGTCATGGACGATCGTTTGCGAGAGTTACGTGACAGACTTGCGCCAGACTAAGGGATTCAAGGGCCAGACATAAAAAAGTGGTACGGAGCAGTAAGCTCTCTCAGAAATTGAGGTATCAAACAGTGTGACATGCGAGATACTTAGATATCACCGACCATGAAAGCTCCAAGGTTGTCAGAATTAGTCAAATATGTCGGTGGGGGGGCATTTGATAAGTTCTGCTGCAACAACCTCAGTACTTAAGAGGAGCTAATACAAAAGACAATAGTTGAAGATATAGAGAAAATTTCAGGACCGGAACGCAAGGCCTATCTCAAGAGAAACCAGTTTCCTACTGATTACGTATATGTTCTATCCCACCGGCAAACAGTTCTTCCTGGTCAAGGGGATATCCTGTACCGCGGAAGGAAGGAGTAGACCACCAATGATGAAAAACGAAGAAAATTCTGAATCTATAGCTATGGAGGGAAATAGGGCAACTCTAATCCTAGACTCCATACTGTAATACTAAGCAAAAAAGAAAACCTATTAACAGACTAAAAATACAAATTATAGCTACAAGGGTGGTTCATCTAACCAGTACACCGAACTGTATGGGATGGAATCAGGAATCGGGTGGGAAAAGGAGGGCGAAGAAAGGGAAAGGATAGAAAGACAGGAGCGTGCGCAAGGTCGTGATATATTCCGGGAGAGATATGAAAGCGATTTCGGGCAGAGGGAAGGGCCCGTGAGTACATGGTCTACTCGAGCATGGAGATGCCGAAGAGGCAGCCAATCGCGGATATTGAGGGGCAATGGGAAGGGCCCTGTGTTGTCGGACTCAAGATGTGCGGGGTCCGCGGGTTCGCAGTTTTATGGCTGCTTCATGGTGCCGTCAAAGGGATTCATAGTAACCCACGAGACTGGCATTTTACGGTGATTGTCTAGTGTGTGGCGGTTGATATCTGCTCGTCCTAGTAGGAGCTGCACTACTCCATTATGCCCATTGCTGGCAGCCCACGAGAGCGGTGTTCGGCCTTCGTTGTCGGGCATATCGGGGTTAACGTCCTCCCGTCCCAACAGTATCTTAACTACTCCATCACATCCAGTCCGGGCAGCCCGCGAGAGAGGCGTTCGGCCATATTTGACGGTCATATAAGGGTTAACGTCGCCCGATTCCAACAGTACCATAGCAACACCTTCATGCCCCCTCCCAGAAGCTCGCGAGAACGGTGTTTGGCCCCAGTTGTCAACCGTGTTAGGGTTGACGCGCTTCTTTCCAAGAAGCGCCCTCACCGCCCCCTCATGCCCTTCTGTAGCCAGCGAAATTGGCGTTTGACCGTGTTTGTCTGGTTGTTGGGGTTGACATATCCCCTTCCGAGCATCACGTTCACAAGTCGGGGCCTCCTACCCCACCAGCCGTCTGTCCCATCAGGCTTGTAAGAGCCAAGGGCAAGCAATAGTCAGACAATTCCCTCATGTCCCTTACTAGCAGCCCACGAGAGCGGCGTCCGATGAAACCAATTATCCGGTTTGTCGGGGATGGTAGTCCGCTGTTGTTGTAGCAGCCTCGCTACCGCCTCTTATCCACATATCGCAGCCCATATGAGAGGCGTAATACCCAGGAAGTCCCTTTTGTTGAGATCGCAATTTGGCTGACCCATGAGAATGGTTGCGATATCAACAAGGCCGAAAATTGATGCGCAATGCAGTCCAGTAAACCCGACAAGGTGACCGTCGATTGGGATACCACCACTATATATACCAGTCCTCGATATGAGATCGGCCAAAAGTAACCTAGCAGATATATGGCTTTCAATTCGACTTGTTGGAAAACGTGGCTTCTCTGGATCCAGTTACCAGTAGATGACCTCATTCATATACTTTTGTCTATGGAAGCCGAGAAGAGGACACGAGTACACTCTGTTGTTACTCATATCTTGTAGTATATAAGACCTTCGCTTGCGCTGAAGAAGGGGTGAGACGAGCATCGAATACATATAGTTTTCAACAGGTTATGAGCCCGGACTGGCGCATTGACACGATAATGTCGAATAGTTCCCACGTTCCAAATACCAGTGGTATATCCACAGAAAATACCTATCGCTACAAACATGGTCAAACGCATGTACTTCTGCCCACCAATTACCACCGCTGGTCTCAGGATCTTCAGGCCTTTCTGGAAATTGAGCGAGCATTTGGGATTGTCACTCAAGAAGAAGAGGAACCTCCTGTGAATCCAGCTTCACGCCATTTGTCTTGGGAAGAACGTCGTGTTAACGCCAAGGTTATGATATTTACCTCTTGTGGTCCTGCCACCCGTCAGCAGATTAACCTCGCTATGCAACCTTGGGATATGTGGCAGACTTTGAAAGCAAAATATGACTCTGCTGCCTCAAGAGCAGGACGATTTGCCCTGAGAGGACGCTTTAACCGCCTTGTTCTTTCTCAGTTTTCCTTTGTTACTGCCTTTATTACTGCGCTTACCAAGCTACGCCAACAGCTTGCAGGATCAACTGAGGAGGTTACTGACTCAACCTTTATTTCCCAACTAGTTCCTGACCTGCCAAACGAATATGATACAATTGTTCAAATAACGTCCCACGATCCGAACCTTACCGCAGATGACTTCATTACTTAAATCATAGAACGTGAAACGGAACTCTCAAACAAGAAGTGCCTTGTTTCCGGAGCAAGCACAGTGGACTCAGCCAATAGTGCTCTGCTTGCCCAACGCCATGCCGCTGCCCTCTTTACCAATACTTCAAGAAGTAATGGAAGGCCCTACAGGCTACCAGATGGTACCAGGAGACGTGGAAGTGGTAACAGAACAGGAGCACAATTTAGGTTCAACCAACGAATCGACAATCCTAGTGGCAGTAGGAGTTGGAGTAGTATGAACTGCAGCAGTGTTGAATGCTGGTATTGTACAGGAAAGGGACATACACAGAAGGAATGTTGCTTGAGAATGGGGGCAGAAGAGCTTAGACGAAGAAAGCAGCCAGAGCCCGCAATTTCCTATGCCACTGTAGATATTGAGGAACCTGTGCGTTGGTGGTAACTGGGAAAGAGAGACGAGACTTACCAAAGACTTGGGTAGTAGACTCTGGAGTGAGCAATCATATCTGTCCTGACAAACACGCCTTTCACACATTAAAAGTACTTTCAAAACCAGTTGCAATCACACCTGGAGATGGCAATAAAGTATTGGCCAAAGCGAAAGGACTTATTCGACTTCTTTTATGCAAGTCACACTATATGGATATAGAAGCGCTTTATTCACCGGAGATGAAGTTTTCCCTACTCTCCATTAGTGCTCTGGCAGGAGAATTTGCCATAGCATTCCGAGAAGGAGTCTGTTACATTTCTCGTCAACGCTTAGGATCTAAGGAAATTCCGATAGCCCAACTACAGCAGGGCCTGTGGAGACTCTATGGTAATCCTGTTTCGAGATCACAGACACCAGTAATCCCGCCTCTCAGATGGAATCAGGATAGTACCTCATCTACTACATGGCCTTCCTCCGATCCGCAACATTCTACTAGTGATCTCCTAGTTTCGTTAGCACCTAGCAAGAGCGATGAGCTTGCCAGTTTATGGCACCAAAGACAAGGACACTTACACTTTGCTGCTATGAGATCCATACTAGGCAATGAGGTATCACCTTCCGGTAGTTTTTGTGAGACCTGCTTAAAAACCAAGCATCGCCGCTGATTCATCAAACGACCTGTCCCTAGAGCGACTAGGCCATTCGAGACTATCCATTCAGATGTTTGCGGGCCCTTCCGAGCTGTGTCTTTCTCAGGTGCACTTTTTTTTTTTTTTTTTTTATATCATGTATTCATTGTTTGGTTAAGGTACAAGAACGTGCATGCAGCCCTAGCTATGGCAGAAACAAAACCCGAAATCAAACAATTAACAAAAGAAACATCCAAACCAGTTCCTCCGATGGCGTCCAATAACCGACGCATTGCCTACACAGGACTTATAATGGAAAACTACTACCTAACTAGTATCATAACGGAAATAAAACAAAACTCATAACAACAAGTAACGAAATTAAACAGGAGACCTTCCACCACATAGACCACTTGGCGACCCAGCCAACGATGACCGAGGCGAGGCAGAGGGGGAAGGAGAGAGGGATAGAGAGTGCAGGCGGGAGGCATAGTGTACATACATGTCAAGGGGAAAGCCAGTCCGAGTGGTGGTGAGGTAGCGTCCCAGGCCTATGAGGGCTGGCATCGAGGTCCAGAGTAAAGAGTCAGGTCCTATTTCCGCTGTCCCCTGGAGGTGGCGACTGCGGGCTGTAGACTTAACGTGGCAGTGGAGGATGGCATGTTCGAAGGTTTCGTCACCCTCCTCGCACCAGGGGCAGAGGGGGGAGGGGTCGTTGTCATACTAGGAGGGGTGGGGAGCTAAGTAGCTCTTACCGGCACGCATCTGGTGGAGCCGGCCGGAGAGGAAACGCCCTAGACCCATAAAGGGGTGTGGGCGCAGGGTGGGGCCAAAGAGATAGTAAGGCGGAGGAGGTGAGAGGAGGCGCCATGAGGGGAGGAGTTCCTCGCGGCAATGAGCCTTAAGTGAGGCATAGAGGGCAGGGGACCCAAGTGGGGCGACCTGAAGGGGGGGCAGGAGGAGAGTGTTAGCTGGGGGGAGGGGGTCACTGCGGTTACAGATAATGAAGTGAACGCGGTGTGCAACAGCATCAACAGGAAGGTGACGTCGGTTAGGCGGGGAGGGCGGTTTGGTGAACCACCGGAGCGGGGTGTAGTAGGGGCCGGCCCATGGGTGACGGCCACGGACGGAACCCGGGAGACGAAGGGAGTCGAGAGCCCGGAAGGGAGATGTGGTGGGGACGGAGAAGTCCTGGCGGGCGGTCGCTGGATTGATTTCAGGTGGGAGGCAAACAAGGCGAACTACCGCCAGGCGCTGAAGGTGTTTAATTAGGAGGTCGATAGGGGGGAGGAAGGCCTCACAGGGGAGGATGGCGGTGTTGGTAGAGACGAAGCAGTTGGTGACCCACCTTTAAACCCGGTGCCAGAAAGCACTTATCTTGTCGAGCATTTCGGAGTTGGGGGACAATCGGTCAAAGACATAGAGGAGGATGGGGCGAACTAGAGAGGAGGCAAGGCGGTGGCATAGGTGTGGGGCAAGGCCTGTACGCGGTTGGGAGAGACGATCAATCGTAGCGAGGGCCGCCTCAGCGAGCGCGAGGCGTCTGGTGAAATGGGAGGAAGTGGCGCGATCCAAGGCGGGAGTCGCTGGTTCCAGCAGTAGCCCAACCACCGGAGTACTTGGGCAGACTTGTAGGGGACGGAGTCCACTGAAACAGGGAGGGGGGAAGGTGGCCCTCTTTGTTGAGGTGTCCTCCAGTGCATGAGTTCCGTTTTGGGGAGGGAGAAGGCAACTGCTATGCGCCTTCCTTTTGATGTGAGTGGGGAGGACTGGACAGCCTGGAGCTTCTGGACATTGCGTCGGTAAGAGGGCGATGCTACGGTTATGGCGAAGTCATCGACGCAGGAGAGGATTATGCCATTAGGGACTGGGAAGTGGAGAGAGGAAACGTAAATTAGAAAAAGAAGGGGGAAGACTGGCGAGCCTTGTGGGGTGCTGACTTGGACCGGTGAGAGGACTTTGGGAGAGCCTTGGTAAAGGAGGCGGCTGTAACGGCCGTGCAGGAAGGATCGGATCCACGAAACAAGGTAGGGCTGAACACCTTTTTCTCGAAGTCTGCCACCCAGGGCAGCTGAGTCGACGTTGTCAAAGCCTCCCGTGACGTCAAGGAAAAGGGTAGATGAGCAGAGGCCCATACTATGTGCAAACCGGACCTCTTGAGATAGAGTTGCGAGGGCGTCAAAAGTGCCCATGCCGGATAGTGAACGGCATTGGTTGAGGTGGACGAGTTTAAGAGCCCGAGCAACTTCGACTAGCCTTACAGGTACCACACGCTCCAGGATCTTGGATAGGGTTTGGAGGAGAACAATAATCCGGAAGGAGGCTGGAGTATTGTAAGAGGCCTTGCCGGGTTTGTCAAGCACTATGCCGTTGGCCTGTTTGAGCGAAGAGGGGTGGAAACCGTATAAGAGGAGGGGGCCCAGGAGGGAGGTGAGGATGTTTGGGTTGGTGCCGTGAACTCTTTTCCAAACGGACTACGGAATGTGATCTGGGCCAGGGGCAGAAGAGCTTGAGCTGGAGGACAGCGCCTTGGAGATTTCCTCTTTAGTGAGGACGACAAGATCTTTGAAGGGGCGAAGGATAGAAGGAGGGGAGGAGGATTCTCTGGGGGGGAAGAAGTGGGACAAGAGGGCGGTGTTGATATCAGATGGAGTGTCAGCATCTGGGAAGGATGGAAAGCGATCAGGCGGGCGTCCCATCGCGAAACGTTTGGCCGTCCATACCGTCTTTGGGGTCGCGGAAGAGAGGAAATCGTCCCAATATTTGCGCTTAACCTTCTTGATGGCCTTGAAGTAGGCATTGCGGGCCCGGCGAGCTTCGGCTCGAGATGCCTCGTCCGGGATTTTGCGGGCTCGACGCGTGGAGGCGTCGAAGGATACTCTAAGAGAGGAAAGGAGGGGCGACCACCAGGGTTTAGACTGGGGCGACATGCGGTTGCGTGGGGTGTGAAGAAGCAGGGTGGTGCGGAGGCGGTCGACGTTTCTGTCAAACCAAGCAGTGGCAGAAGACAGAGTCGGGAGGGAGGGAGGAGGAGAAACAAAAAACAGCTTAAGAGCGTCTGCTAGAGCAGGCCAGTCGGTCTTTGCCCAGGCAGGTGGGGGGCCAGGGGGGCGTAGCAAAGGAGTGGAGAGCGAAATGCAAATGGGAACATGATCAGAGCCAGTAGACGGGAGGGGGGTAGCCCATTCCGAGAAGAGCTGAGCCGCGACGGCATTGGCAAAAGAAAGATCAAGAACAGAGGGTTTGCTTACAGAGGCAAAGGGAAAATAAGTAAAAACACCAGGGGTATTGAGAAGAGAAAAACCATGTAAAGAGGCCAATTGAAAGTAGGGAACAGACATTCCAAGTTCAGTAGACGAGATAACCCTAAGTGGGTCGGAAAGAGGATGGTGGAGGTTAAAGTCTCCCATAACAAAGACAGGGTAGCTCAAGTCAGGAAAACAAAGGTCTGGAGAAACAATACGTGTGTGGGTAGAGACACCTTTAGTGTTGTACACATTGTACATTTTAAGGCGAGTTTTTGAGGAGGATCAAAAACCCACATTGGAGAACAGGTCGACAGCCATGACATTGGCAGACTGGCCTACCCACACGGGCAAAAGAGAAACAACTTCAAGAAAAGACAAAAGAGCGTAGCAGGTCACACGTGGTTTACCAAAAGAGGAGGGCGGGGAAAAACACTTATAACCAGGATAGGAAGGCAAGCGTGCGCGCCATATAGGAGGATCTTGTATGGCCACAATCGCAGGAAGAAGTGGCAAAGCAGAAAAACTCTGAAACAAGGAAAGAAAAACATCCCAGCTACCCAAACTGTTATGTTGAACAAAGGAGAGGTTCACAACGCCAGGATCCCTTCCAGAGGGCCTGTGTGAGAAAATAATGGGAGAAAACATCTACCTGGACAAGCTGGAGGGGTTTTCTGCGGTACGGGCTGGGTCATAGTCCCCTGGGTGGGGGGGATGCTGGCCCTGGAGGAGGAATGAGTGGCTGTTTGGGGAGTCTCGGGCGGCACGCGAGGACGGGGGCGGTGAGGGCTTGCGAATGGAGGAGCAAGGGTTTGTCTCAGTGTGGAGGGGCCAGCACCACTGTCGGCGCCATCGGTGCCGACATGCATGCCATCTTCGTCGTCATGATCTAGTGGTTGCGAGGTGTAGGGGTCTTTGGGGGTTGGGGCGGGTCGCTCCGGGCAGTCTCTATCGGTGGCTGCATGCGGCTCCTTACAGTTAGGGCAGGAAGCAGTTGAGGTGGGACAGCAGTTGAGGTGGGACAGCAGTTGAGGACCGCCTTGGTGTTGCCCGCTTTAGGGCAGGTGGGGTTCTGGCAGCGATGCGCCGAAAGTGTGTGCGAGAGGGAGCAGATTGGACAAACTGGGTGATCCAGCTTACATCTAGGGGCCTGATGGCCGAACTTCCAACAGTTTCGGCATTGGGTGAAGCGGTTAGAGGAGAAGGCCCCCTCTCGATGCAGCGTCTTCGGGAGAAGAGGTGAATGGAGGTTCCCATGGCATTAATGTCCTCGGGAGTTATGGTGACAATGACGGAGGTAGCGGACTTGGACATCCTGGACTCCAAGTCGCGGTTGAGGTATCGGGCGGAGAAGATCGTAACGCCTTTGGCGTTGAGGATGGACTCCTGGAGGAGTGGGAGGAGGGCGTCTTGGTCTTCTGGGAGGTAGGCGAGGGGGAGGGAGTGGATGGCGAGTTGGGTCTCATTGGGGGCAGGTCGGAAGGGGAGGTAGGCATTATCACCTACCGGAGAGATTTGGTTGAGGCGATTAGCAAGAGCTTGGTAGTATGGGGCGTAGGCAGTGGCTGGAGTGTGCGGGTCGAGGACAGTGAGGGTGACAGAGCCTCTGTCGTTGACTCGAGCAGAGAGGGAGAGAGGTAGGGGGCAGTTGGATTCGCGGAGAATTGACGCAGCGATGTCGGGGAAGGTCGCAGAGAATCTTTCAGCTTTGGGATTGTGGGCAGGAGAGGAACGAGGGGCGAAGAAACGACGTTGAGCAGCTGGCAGGATGGGTGCCTCTTTAACAAGAGGAGCCAACATGCCTGATGCGACTTGTACAATAGAGGGGGGTTTCGTCTTGGGTCCTTTATTCTTTTTCCTACCCCTAGCAGTGGCAGCTAGGGCGAATGAGCGGGGGGGGGCATAGGTAGGTTGGATCCATGTTGCCAGGGGTCCATTCTGAGAGGGGGGGGTATTTGCCATCGCGGAAGGTCCGAGCCTACCACGTGTTGGGGTATTTGACCGCGTAGGCCTCTGAGTTGCCATAGTTTTTCCCGGTGACGGTGTCGTAGCCTGGAGTGTCGAGGTCGTACCGATCCACAATTGCTCCCACCTTGTATATGGGGGCACGGGAGGGGGCCTGTTGTGTGTGTGGGACGCCAGGGAGTTTTGCCGTGTTGGACTGGGGGGGTGGGGCCGAGGGAGGAACTTCTTTCCCTTTCCAGGTAGAGGGGGGAGCGGGTGGCACTGGGGCTTGCTGGCGTGGGGGCGGTGGTTGGGAGAGCCTTCGTGACAGGTCACGTAGAGCTGACTCGATGGGGGCAAGGGAGGAAAGCGTAGGCGCCTGAGCGGCAGAAACGCCGTCAGATAGCTCTTGGATTTTGGCAGAGAGGAGGTCGATTCGTTCGTTGGTGGTGGCCAGTCAGTTGATGGTGGCTACCAGGAGGGGGATCAGGACGGATTCACCATCACTGAGTTCGTGGAGGTCCGACGAAATGAGAGGAGGACCGGAGGAGTAGGCATCTCCAAGGACAGGTTGCACAGACTGCAGAAGGGTTGGAATCGCGAAGACCACGGGGTGGAGGGGCGCAACAGAGCTGGCCCTGGAGGAGTGGGCGGAGCCAATGTTGGACATTGGGACGTGAGGCAAAGACTTGAAGCCTAAGCAGGAGGGAGGTAGACGTGCGGAAGTGAGGGGTCACACCAGACGCGATGGTGTTGAGAATGCGTGAGAAAGCTGTGGTCAGGAAAATAGGGGGCGCGGAGCGTGTCTTTCTCAGGTGCCTGATACTCCATCATCTATATAGCTAACTATACACGCTTCTGTTGGGTATATTTTCTTCGGATCAAGGAAGCAAAATGGGATCACTGGTCGCTTCCAGGACTTTCGGGAGAGGATCAAGAAGATCTTCCCTCAGTGGGAAATATCAAGGTTCAGGTGCGATAACGGGAAAGGTGAATACAATAATACCTTCTTCCGAGGCATCCTTAGTGCTTCTGGTATTCAGTTCCAGCCAGCACCACCATACTCACAGCACAAAAATGGGATCAGCGAGCAGATGATACAGACAATACTCAGTAAAGCAAGAGCTATGCTTTTGGACGCTTGCCTCCCTGCAGCGCTCTGGGCAGAGACTGTCAATACTGCTGTTTATTTACACTCGCTATCACCTTCGCGCTCTATTGGCCACAAGTCTCCTCATGAGATGCTGTATGGGACAAAGCCTACTCTAAACCACCTTAGGAGGTTCGGATGTGTGGCCTATAAGCGGATTCCGAAGGCCCAGCAGAAGGATACAAAGCTTTGCCCAAGATCAAAGAACTGTATCATGTTAGGCTATACGGCAACTACTACAATCTGGAGATTGTGGGACAGCGAATTAAAGACTACAATTCGTGCCTCAGATGTTGTATTTGATGAGTCTCGTCTTGCTAGTACTCTCGTCTGCCCAGAAGATATATTTGCTTACCTGCTTCCGGAGAAGCCAGAAGTTATAGAAGTAGAAGAATCTGAAGATACTGAAGAAGAACCCGAGAAACCCAGGGAGATATTCCTGAAGACCCCAAGCAGTAGGGTAGTTAACCCTGTTGAGAAGTCACGCTTAAGCAATAAGCCACAGTCAAAAGCAAAAGAAGTTTCCCTAGCCAAGAAGGCCCAATCACCGCCTCCTCAACAGAAGACTCATAAGGAGTATACAAAACCTCCGCCTGTCATAGGAGAAGTAGAGCCCCGACGCTCCGGCCGTCTGAGAGCACGAGCCACCACTGCACTCACAAGTACTACACCTTCTATGGTAGTGGGTGACGATCCACTTACCTACGATGAAGCTATTAGATATCCTCACTGGCGTCAGGCCATGCGAGATGAGTTTGAAAGCCTGAAGCGGCATGGTACTTGGAAATATGAGAAAGCCACAAGCGAAATTGCAGCAGCTGGCAAGTCGGTGATTCGGTGTAAATGGGTATACAGAACAAAGACTCTTCCAGATGGCTCATTGAAGGCGAAGGCACGGCTGGCGATTAAAGGCTATGAGCAGGTTGTCTACGGAGAAGCCTTCGCCCCTGTAGCAAGACTAACAAGTCTGCGCATGTTAACTGCACTTGCTGCAAAGAATAGCTACCATGCTGATCACATGAATGTTGTTGGAGCGTTCTTGAATCCTGATATTGATGAACCAGAGTACATGCAACTTCCTGAGGGGATTGAGTGGCTCGATGCCGCTGCAGTTGAAGAGAATAGAGGAGACGATAGTCAAGTAGTTTGCCGCGTACTTAAAGCCCTCTATGGACTGAAACAAGCCCCCCTGCTCTGGTATAAAGAGATTGACACTTATTTAAAGTCGATAGGCTTCCTACATTCATCCTTTGACCCCAATCTATATACTTCTAGCTTTGGAGTATTCTTACTGCTCTATGTTGATGATATCCTATTGGTCTCAGGGCAGTCTTTAGAAATCCAGCACGTGAAAGAGTTACTTCGTGGAAAGTATAAGATGACTGACCTGGGGCGAGCAACCTGCTTCCTCAGTATTGAGATCAACCAAGAACCACCTTGTGTTACCCTAAGTCAATCTCGATTTATCCATACAGTTCTACAGCGATTTCAGATGGAGTACTGCAATCCAGTTCAAACACCATTGGAACCTGGATCTCAACCGCAAGACTATGATGATCCTATCTCTGCAGAGGATCAGAAGACATATCAATCCTTAGTTGGAAGTCTTATGTACCTCGCTGTTGCTACTCGACCAGATCTTGGATTCCCGATCGCCTATCTTAGTAAGTACAATGCAAATGCTACCTACCGACAGCTACAGACTGCGAAATGAACTCTACGATACCTAAACAGAACAATAGACATAGGCTTAGTCTATGTGAGAGATCTGGAGAAGATAGCTGCGCCTGTGGCCCCTCTTACTGCCTTCAGTGATGCTGACTTTGCGGGAGACACACAGGACCGTAGGTCAACAGGTGGATTTGTTTTCTTGATGGCCGGGGGAGGCATCTCCTGGCGCTCGAAGAAGCAGCCTATGGTTGCGCTATCAACAACCGAATCTGAATATATCGCATGTTCAGAGACAGCAATAGAGGCCTTATGGCTTCGTGGTTTATATTCAGAGCCGAACGGAATCAAACTACTCCCTCCAACTCCAATCAATGTGGATAATCAGAGCGCAATAGATCTCAGCAACCGACCACGGTTTCACGAACGGACAAAGCACATTGACCTCAAGTGCCACTTTACACGAGAAGTTCTGCAGAACCAAGAGATCTCAATACATCATTGCCCCACTCAACAAATGACCGCTGATATCCTAGCTAAAGAACTTCCACGGGTGTTACATTGGAGACATGTACAAGCAATGGGATTATGTTTTCCTAAAGGCAAGACAAGTGAAATGGCTCAGGAGTTCTAGCTGTATATTGAAGGTCTCACTGTCTTTCATCTTTTAATTTTCTTTTTCTTTTCCTTTGTCTATGTTTTAAAAGCCTACCTGTACGTGACACTCTTTTCCTACCCTTAAGCTGCCTATCTAAAGGCCCGAGGGAGGTTTTTAACGAGGTCACATTATTATCGCATGTGGAGAACTTAGGCTTCTTTCTTTCTGTCTATGGATCCTTCGAAGAGTGGGGGTGTTGGAAAACGTGGCTTCTCTGGATCCAGTTACCAGTAGATGACCTCATTCATATACTTTTGTCTATGGAAGCCGAGAAGAGGACACGAGTACACTCTGTTGTGACTCATATCTTGTAGTATATAAGACCTTCGCTTGCGCTGAAGAATCGGTGAGACGAGCATCGAATACATATAGTTTTCAACACGACTCAGGAGCAAAAGGGCGAGTGATACCACATCCCTTGAAGTCTCTCTCCTAGCATGGGCCTCCCAATGCAGTGAAGGATAGTTAAACAAGGCATTTGACCGAGTGAGAGCTAGGTGTTTGGGTGGCACCTCTTCAATAGTCCGAAAGTTAAGGTATGTAAGGCGGGTTTCGGCAATTCTCGAGTGATTTGCACCAAAAAGATCCGGGCAGGTATAGAGGTACCCCTGGAGAGTAAAACGAATCAAACGAACAGTGGAAGCCTCCCTATCGACGACGACAAGCCCTAGGCAACTACCCAATAACGCCGTATTCCGAAGGAATCCTTTCAGGATTGAAATCGGTAGATCCTATTTCCACAGCCAGGGCGTGTAAAAGCTCATCGAGTTGTAATAGCCGCTCTGAATGCGAGATCCACATCAGCGCTGCCATCCCGAGCCTTGTTTTCTCCCCACCCTGCTCTTTTATCCGTTCAAGGGTCGCATCATGAACACCTTTTAGATCCAATCTATCTGTCATTGCTTTGAGCCTTTGTCGCCTGCCATAAACTGAGGTTTCTCCTATGATAGCGTCCATGATTAAGGAAGTCAATAGAAATCCGAATTTGTTCGTTAGGAGCAAATGTCAAATATATGCTTCCATGGTAATGCCCACTTACGTGTCAGGAATATTCTCGGCAATACCTCTGATAATTTCGGCCTCTAGACCACAACCCATAGTGTCTAGAGATGTAGTCATACCAAGTCTCATCCGGATGTACCCCATGATATCATCAGTTTTGGGTTTTATATATAAAATCGACGCTCTTGCGGCAAGATGCCTCTCAATCTCACCCCGGATGTGTCGTCTACAGTTCAGGAATATCCGCGTGTTTGGTGACCCGTCGAGAATTTGTCTTAAAGAATCTAGAACATTAAGGCGATGACCCTCCACACATTCGCCTAGAGCATCAACACATATATATGTCTGCTGTGAAAATGTGACAGTCTGCAGAAGCTTCACAATTTCCGGCGCTCGTAACCCCCTTCCACCAATGACCATTTTGGAATCCCGAAACGTCTGACATATCTCTTCCGGGATCCTTTCCAATCCACCAACAATTTGTTTCAGCAGTGAACCAAGTATGCTCGTTGGAGACTGGTCCTCCCGGGCCGCGAAATCAACATAGAAACACGCAACCGCTAAATTCTGCTCTTTAGCATTATCACACAACTTGTCTACCACCAGTGAACTAGGATCGCTGCTCATCAGCACCGCCATGCTAGAGCTTTTCATCGAGGATCATGTCTCACCTGAAATATGTCTTGCCGACTGCTGGATCGCCGCCACAAAATAAAGTGGCATGCTCAGATCCACCCTCTTGGACACCATCACGCCACCTTTGAAATTCGTCAGTTTGCATCAGCCACTCCCCCACGTTGTCAGCCCGGCGGGTTCGAATATCTTGGTGTCGGATGTGAGGCTCAAGCGGAGATAGCCACGCTGGAATCTCTGACCTCTGGTCTGTTACACCAATGTTCTTCACGTTGAATACAATGTCCTTCTTGAAATAATTCGTGCTGTTAAACGAATAGGCCTTATGTGAATAGTGGGTGCTGTGGGAGTTGGTCGCATAATCAGTGTTCGCAAAGGGGCAGTCCGTCCGTCCTTAGGGCGGACGACGCTGGACGTCATTCTGTGGTCCCGTCTAGTCTTTTTCAAAACTTGCCCCACGGACCACTGGCAAGGAGCGTTGCCCCACCGTCCCCCGTTGAAAATGTTTTATGTGTGGGATTGCCTATAGGGCATGCGTTTAGGTGGTTAGGTTGTTGTGTGGATAACTGATTCTGCGGGTATGCAGTTTAGCGGATATGCACATTTGCGAATATGCAGCTAGTAGATTTGAAGTAGTGGGTATTGTTTCTTTCATATTTTATGTCGCTTGGCATATGGGAGCAGGGCGCATGCATTATGGATCATGGTGGATCGTGAGAGACGAGGGTGTCTTTTAGATTGCTTGAGTTTCGGGAGTGTTCTGTTGTTTTTCACGGAGAGATATATCTCCTAGTCTTTTCTTAGCTAGATAGTTAGCGATCATTCAGTCTATCATTCCGTTCTCTTGTTTTCCGTTCCTCTGAGAGTCCATTCTGATCCTATATTCTCTTCTCCACTTCCTTCGTTTCTTCTTTCGGTTTTCTCATTATGCCCAGCCCAACAATGTTTGCTCTGCCCAATATTTTCATATAACAGTGCTACCGAACATAGAAATATAGTGCTTGTATTTTATGTATTCATCCAAGCAGTTCCACAGGAGACCTATCTTTTGAGATACTAGGAGGAATGCCGTGGAGGCGAGCTTTCGGCCATAAAACAAATAGTATGATAGAATCACTTCAAACAACTGAGGAAGAGCGAAGACCCAAAGAATAAAGTTCTAATGCCTTCAATGTGCTCTCCATCCGATTCACATCCGAGTTTATTCCCTTGCCTGCCCTTGCTTGTCTCTTCGTGAAATATCTCGATCTATTCTTCAATGGTGTACCAAAATAGAGCTGATTGGATTCATATTAGACTCTGCGGGAGTTCCCCTAAGGCTATCCACGGTTCCCTGCAGTCCCTTGCGGCCCCCTTGTATTACCGGCCGTCTAGCACAGTCCCTGGCCGTCCCCAGCAGTCCCCGGCCATTCCTACAGTCCCATGCCGTCCCCCGCACTCCTCGGCTATTACCTGCGCTAATATGTCTTACCTTGTGAGGCCCGTCGTCCTCTGTCAGGACGCGAGCGGACGGGATTTTGCCGTCCCATCCGGTCCAGGGCTCTTGGCAGTCCCCCTGTATGGCCCGGCGGGGGCCCCGGACCGTTGCGAACACTGAGCATAATTGATACGAGCGTGCGAAATTTTCCCGTTCTCTATTAATGTCGTAGGGCGAAGTGTTGTGGAGTTACACGCTTGGTCGGTAGAAATAGGGAGAGCTGAGGAAAAATGGGATGCCAGTGCCTTGTACACACCTGACCCTACCAATCCACGTGACCTTTGTGTTACTTATAGTTGGCAAGCCCCATAGATCCCAAAAGTCCAAAACCAATATTATTTCTCGTATGTGGAGCAGCGGTAACCAGCAGAATACCGTATCTCTAATAATGATTGAGATTTAGCCCCCTTGCAATTTCCTGTTTGGAGGGATAGCTTGGTCTCTAGAATTTTCTGGTCATCCATCGGTATAAGTTATCCGGCACGTCCAGAACACCTCCCACGAGGCGCAGCTCGGTCAAAACACTATTCAACTAAATAGGGGTGCATCAACCCCCCACCCGGGTATCCTAAAACGAGCTTGGCGACAAAAGAAAGTGACACCAACCTGAGTTCCCATAGAAGGTGCATAGGTTTAGCCAACCACACACATGGAAAGCAATTTTTTACCCTTTCAACACTAGGGCCGGATAGATGAAAGGGAATCGCAAGGGATTTAGCGATTAGTTCCGCTGAACAATGTCAATACCATACCCGAGTAAGCCAACGAATTCAGCCAGGATAGTTGCCTTGTGGAAATCTGATACAAGTTTCCCATCTTGGCAGTGTTTTTGGCATGTCCTCAAGAACTCTGCCGTAACGTTGGGGCAGAAGATGTACTGCACCGGACTAATATCGTACTGCAAGAGTCAACAGTACGAGTCCTTGATCAGTCTTGCCTCTTCCAAAAGAACAGCTCGAACTTTCCTCCCTCCTACGCATAAATTGTGCCAAGATTTCCGGATGCTTCCGAAAACTACAAAGTGGAATGGCTTCTGCAACACTGAGCCCAATTGGGTAAATTTGATGTTTTTCACTGATGAGTGTTATGTGGCTTTCCGGATATGGACTGGATATGTCATTGATTACGATAGGACTTTGAGAGCATTACAAGTATGAGTCTTTCATTGCCGCATGAACTTATAGAAGAATGTTTAGGTGTCAACTTTATTCTCCTTACGTATTGTTGTTTAGTTGTATAGCGTCACTGGCATAGTTAAAACTTGCCTGCCTGTAGGATAAACAGCCCCAGTGAGCACACCAGTGGAGGAGGGCAAGTGAGGTAGGAATAGGAAAATCAAGCTGCATGAGAAAGACCATCTTATTGTTCAAATTTCAATATGTTATGAGCCCAGTCCAGCACTCAGTGTATCGTGATCATATTGTTTGATATCAGGAGAACAAGATTACCAACACAACTAAAGTGAGATGTCAGAACCATCAAGTCCAGCTACCATGGCCAGTACAGCTGGTGAAAGTTCTAGTAGAAATACGACCTCACTTATGCAATCTATTGAGATATTAGCTGGGTCAATGGCAACTAATAAAAGTATCTGCAATGATGGGGGATTTAGGACCGTCCAAATCCTAAAGGTGAAAGCTTTGTTAATTGCTATTGAGGATAAGGGTATGAGTATGACACCGGATGATCAAGCATTCATGATTGTTATTCAGAATATAAAGGATTCCTAGATCCCGCAAATTCAGAAAGCTACAATTGCAAGAGAGGCATGGATAGCACTGACAGAGGTATACTAGTATATTGGTATAAAGAGGACGATCAGATTGATGCAAAGGCTTTAGGCATTGAGAATATCTGAGGAAAATGATATGCCCTAACATCTCAACAAGTTTAATGATATAGCAGGCCATCTGCTGGACCTTTTAACTGGAGGGTCAGGGATTGCCAATAGCAAGTTGGTAAACATTCTCATACTCAGTTTACCTGAGTCCCACAAGCACAAGCCATTGGTAATGGCATTGCGTTCTAGCGGGAATTCTGTCACATTTGATAGCATAGCAGCAAGCTTTCCCTAGGAGTTGGGACAGTGACACAATGCACATATAGTGTGAGGGGTGCTAGGTTGTAGTTGAACCAGTCAGACTGCCTCTGTGGTACATAGAGTACAAGGAAAAGAGGGATATCAGGCACATCGTGTGCGTTATAACAGCGGCTCCCGCTGGGAAGATGGATCCCAAGGTTGCAACCGCACCGAAGTGCTCTTTCTGAAAGTAAAGATAAAGATAATAAACCATAGAGTTGAAAAAAACAAAATGGTAAAACTTAATATTGTTAAGCTACAGCTTTACTCAATTAAGTCCTGATCTCGAAAGGTAGTTGATTACCAGAATTGAGGAGAACTCACATATGCTGAAGTAGGTTTAGTATACTACCAGTTGCTCCCCATCACTACTCTACGTTTCTGTAACCGGTACTGGTACTCGGTTAAGGATTTTGTTTTATGTTTTGTTTTAAGTATCGTTTGATACTCAGTTTGTTTTTAGTATCGTTTCGATACTTAGTTTGTTTTATGTTTTGTTTTAAGTATCGTTTTGATACTCATGTTGTTTTACCAAAGTGTATCGCTTGATACCTTTGATTGATTTCGTTCATGCTAGACATGAACTGATTTGTGTATTTAAAGACCGTCCTATTCCACGGTGGAAAGGACAGACTTCGACAGACAGTATTTCAATATACTTGGTTGAACGGTTACTCTTTAGTTTTCCCAGTACACCTCCGAAGCCTCCTTTAGTTCTCACAGCTCTTGCCTCCTCTCTGGAAGAGCAGGCCACCTGGCAACTATCGTATACCTAACGAAACGTGATTAGCACCTAGCGAACACGTTACATTTTTTTAACCTCAGCAAGTGGTTAAGAACCTGTCTTGGGATTTAGGCCTGATCAACCTATCGATATCCACCCTGGAACACTAGTGGAGCGAAGCGGCAGAATCTCGGTACATTCGGCTTCAGCTCAGCTTCAACATAGAGTCATTGACTACATGGAGTGGGAAACAAATCCCACGAGAAGACCTCACAAAAAGGCAACAATCCAAGCGTCCTGCTAAGGACCCAGAGGACGATACAACGGAAACTACACAACCTCCAGAAGAAGTCCCTCCTACCCCCCGAAAGAAACCTGCAGTTGAACCGCCCCAAGATCCCGACTCAAGCAGTGAATCCGATATGGCAAGTACTGGCGGTGGACCTTCTAGGTCACGCCCTTCAGGATCACAAGAAGACGACTTCCAACTACCCGATATCAAGATCCACCTACCTCCAAAATTCACAGGAGAAGGAAAAGACCTCAAACCAGAAGCTTTTGAACGATGGGCAACCGATGTCACTCACTACCTCCTCTTGAAGTATGTAGATGTCGAAAGGCCCACTACCGGACTTTGGGTAGGATCATTCTGCGAAGGAAAAGCTGTCGATGCATACCACCAATGCTACAAGGAAAATGGAGGAGATGCGAAGTTGAAAGGATCGACAGTAATCGACTACCTCAAAGCCCGTTTCCAATCTTCCATCACGAATGATCTCCTTTTCAAACGATTCAATGAACTCCACCAAGTCAATGGTTCCCATGTCAAAAGGATAACAGATGTGGCGACAGATCTTGTGATGCTGAAGAACAGGATGGCGGAAGACAACATCTCAGATTATATCCTCAAACGAAGATTCTACGATTGCATGCATCCTACACTTCCACGAGAAGTGGAGACACTCCAGGATGAATACGATGATATAGCTACAATTATAGCAAGAGCTGAACGGAAGGACGCCATTCTCCATGAGACCAAGGCATACAAAACCCACTCTACCTCTAGCAGCAATAGACAACCCAGGCGAAACACCACCAACAACTCAGAAGAAGAAGAGGCCCCACGATCATACAAGAAGAAAGGCAAATCCACCAAGTAATCAAGAAGGCAGAAGGGCGAATGTTTTGAATGCGGTAAAACCGGACACATGGCGAGAAGTTGTCCTACCAAGAAGGGAAAAGGAAAAGCAGTTAAAGTCAAGCAAGAAGCGTCAACAAACCATATTGAACTCAGTAATGAGGGCGAACAATCCAGCGAGTTTGAAGAGATTCACATTGGATATATCGAAATAGAATGCAACAGCACCCGACCACCGGCGATGGCAAAACCTCACCCAGCATTGGAAGGAACAATCTTAATAAATGGAAAACATGCAAGAGTACTTTTCGATACTGGCGCTATTGGGAAAGACATAATCAGCAATACCTTGGTCTCTGCCTATGGACTACCTACCGAAAGTCTCAAACAGCCGTTAGCCGTCAATATGGCAGTTAAAGGATCTCGTTCCACTAGCCATAAGACATGCAAAGCTACCGTCAAGCTAGGATCAGTCTCCCTACCTCCTCAAGAAATGCTGGTTGGGAGCCTAGCAAAATACATTGTCCTCATTGGGATGCCCTTCCTCAAGCGCCACAATGCTACCATCAAGTGTGGAGACTCAATCATCGAGTTCCCAGAACACAAAATTAGAGTTGTTTGCAAACCAACAAGTGGAGAACTCCGAGCCGCTGTTTGTGAGACTACAGCACTAAGCCTGTTGGATGAGTACTCCGATGTCTTCCCTGAACGAATCCCAGAAGAACTACCTCACAGGAGAGAAATAAACCACCATATCCGCCTGAAAGACCCCACTAATCTCAAGAATCAACCAACATACACCATCCCGGAAGCATACAAAGACCAACTCAATACCTGGGTAAACGAAAGCCTCAGGCGAAGAGTCATCTACCGATCAGAAGCAACAGGTGCCGCACCTATGTTTGTCCAACTTAAGGCAGATGGAAAGCGAATCCGCCCCCTTGTCGACCTCAAGCTGCGAAATGACAATACTGTCATGGACAGCTCCGCAATCCCAAATCAAGCTCAGATCCTTAATGCAGTTGGACGGGCTAGATTCCGAAGCAAGATAGACCTAAGCGATGCCTACTTCCAGACACGGTTAGATGCGGAAAGTGAGCGATATAACAGTTTCAAGACCCCCTTCGGAAGTTTCATTAGCCGAGTCATGTTACAGGGTGACATGAATGCACCCGCCACCTTTATGCGAATTATGGAAAGCATGCTTAGCGAGTACCTCCATCACTTTGTATGGGTCTACATCAACGATATCCTCATCTTCTCTAACACTGAGGAAGAGCATAAGCACCATATCAGTTTAGTCTGTGACAAGCTAAGAGAAAACAAATTCTATGCCAGCAGAAACAAATCAGTCCTGCTTGCTGATAGTCTGGAGATACTCGGACATGTAATCGATGATCAGGGGATACATGCATCTCCTGGGAAGATCTCCTGCCCGACGGAATGGACTACACCTCAGAACCAGAAGGAACTCATGCGGTTCCTTGGCCTTGTCAATTACATCTCCCAGTTCCTCCCACACCACCCCACTGTCACTGCACCGCTCACGGACCTCACCGGCAATGCTGAATTTGTTTGGACCCATACCCATGACCGAGCCTTTAATAACATTAAGGAGTTAATTAAGGACGCAAATGTTATACGGCCTATTGACCTGTCCAAAAAGGAATCCATATGGTTGATAACCGATGCCTCTGATGTAGGCATTAGAGCTTGGGTTAGACAAGGACCCACCCATGAGGAAGGGAGACCGGCAGCATTACACAGCAGGAAGTTCACGAATTCACAAATGAACTATGGAACCACAGAAAAGGAAGCACTTGCAGTAATTGATGCCCTTGCCACCTTCAACCACCTCCTGATGGGAGCTACCTTCACTATTGTTACAGACCATCAACCCCTTACCAATCTAAAGACCGAGAAAGTCCCCGGACGAAGATGAACCCGATGGATAGGAGAAATCAGCAAATACGATGCCAAAATAATCTACACTGCTGGAAGAACCAACTATTTAGCTGACGCCCTCTCCCGCATCTATGAGAACCAATCATTCCAGAACCCTCCCCTCGTCCATGACCACACTAGACAAAGTGACGACAGTTCCGATAGCACTACCTACGAGGAAGAACCAGTCATGGCTTCCATCAACACAACCTCTCCGTCCCCTCCTTTCTCCTACACTATGTACGCTGCGGCAGGAACAGAGCGAGGCCAACACCTTGTGGACGAATGGAAAGATGATTGGACCCTCCGCAGTACGCCGCCTCAAGACCTTGAACAGAGCACGCTCCATTGGTCCCACTATTGTGAGGATACATGCCCCTTTCACCAAACTGAGATTAAGTTCGGCAAGAGACCTACCGGACCATGGAAACCACCAGCGGTCCGATCATCTACCCCTGTCGGTAATCCAGCCCCAAGAAGATACCAAGCCTTAGAACAACTCGAAAGAGTAGCACAACTCGAGGAAGCAGCACCCTTCCTGCATGCACCCTCCTTTGCACCACCCCCTTCCACACCCCCGATTGACTCACGCCCTCTTTATGGTGGATCCCTCCGAGTTTTCAATAACGAAACCACCATCTCAGTCATGCCCCCCACTATTCCTGAACACCGCCGCCAACTTTATGAAACCTTTGAAGAGGGAGAAGAAGAACCCATCGAACCAACCATAGGATCCCTTATTGACGATGAACACGATATCAGGACTACAACAGATGAGCTTACCACCTCCTTCGGTAGCCAGAAGATTACAGGATACCGCCATGACCCGATTTATTTCAAAGCCATGGATAGCAACAAGGAGGGAGACCTAGCACCCTATCAGGTATCTGATGGAATGGTCTATACCGCTACCCGATACGGCTACCAATGCCTCTACATCCCGAAGGGCTACATGTTCAATGGCATGACAATCAGGGAATATGTCATTTCCGAAATTCCCAACAAAGGACACCACAGTGCGGATAGAAATCTCCGCTATGCCTGCCAGTATGTTTACTGGCCAGAAATGCAACAGGACTTCCGAGATTTCGTCAAGCAATGTGAACTCTGTCAGGCGAATAAAGAGCGTACTCAGTTACCTGAAGGAAGAGCTCAAACCCTCCAACTACCCTCCGATGTTTTCGAATCCTTTTTCCTATTGACTTTGCAGGACCATTCAACAAATCCGCTGGGTATGATAATATCTTAGTAGCTGTGGACCGCTTCTCTGGATATACATGGCTACAACCTATGAAGACTACCGACACCTCTAAGAATACATGGAACATCCTCCAGCGAAACCTCTTTACACCCCATGGATACCCTCTGTCTATTGTCAGTGATGCCGACTCCCGCTTTACCTCTCGATGCTGGAAACAGACCCTGACCTCTCTTGGAATTAACCACATCATGGCCGCTCCTGGACACCATGAAACTAATGGTCAAGCTGAACGCAAGATCAGGGAAGTGAAAACTGGAATCCGGAACCTTATCAATGAACGACAGACCAATTGGGAACCCTCCCGTGTCGAGCTTGCAGCATACATGAATACAAGTCACTCCGATACCCTTGGTATGTCACCATACAAAGCAGTCTTCGGCCGACAATACCCCCTCCTACCTACCACTCTTTTTAAGAACTCCTCAATCCCGGACTCAGATGATCACCTCAACCGGCACCAAGCAATCCGCAATGACGCCTTCCAAGCTGTCAAAGCTGCACGGTTCTGGAGCAGAACTACTGCACAGAAGCGAAGACTCAAGCATGTACCTATCCCTGTTGGAAATATGCTTATGGTAAACGGAAACATGTTCATCAACACTCCGGGACGAAGCAAGAAGTTACAGCCACACTGGAGAGGACCCTTTAAGGTCCTAGCCTTCGACGAGCACACTGAGAACTACACTGTTCAGATGGATGGACGCATGTACCACCAGCCTACCGCTGTCTTCCACGCCTCTTCTGTTAAAGATTCTACTCTAGCGACGACTCTAAGTTCCCTGGACGAATTCACTCTCGCCCCGCTCCCATCACCATTGACAAGAAAGAGGAATGGAAAGTTGAAGAAGTCCGAGACCACCGCCTTTAGCATGGAACCGATCAGTTCCTCGTCAAATGGAAAGGATACCCCACTAGTGAGAACAGCTGGGAACCGCTTGAAGGACTGGAACACTGTATGGAGATGGTGAATGAATGGTGGGAAGCCAACATGCCCGACAACTCCCTACCTCCAACTATCAACTACATCACCATGTGCTGGTCACCAACTGTGCCAGAAACCGAGCGATGGCACAAAGAACTCAAAGCCAGAGATGGTTTCTGGGCCCCACACTTTGAGTCCGAATTTGAAAGCAGCGATGAAGAGAACCAAACCATGGAGCAGACTCTCGATGACTTCATCTGAATCACCACGATCCGAAAACCTTAACGATATCAAACTATGAGGAGATCAATGTGAGGCAGCGATAACAGCTGTAACGGGGGCTCCCTCAGGGAAGATGGATCCCGAGGTTGCGACCGCACCGAAGTATTCTTTCAGAAATAAAGATAAAGATAATCAACAGCAGAGCGTTGAAAAAATAAAACGGTAAAACTTAATATCGTTAAGCCGCAGCTTTACTCAATTAAGTCCTTGTCTCGAGAGGTAGTTGATTGCCAGAGTAGAGGAGAACTCGCATATACTTTAAGTAGGTTTGGTATGCTGCCAGTTACTCCCCATCACTACCCTGCGTTCGTGAGCACCCAACTCCCGTGGGCTGTCTAGCCAACCTCTACGGATCGGACCAAAGATCCTCCGTAGCGAACTAGACTACTCCGTGGATTTCTAACATCAACCCGACAGAAGTGTTTTAGCCGCTGCATCTCCATTACAGCCGCAGGAGTAAAAACTCTTCATATCGCGGTCATGCCAGTGGCGAGCTGTAATGCCCGTGCGGATACTATACCAACTATGGAACTCTCTACCCATGTACACTTAGTCTTCTGCAAGCATTCGCGGCTCCTGAACATCTATCCGGTTCTACTCGTTTCCATATCATTCCGGAAGATAGCCACGTAGCTCCCCCGATAGACCACTCCGGAGGTTGACTACCAATAGGCGCTACCCACAGTCAACCCTCCTAGAAGTAGGTCATGTCGTGGCCTCAGACTAGTGTCTTAGAGTCCTTACGATTCTCCAATACTATTACTCTTTCGGGGCAACGGACTTCGGTTACCTCGCCTACTGGCCTCCGGTAACCTCACATACTACCCTTGACTTCAAAGCAGTATTACTCCGTCAGTTTTGGTCCGTTTTACACGAAGCCACCTGGAGGCTATTCTCCAGGTTCTCCCCTTCCCCATCATATATCCTGCGGACAGCCTCCGGTCGGACGGACGGCGTGAGCGCATACGGAGTTACGGCAACATCTCCACTTGGAGACTTTTGCTAGACTTACAGCAACTCTTCAGGCTGTAGCCCATGACGCTAGGGACTTATACCGGGGCCGGAGGGGGGTGTTAGCAACCACACCTCCAAGTTACAGCTTGTTAGGAGCTCAACTGGTTGTGCGGGAGTGATCCGCACAACCTGAGAATCGAACACCCTATGTAGTTTCGCATGACAAACAATCTAGTAACTTCCCCCGAAGTCCTGCGTAACAAGTTACTTTCAAGGTAGGGTAACTTGACTCCATAGCAGGGTACCCCTTGGCCCAAGGCAGGGTAACTGTACCCCGAGTTACCCTACAGAGTAGGGTAACTTTACCTGGACTCTCCGTCGAGTAATTCAGGGTAACTCCCAAATTGACTACTTGGGTTACCCTACAGAGTAGGGTAACCCCCAACCATTACTAGGACCTATGTACCTTTGGTATGGCCTAGCATGCCCGACTGAGGTACCTAACCACCGGTACCTCCGCCTGGTAGACCTAAGTCTACCGCCAGCCCTACCGCGGTAGTCTCTTGACTCCGGTATGGGTGTAGGTTTGGCTACTTGTAATAGTACTTAGTGGAGTCTCGTTACATCACTCCCCTCTTCTATAAGGCTCGACCCGAGCCGATCTAACGACGTCTCTTATTTCTGCTACTCGTTACATCTACAACCCTATGGTCCCTAGGTTTAGATGGATACCTTTTGTGGAAATCTCTTAAGGCTTGTGTACCGGTTCCTTCCAGCATCTCAAACGGCTCCCAAGAATTTTCTTCAGGTCCATAGCCATCCCACGATATCAGGTACTGGACAAGCCGATGAGGGAACTTCTGTTTAACTCCTCCATACCACCGGCTGTCTAACACTCCCGAGATAACATAACTTGGCTCGTCTTCCACTATGTCAGGGATAGGGATGTCTTTAACCCTTCTCCCGGTCTGATCCTCTCGGTAGGGTTCTAATAACCCAACATTGAATACCGGGTGGGTAGACCAACGCGCAGGCAACTGGAGTTCATATGCCCTAGTACCTACACGTCGCTTGACCACAAAGGGACCAAACATTCGGTGGTCTAGTTTCTCCATAGGCCTCTTTGTACGGATATTCTTGCGATTCAGCATTACCCGATCAGCCTTTAAAGCTCTGCCCTCTTCGACATCTTCTAGTGTGGCATATTCTGGAGATGGTAATCGTTTCTTGTCATGCCATTTCCGTTGCCTCTCTTGAGCACTTTGTAATGTTTCCCGTATGTCTTGCCATGTACCCTCCCAATCCTTTACTAACAGCTCCGTACTAGGATGAATCCCCTTATTGTCACGAACAATTCCAGACCAGTTTGTCCTCGGAGAAAATCCATAGTTAATCTCAAAAGGAGACAGCCTGGTTGACTCGGAGGTGGATGTATTATAGGCATACTCCGCTAACGGTAGTAGCGAAACCCAATCATCCTGCTGGTAGGTACAATAACTCCTTTGGTATTGTTCCAGTGTCTGGTTCACCCGCTCAGTCTGGCCGTCGGTCTCGGGATGGAACGCGGTAGAGACATTGAGCTTCACCTCAAGTAGTCCCATTAAGCTAACCCAAAACTTAGAAGTAAATCGAGTATCCCGATCAGAGATAATCGATTCTGGGAGTCCATGCAGTCTCCAGATCTCTTTGAGAAATATAAGAGCAAGTTCCTTGATAGGTACCTCCGTAGCGAGGGGGATGAAATGTGCCATTTTTGAAAACCTATCAACAATGACCCAGATCTTCGTATAATCCTCGGATTCTGGTAACGCCACAATGAAGTCCATTGATATTGCGTTCCATGGCCTCATAGGAACATCTATAGGTTCTAATAGCCCAAACTTCTTATGTCTGACTGTCTTTACCCTTTGACAGGTGTCGCAAGACCGAACATACTCTTCGATATAGGCCTCCATCTTTGGCCAGTAGAAGTTGGCTTTAACCTTGCCAATTGTCTTATAAGTCCCGAAGTGTCCAGCTAGACGGGAATCATGTTCCGCTTGCATGATCCGTTCTTTTAGCCCTTCATCCTCCGGTACGTACCATCGCTTCTTATAAAGTAGGAAGTCCTTCTCTAATGAGAAATTAGGGTCAACCTTATTGTCCTTTTGGACAATGGACTTGTAAATACTTTGATAAGTATTGTCCTTTGCTATAGCGACCTTCATGTCATCAAGCATTCCGGACTTCAACCGGAAGCCTTGGCACAGTTGCAACAACTGTGGTCGCAAGATGTCCCGCTCCTGACTATCCAAATACTGTCCCGGACGGAAAAACATCTGTTCCTGACCCAATTTCGCAGAATTACTCCCCCCTTCAGGGCGGTACTCCGAACGCCTCGATAATGCATCAGCCTTTCCATTAAGGCGCCCTTCCCGATAGACAACCTTAAAATTAAATGGTTGTAGGAATTCCGCCCAGCGATGCTGCCTACGATTCAGTATCTTAGTACTATTAAAGTACTCCAAATTCTTATGATCAGTATAAATAGTTATCTGATCCGATACTGAGCGCAAGAGATGATCCCATTCTTTGAATGCTGCAACAATTGCGGACATCTCTTTATCATGCACATCATAATTTATCTCAGCTGGCGAGAATTTCCGACTATGGTAGGCTATAGGATGCCATCTACCATCTTCGCATAACTGTGACAGTATAGCACCCAATGCAAAATCACTAGCATCGGTTTCCAACTTGGTTAACCGTTCCGGATCAAAGTGGGCTAGGATGGGGCTTGCAATGAACATCGCTTTCAGGCGACTAAAGGCTTCATCGTGCCTTGGACCCCATTCCCATTTGGTATCTTTCTTCGTTAAGTCAGTTAAAGGCTTTGTTATCTTACTGAAGCCTTCAATAAACCGACGGTAGAAGTTTGCAAAACCCAAAAAGCTTTGAACGTCAACAACTGTCTTTGGTGGAGTTCAAACTTCAATTGACTTCACCTTTTCCGTGGTCATCATAATACCACGATCGGATATACGGTATCCCAAGAATTCTACCTCTCTTTGATGGAATGTAGATTTCTTAATGCTTACACAAAGCCTAGCCTTGCGCAGTCTTTCCATAACTCGCCTAACGAGTGAGACATGTTCCTCGATGGTCTCTGAGTATATTAGGATGTCATCTATATAGGCGATGACTCCTTCGTCTAATAAATCATGAAAGATTTTATTTATCATACTCTGGAAAGTAGATGGGGCGTTACATAGCCCAAACGGCATTACCGTATATTCATACAACCCATAGCGACAGCGGAAAGCTGTCTTCCATTCTTCTCCTTCTGCCATTCGGAGGAGATAATAGCCATTCTTCAAGTCCAACTTAGTGAAGACAGTGGCTTTTCCAAGTCTATCACGCAGCTCATTCATCAGTGGTAAAGGATATTTATTCTTCACCGTAATCTTGTTAAGCCCTCGGTAATCAATCCATAACCTCAATGACCCATCAGGTTTGGGTACAAAGAGGATTGGGGCTGCGGCAGGGGAACTAGATCTCCGTATCTTTCCCGTTGCCAGCATCTCATTGAGATACTCCCTCAGAATCTTGAGCTCGTTTTCAGACAATAGATATATAGGACCAAAGGGAGGTGCTGTCTCAGGCATTAACTCGATCTTGTGATCATACTCTGAGTGCTCCGGTAATGCATCTATCCTTGGTTGGCTAAATATATCGCCATAGTCCTTATATTCTGGTAGAAGACTTAGGGCGATGTCTTTCCCGTCTTCTCCTGTGAACTGGGCATATCCAAGAAGATATACCTGAGCTTGGTCTTCTGCCAATAGCTCTTCTTCGGTTATAAGTTCTAACCGTCTCTAGCCCACAAGGCATCTAGCCTTACACAATACAGACCTCCAAGTGAAGCTGCGTGTTTCCCAGTCTATGTCGGGATTATGTTCATGGAGCCATGACATTGGAAGATAACCATCAATCTTCTTATCGGACATATCCGCCAGTTCAAATCTCATGTCATTGACATGATCGCCAATACGCATCTTCAGGGTCTTAGTGTAATGAAGCCCTGAGTTAGGAATGTCATTCCCGCTAGCATCCTTTATTGGAGCAGCAACCTTTCTCCGGACACAAGGAACTTGTGTTTCCTTAGCCCATCGTGTGCTAAGCACTGCGCCAGTAGCGCCACTATCCAACAATAACACAGCCTCGGCTGCACTGTCTCTCGCGCCACAACGCCATTCTAGTCTAACTCAAACTCGGATAGACTTTATATGTTTTGGGGGGCCTGAAAGCCGCGCCTTGTTTCTTGAGTTTTCTTTTAGAAGCATGTTTAACGGAGTCTCTTGCCTTTCGACACAAGAGTGGCCACAACGGGTCAAAATGTTAAGGTTTCAAATCACGGTATATCAATAGCTAGGGTGTTTACTATCACGCCAGCATGATTTCGGGTACTGAACCCTCCTCAGGTAAACTTGATAACAAAATTTCATTGCTCGAATCAAGGCCTGCTTGATGTGAAAAGAACTAGTCTAACAAAAGAAAACAATTTCGCTTCCAATACTAAGGAAATAATCCATCGAAGTAAGGAAATGATATATTCCCGCAGTAACATAACAAGAATACAAAGGAGAAATAAACCAAGACAAACACCCAAAGAGAATTCCTGTGCTGACCTAAATCCTCCACCTGCCTCGTTCCTTCGCAGACCGCTGCGGCCCAGAACATCTAAGAGGCCTGGTCAGTCTATGTATTGACTGCAGGATTTCTCGGGACATGCTTACTCTCGGAGCCCTTCACATAACTTCCTAGAGTTATGTCAGTGTCTTGTTATTTCGCTGCAAGGAAAGGAACTTACCTATTCCTCAGCATCCGTATCAACCTCCATAATCTCGGGAGATGACTTTCAGATTTCCAATAACTTCTTTGAAGGTGGTGCTTCGATGCGACGGACTTTGTTGTTTGATGCTTCATTGACTTCTGCATCTTCAGCCTTCCTCTTTTTGGTTATCGCTTTAACCCCTTTGGCTGAACTAACAACAGGGTCGGTGGAGAAACATTTCCGCCAAAAGTGACCCGGTTTTCCACATCGTGTGCACTGCGACTCCTTCTTGCGCTTATCGATAAGCGTAGACGGTATATTCTTATGGGCATTAGCATGCTCAGAATTCCCTTGCTTCTGGGATGTACCCGCAGAAGATAAGGAGCGCCTAGGGTTGGGCTTACCCGAACCCTTTTCCTTCCGTTTCGGTTGTTTCCTCGAGGTTGACAACCTCTCCTCGCTCTTGCCCTGGTTATCACTTCGGCTTTTCGTAACTGTCTCGCTGAAAGTGATATTGTCTTGGAGGGCGTGGCCCGTCTTCCGCAGAAGGTCCATGTACTCGGACACATCAGTAGGATGAGGGGTCTTTTGTGCCCAGACATTCCGTAGTTGGGATGTCATTGTCATCCGGATCTTGTCTTTGATCATTGTAGGGTCCGTATAACCCAATTGGACAATCAGATCCATTACCGAGTCTAAGAACTGGTCTACTTGCCCAGGCTTCATCTGCAATTTCGTCCACTCGCTAAGAGCGCGGTCCCGATCAACATGGGCACTGAAACTTGCCATTAGCCGTTTCCTAAATCCTTCCCACGTACGAAACTCATGGTTGGGATCAAACGGCATACCTACCCGGCGTGCACCATCCTCCCTGATGTACCGGTGTAGGCCCATGTACCAAGTTTTGGCAGTGCCTTGAAGAAGAGGGATAACCAAGCTGATTTTGTCCATATCTTCCGTGACTGATTCTCGGAAGTATTCGAACTTGATTTCCACATCGCTAATGAACCGCTGGATATCGGTTGTATCTCCTTTGAAGGGAGTTACATCACCTAACTTCGCGGGCTTTCTTGGCTTTCCCCCTGATGGAGTGGAGTTACCGGCTGGCTGACTAGCTCCAGCTGCCCCACTCATCTGCAAGAAAGCTCGTAGCAACCTTCGTGCTCCGCGGTCATAGCGTCTCTTCTTTTTCTCGCTCCAGTTTGGCTTCCGCCTCCCCAGAAACTCAGAGAAATCGGGTATGGAGTCGGCATCATCGTCATCACTGCTACTGGAGGAACTGGAATCACCCGGGTTTCCGCCAGCACCAACGTTTCCGCCAGGCGGGAGTTGATCTCCGCCGCCACCGGCATTTCTGCCAGGGCCTCCAGAGGGTCTATCATACCCGTCAAAGGAGTCCTCCCTTTCCTGTTGTCTGTCCTCTTGGGGAACCACCCCCTGACGAGACAAAGGCATTGGAGGTGGGTCAGGTAATGGAATAGCTCCAGAAGCACTCGGAGTTACCCCATACCGACCCTGAACAAACTGCTGGAATTCCAGACAGCTTTCCGGCATTGCCGGAGGTCCCACGTGCAAGCGTGAACCACAATAAGAACATTTGGGCTTTTTCATCTTCGAACCTACTTCCTCCGGCTTCATGTACACCTGACTCGAACGACTGTTAGGACAGTTGAGTGCATATGTAGCCTTTGGAAAGTCAGGTCCTCCCACGACCTTACAACCAGTGTAACAGAAGGTCGTAACCCCCGGCGACAAAGGCCTTCGGACCCGTTCTTTCTCCGGAGCACCCCACATACCCCATTCACCCCCGGACTTGTTATATTGTCCTTGCCTAAGTTTGTCAAAAAACTCATTTGCATCAGTAGGTTTCCTGGGCGCACCAGGTAACTTAGGCATGGAAGGCATGGGAGGCAGGGGAGCAGGTTCAATGATAACAGGAGCTTGTCCTGGCTTTGGGAGAGGTGTATTCACAGCCGCCTGGTAAGGTCGGTCTGGCACAGGGACATTGGTAGAGGGTGTTGGGGTATCAGTGACTCCTGTCAAGTCTACCTGATCCCGACCAGGTTGCGGAGGTGGAGGAGGGACTCTGGACTTATCTACCCTAGGACCACTATCGCCCGGACGAGAGCCTGTAGCAGGGCTCGGAGTCCGGCGGTTTCTCCTTTGAGATACCGGGGCGAGTGCTTCTTCGAGCTGTTCGTGGAAGGGGGAACGACGAGGAGAGACTAGAGCTCGTGGCTCTTGACCCGCTATCTGTACTCCTAATTCAGTCAAGTATGCCTGATATGAGGGATTGGTCAACATAGCGGTTAGGGTCTCCGCAAAGTTGACTGCGGGACGCTTCTCCATCGGAGGTGCCACTGTCATGATCGTATCATTGTCATGATCAATCTGATGCCCTGTACGGGCAGCCTCTTCCAACGCCGCTATCCTCTTGGCTAGCGCACGAGTGTCATTAATTTGCCGTATAAACAACTTCTGTTGTTTCCGCATCCACTCCGTAGCCGCCGTAACCATCTCTATTTTAAACTTAGTCTGCGCCTGGTCATTCCAGTATTGCATCTGGCTTTGAGCTTCCTTCATCTGTTTTGTAACTTCAAGAAGGATGTAGGGTTCCATAACTTCCCTAGTAAAATCCGCAAGACTAAACCCTTGACCTTGCCTTTCTGGCACTACCGGAATCGCAAGCTTCTGCTGTGTAAACGATTCGAATAACCGCGCAGGGTCTTCGACCACAATTTCCTCGGCATCGTCGGGAAGGTCGATATTGGTAGCATTTAGGACAAGTTTAATGGGTTCCCAACCAAGGCCTTTGGCATCAGCAAATGCTTCACGCCGCATATGCCATTGGTGGGCTGCCACCGCGGCAGGATCGAAGTGACCGGCTTGGTTCGACATAGTAATTTCCACCCGATGCTTCTGGTACCAGACCAGCGACTCGTACTCAAACTATGTCAATTCAAGGAGGTCAATACCAACAAATCTCAAGAGTAAGAAGAGTTAAGCGTGGTCTTCGCTTAACGATATACTGTAACGGGGGCTCCCTCTGGGAAGATGGATCCCGAGGTTGCGACCGCACCGAAGTATTCTTTCAGAAGTAAAGATAAAGATAATCAACAGTAGAGTTGAAAAAATAAACGGTAAAACTTAATATCGTTAAGCCACAGCTTTACTCAATTAAGTCCTGATCTCGAGAGGTAGTTGATTGCCAGAGTAGAGGAGAACTCGCATATACTTTAAGTAGGTTTGGTATGCTCCCAGTTACTCCCCATCACTACTCTGCGTTCGCGAGCACCCAACTCCCGTGGGCTGTCTAGCCAACCTCTACGGGTCGGACCAACGATCCTCCGTAGCGAACTAGACCACTCGGTGGTGTTCTAACATCTGCCCGATAGAAGTGTTTTAGCCGCTGCATCTCCCATGCAACCGCAGGAGTAACAACTCTTCATATCGTGGTCATGCCAGTGGCGAGCTGTCATGCCCGTGCGGATACTATACCAACTATGGAACTCTCTACCCATGTACACTTAGTCTTCTGCAAGCATTCGCGGCTCCTGAACATCTATCCGGTTCTACTCGTTTCCATATCATTCCGGAAGATAGCCACGTAGCTCTCCCGATAGACCACTCCGGAGGTTGACTACCAATAGGCGCTACCCACAGTCAACCCTCCTAGAAGTAGGTCATGTCGTGGCCTCAGACTAGTGTCTTAGAGTCCTTACGATTCTCCAATACTATTACTCTTTCGGGGCAACGGACTTCGGTTACCTCGCCTACTGGCCTCCGGTAACCTCACATACTACCCTTGACTTCAAAGCAGTATTACTCCGTCAGTTTTGGTCCGTTTTACACGAAACCACCTGGAGGCTATTCTCCAGGTTCTCCTCTGTCCCCTCATATATCCTGCGGACAGCTTCCGGTCGGACGGACGGCAGTGACGTATACGGTGTTATGGAAGCATCTCCACCGGGAGACTTTTGCTAGACTTACAGCAACTCTTCAGGCTGTAGCCCATGACGCCAGGGACTTATAACGGGGCCGGAGGGTGGTGTTAGCCACCACACCTCCAAGTTACAGCTTGTTCGGAGCTCAACTGGTTGTGCTGGAGTGATCCGCACAACCTGAGATTCGAACACCCTATGTAGTTTCGCGTGACAAACAATCTAGTCACTTCCCCCGAAGTCCTGCGTAACAAGTTACTTTCAAGGTAGGGTAACTTGACTCCATAGCAGGGTAACCCGTGGCCCAAGGCAGGGTAACCCTAGTCCGAAGGTAGGGTAACTGTACCCCGAGTTACCCTACAGAGTAGGGTAACTTTACCTGGACTCTCCGTCGAGTAATTCAGGGTAACTCCCAAATTGACTACTTGGGTTACCCTACAGAGTAGGGTAACCCCCAACCATTACTAGGACCTATGTACCTTTGGTATGGCCTAGCATGCCCGACTGAGGTACCTAACCACCGGTACCTCCGCCTGGTAGACCTAAGTCTACTGCTAGCCCTACCGCGGTAGTCTCTTGGCTCCGGTATGGGTGTAGGTTTGGCTACTTGTAATAGTACTCAGTGGAGTCTCGTTACAACAGCTTGTTGGACTGTTGTTGAACTGCGATGTTATCCAACCTGAAGACTATTTCGCTATCCTCTGGGTAGACTACTGTCCTGACTGCAATGAAGCATGGGTGGAAGCTAACCGCGAATCTGGTATTCGTGACTATTGTGATTTATCTTTCTCTGAATCCCGCTGTTATGTTCAAAGTTTTCACTTGTGTTTGGTGCCTCAATGCCGATAATTGGATGTTAGCAGAAAGCGAGTTTTTCGAGCCTTCTGAGGACTCTAATTTTCAGGATTATTAGGTTTGATTTTGTTTAAACAGTTGTTTTGTTTTAGGGAATGTAACCGGTACAGGTACTCGGTTAAGGATTTTGTTTTATGTTTTGTTTTAAGTATCGTTTTGATACTTTGTTTGTTTGAAGTATCGTTTTGATAGTTAGTTTGTTTTATGTTTTGTTTTAAGTATCGCTTTGATACTTGGTTTGTTTGAAGTATTGATTTGATACTTAGTGTGTTTTATGTTTTGTTTTAAGTATCGTTTTGATACTTAGGTTGTTTTGCCAAAGTGTATCGCTTGATACCTTTGTTTAGTTTCGTTCATGCTAGACATGAACAGATTTGTGTATTTAAAGACCGTCCTATTCCACGTTGGAAAGGACACACTTCGACAGACAGTATTTCAATATACTTGGTTAAACGGTTACTCTTTAGTTTTCCCAGTACACCTCCGAAGCCTCCTTTAGTTCTTACAGCTCTCGCCTCCTCCCTGGAAGAGCAGGCCACCTGGCAACTATCGTATACCTAACGAAATGTGATTAGCACCTAGCGAACACGTTACAGTTTCCAAGCAGCAAACTCCTGTGGGTTGTCTAGCTAACCTCCACGAGCTGGACCAAAGATCCCCGTGAGCGAACTAGACTACTCGGTGCCCTTCAAACATCTGCCTGATAGAAGTGATTTAGCCGCTTCATCTCCAATGCAACAGTTGCAGTAGAAACCCTTCATATCGCGGTCATGCTAGTGGCGAGCTGTGAGGCCTGTGTCGATACTATACCAACTATGGAACTCTCTACCCATATACATTTAGTCTTCTGCAAGCATTCACATCCTCTGAAAGTCTTTCCGGTTCTACGCATTTGTATATCATGCTGGAAGATAGCTACGTAGCTTCCCTGATAGACCCTTTTGGAGGTTGACTACCAATAGGTGCTACGCACAGTCAACTCTCTTAGGAGTTGGTCCTATTGTGACATCGGACTAGTATCTTACAGTCCTTAACGATTCTCCAATACTATTACACTTGTGGGCAACAGACTTAAGTTTCCTCACCAATAGGCTACCAGTAATATCACATACTACTCCCAACTTCAAAGTAGTATTACTCCATCATTTTTGCTCTGCTTGACATGAGGCTACCTGGGGCTGTTCTCCAGATTCACCTCTGCCCAATCGAATATCATGTGGATAGCCCTTGGCCGGACGGACGGTGTGAGCGCATATGGAGTTAAAACAACAGCTCCACTTGGCGACCTTTGCTAGACCTAGGGTAACTCTTCAGGCTGTGGCCCCTGACACTAGGGACTAATAACGTTGCTGGAGGCGGCCGTTAGCAACCACACCCCCAAGGTACAGCTTGTTTAGAGCTCAACTGGTTTTGCGGCAGCGATCAGCACAACCTGAGATTCGAGTAAGCTTTGTAGTTTCACCATGATAAACAATCTAGTAACTTCCCCCGAAGTCCTGTGTAACAAGTTACATTCAAAGTTGTGTACCTTGGCTCCACAGCAGAGTAACCAGTAGCCCAAGGCAGGGTAACCCTAGTCTGAAGGTACGGTAACTGCACCCCAAGGTATCCTACTGATGTGGGTAACTCTACCTGGACTTTCCTTCAAGTAATTCATGGTAACTCCCAAATTGACTACTTGGGTTACCCTATAGAGTTGGGTAACCTGCAACCTTTACTAGCACCTACGTACATTTGGTATGGCTTAGTATGCCTGACTGAGGTATGGTTCGTGCCCTCCAAAATGTCCACCTCAAATTTCGCTTTTTTTAAAAGATTATACAGTCTTACTGAGATAGCGAACACAATTTAAAAAACCTCTACATTGTCGCATAAGGTAAGGAGAATAACCTAGAGGTTTTTTTAATTTTATTTGACTACCTGGTAATTTTGTATTTTCCTTTAAAATAAAGCATTTTTGGTGGTAAATTGAAAAAAGTGTTACACACAGCCACAGTTTTGTTGCCAAGAAAGTAAATTTTGTGAATTAATAAGCAACTTTTCTTGCCAAGACCATCACTAAATTTGGTTGAAAATGATATAACCCTGTAGGTTTTCAATGGAGAAAGTATATTAAAATATAATATAGGTTATGATAATAGCTATACTTCATAATTCTTTTAAACGCCATACCTCAGTCTCTGGTATCCAGTACTCTCATTGTTTGAAGATTCCTCTATTGTAATTTCTTTGATATTTGTATTTTATATGCTGATTTTTTGATGGCTAATATTTCTGAATATCATAGATTTTTATTATGCCACGTCCTAAAAATAATACAAGATTACGGTGAACAGCTGGTAAACTGGGAGGAGGTCCATGGAAATCCGATGTCAGTCTCGCAGTTTCAGATGGAGAAGAGATTGGGACTCAATAGTTAGTTCCGAATTCTAGTGTAAAAGGTATGATAAAACTTCTTGGTAGATTTCAATTTAAATTTTCTTTTATATATTGTTTCAAGTTTCATCTTAGTTACGTTAAATGTAAAAATAAAATGCATTAACTAAGACCTTTAAGATACTACAGGATATATGGATTTAAATATCAATTCAGAGCACTCAGAACATATTCCGGAGAGTTCTAGTAGTCAACTTGCAAAGTCTCCATCATGGCAGACAATTTGGAGACGAAAACGAATGCTCCAAGGTGTCAATAATAGTTCTGAGTCAATGCTCCCAGGCCATGAACATTCAGGTAAATTAAAATTCAGGTTATTAAAATATCACTAGAATTACAAGTACTAATAAAATATAAATAATTATTATTATGCAGCGAGAGAGCATATGATAAACTTTGATGATGAAAATGATGATATCAAAACTGCAAATCAAATTGAGCAAGGATATAAAGATTGGCCAAGGGTGGCAAAAATTGGTTATGATGAGGTTAAGAAATATATCCTTTCAGCTGGTATGTTCCCACAATATAATATTATAAGAAATATGTAGCCTGAAGTAATAAATATGAAGCTGAAGTATATTATAATGAAAACTAGGCATAAGAGATTTGAGAAATAATTTGAAGTCCAAGAAATGTACTCTTCGGGGACAGGATCTTGAGTATCAGAACCAAGTCCTCCAGTTTATGAAATTCCAGAGACTGGGCTTAAAAAAGGCAATTTGGCGAATGTCTCGTATGGAATCAGCAAATCTGGTAGCCGCTGTTTCTGAAAGAGGGGAAAGAACAGTACAGCGTATCTTACGGCAAGAACGAGAGTGGATAAAGTCACGTACTTTAACATATCGTAAATGACGAGAACAAGCTAGTATTCTTTCTCGCCTTAATGATGAAGAAACTCAATTAGTGATTCGGCAATACATTGCAACTGTGGGAGATTCTGTCACAGCACATCATATTTATCAAAGATTCTGAGTGGGATCGAGGGGGTGTTGGGACAAGTGTAAAGAGACGAAATAGTGAATAGACTAAAGCCAGACTTGATTCTCTTTATGACCTTCGACCTCTCCAAACCGGACCGGAGAGGGCCCTTTAAATACATAAATCAATTGCAACTCTGCCGGGAGTCTTCTGAACAATTATCACACCATTTCTTCATCTTCTCACGCCATCAGTGTTACCCCTCTTCTCCACCAGACTTCCCCGCTTCAATATGCATTCTGACCCCGCACTTCACATACTGACCCCACACTTCGCATACTTCTCCGACTGTCTGACTCCGGTAATTCCTCTGCTAATCTTCTAGCATGTTCTACGTGATAGGATGGTAGACTCAGTCTACCGTGGAGCTTCGGTGATTAACAACAATATGGCAGCTGCGATTACATCCTATTGGACATCAATTCAGGAATCTGATACTGCAGTCAATGAATCTAGCTTGAATGACTCGGTTACAAGATTAGAGAGTAGTACACAGTTGGATACAACATTAAAGAAGAGAGTGCAGAAGGATTTAATCAGTCGAACAGCACCTAGATGGCTACATCAATTGGGATACAATTACAAAGAAGTAAAGAAGGGAGTCTACTGAGATGGCCATGAGAGGGACGACGTTGTGGAGTATCGTCAAAAGGAGTTTCTACCAGCCCTAGAGTACCTTAAACCATTTATAGTTAAATGGGAACTAGATGACAGTGGAAAACCAAGAATGGTAATTCCTCAAAATCTGCCATATGGACAAAAACCTATTATTATAGTAACACATGATGAGTCAACATTTGACTCAAATGAAGGTGGTGATTACGTTTGGATGAAAGATGGAGAATCACCACTTCGTAAAAAGAGTCGCGGGAAAGGAATTATGGTGTCAGAGTTTATTATAGCAGGAGGTTGACTACAAGCCCCAAGTTGGCTTCCTGCTAGTATACTACCAGACTATGGTATATCGGCTGAAAACAATTTATGCTATAGCCCATACCTAGCCACAATGAAGGTAGAATATGGTGGAGATAACTGGTGTAGAGGAGAGGACTTAGTCACCCAGGTTACCAAAGTAGCGATTCCGATATTTGAGGCAGCATTTCCGCGATGTGAAGCATTATTTCTCTTTGACAATGCAACTAGCCATGCAGCATTTGCTGAGGATACACTACATGCTCAAAGTATGAGCCTACGACCTGGAGGAGAACAGAATAAGTTACGGCCAGGAATAAACCCTCTTACCCAAGAGCCTCAAAACATGGTTGATGAAAATGGAATCGCTAAAGGTTTAAGGAAAGTACTGGAGGAGAGAGGGCTTTGGAGAAGACGACTATGCCTTCAATGCAGAAAGCCAGGAACCAACAAAATGCTTAAAACCTGTCTTCTTGGTAGCTCTTGCTGTGCTAGAGCACTAATCGCAGAGCAACCAGACTTTCGCAAACAGAAGTGCAGGATTCAAGAGGAGATTAAACAACATCATCATAGGTTATTATTCTACCCAAAATTTTATTGCGAAATAAATTTTATAGAATATGTTTGGGGAGCTGCAAAGTGATATACACGCAATCACTATGGGTATAGTATTAAGGCATTAAGGAATCTTATTCCACTGGCACTAGAATCTGTTTCTGAGGGTCAAATTTGGAGATATGCACAGAAGGTGGAGAGAATTATGGATACCTATCAAGCTGGAGTTGAGTATGGCTCAAAAGACTTCTTGATCGCCATAAAGCACCAGTACAAAAGTCACAGGCGTGTTTCTGAGAGAGCTGACCTTCATTAATTAGAAATTGGACTAATGTGCCATGTGATAATAATATATATCTTAACATTATTTTTACATGTTACAAATTTTATTTTACATGAGGTTCATAATATAAGTAATTTTAAAGTTATACCCTAATAGTGGATTTTATAATAGTCACAGTGATGTCTTGGCAGAAAAAAACTACTTAGCCACATAACACTCCTTCTTCAGCCTCGTGTACATTTTGGATGGTACACACCATACCTAACCACTGGTACCTGTACTTGGTGGACCTAAGTCTATCAGTAAAAAAATATTACCTGCGTCCTGCGTGTGCCATGCGTCTGATGCACAGGACGCTCAAAATGCTAATCGTTAATCAGGTTGTGACGTCGGTTAGATCTCACAGCCTACTTTGCGCTGCGCAATGCCCTGACATTGACACTTACGTCCTCTGTGTTCTGTGAACGACTAATTCTTGGCTCTTACGTTGATGCTACTGACCTCCTTAGCTACTGTTCCACCCTGAGAATACCGCCTTGCTCCAGCCACAGTCCCGACTAATCATGTAGCCTGCGTATTGCCCCCGGACATTGTTTTTTTGCTTACTCATGCCCAGATAACCTCTGCTACTGCTCTGTGGCATCATAATTCTCCGATTCTACGAGCTGCCGTTTTGGTATCCCGCCGTGTCCACCCGTTTTCCCTGATTCTCTCCACCTAGTATTCTCGACATCACAATCCTTGCTTCATATAGCTCTTGTCTCCAGATTTTACATTCACGTAGTCCTCTCGTTCTGTTCTCTTTATCTGACCTCTGGAGATGTGCCAGATCTGATGAGATGTACGAAGAAATATTCCGTATTCCATCCATAGATTATGCTTCTTCTTGAGAGATCGCCAAGATATCTTCCTGATAGCTGCCTTTGGTTGATTATTGTTGTACTCCTATGTGTATCGCATTCATATCACAATTCATGAAATCTATTACTGGCTGTAATGCTTAGTATATTTATATGGTGCTCATTACCGCTTTATTTCCTACCCAATTTCCTGCACTGGCACCATAGATCCCATTACCCTCCTACTCGTTAACGTCAGGCTGACGATCACAAATCCTAGTGGGCAATGTGGCGCCTTCCTGAGATTCATCCAGGCTAATGGACAGGCAACGAGATAATGCATGGCTCATGACCTTGGGCGATATTGGTCCCAGGCTCTGCTCGCCTGCATCATCCTGACTAGCGCGTTCCCATTCAACAACAGCCACAGCCTACACAACTCGACGTCCGGCTGTAATCAAGGGAGATGTCCATTTCCTGAGAATCATTCCCGCATTCCCATGCTTGCTGTAAGCCTGAGGTACGCGCATTAGTCCCTTGGCCTAGCTGCTCTAATGGCAGCAGGTCGGTGATCCGATCCACGAGTTCTGAGCTCAGTGCCTCCCAATTGTCATCATATCCTTCGCGCCAATCTTGTTGCAACCCCTGTGCCTGCTCCACCCTATTCATTATTGCGCTGCTTATACTTTCTCCAATGGTTTCCTAGATCCACGATGAGCAGTTGGCCCATATTCTTTTCTGGTGTGCGAAAAGATCTTGCGCATTCTGGGACAAGTTAGTAGCCTGGTCGCATCAAATATTAGAAGATTAGCACACTCTTACCTCCAGCTAACTGTGGCTTGAAGTCTCTTGGCTCCTGATATAAACCTGCTTTCCACGTGCGTAGTGTGACAGATTATGGCGCACATCAAGCAGATGATAGTCGCATTAATCTGCCCCAAAAAGTGGAGAAGGACAATACAGCACATTTTCTTACCGGCAAAGTAGCTACCATAGATCGCATCTGGAATCAGCGACATAGAGAATCGTAGTGTCAAATTCTGCATCGAGCTTAATCGCGATAGTTAATGGTCACTCTGGAGCAGCTGGGTGTGTCCAACAAACCTCTTACCCTCTCTGGTTACATATGAACCTGTCCTGCTCGAGCAGATAATTCACCCTACACGTGGTTGCACAGGGATCTTCTGGCAGTTGGTCTAACTTTAGGTTCATGTTCTTTATATGGTATATAAACTGTGAGCATACCCCGCAATGCTTTTAACTTACATGTCCACATTAGTACCCATACTGCATTGTGTGGTGTCAAGCCCAACCCAGTTGACTTAATAAATTTATGCACTGTGCTGAAGGTCTCGTGTATTCACTATCTACACTTCTCTTGAAAGCAGCAGCCTAGACCTTCAGAACCTGGCCTGTCAATCAAAGTGGCGTAGGGAGTGGATCTTCAAAGAGAGTGTACTGCAGCATGAGCGACATGGGGAATTCCAATATTGCCCGATCTGTACCCGTTACTGGATTCCGTGGAGAATATGCTGCAATCCAGCCATCGTATTACATTACGCTTCTGTCACCGGCTGGACTAGAGCTCCTAATACCAGATGTAGGAGAACCACCACTGCCGTGCGGTGATGAAAACCTTGGCATGCTTGATGGCAGTCATGTTAGGCACTATACGTCCATCCCGGAATAAATTGGAAATGCGCAGCAGGACTCCACCACGTCAGATTAGTCGGGTGTGATCATTGTATGGTGGAAATCTGGACTGTTGAGCAATGATATCGTGGTTGGCTGGTAGCTTGGGACAAACCAGGCCATCGTGACCAATTGATATCTGTATTCTCAATCTCCTCGATGTTGGATTCTTTGGCTGATTATTCCTCATCCGATCCACTTGAGTTTTGGTACTGGTCACTGGTACCAGTACTTAGCCGGACCGGTTCCATATCTTCTTGTCCTTCCAGTTCTTCTACTTGTGCATTACATGTCGTGGTTTGTATTGCACTCCTCCGTGCACGCTTTAGTGGTCTTCCCAGCTGTGTGCTTAATATTAGTAGCGGAGACGGATTACGACTTAGGAACACTTTGTTCAAAAGTGTTCTCTGGCAACTAATGTAGTCCTGTTGCTGTGTAGCCAACGTCAATTTTCATGATCCCACAGTGACTGATCCGACTTCGCGTTTAGGTCTATTTAAACGCGCTACTTTGGTGGTTGGCAGACTCTGTTTTATTTGTTTGATATTGCTTATGCATCCTGTAACAGGTCAGTAAATATCAAGTAAGTAAGAATTGCGAATGCAGGTATGTAGTATGACGGTTGAGTTTGTTGTGGATGAAATGTTTGTTTAATTTTATAGTTTCAAATACGATCCATGAGATCTTATCCAGTAAGACATACTAGTATGGCCGGTGTTTGTGTCTGTGGAATTACAAACTATCACTCCGGATTGGATCAAATATTTTGCCTGCACCAATATGGCTGGTGAGCTTTCTACACCACATGCGCTCAATGGATATTCATAAATTTCGCATGAGAGAAGGTACTAGCTTTTGACAATTAAAGATAGTGAGGGACTCATAGCTGTAGCCACGTCTTCCTATAAAGGAGACCAATTTTCACGTTAAGTTAGTATCTTCCAGTGTGTGACTTGAATTTACGGATAGATTCATGTCCCCCCACGTTGGGTGTTCAAGACTCACGGAGCCCCGTGCAAATTTTGCACTAGACTAAACTTAGTTGTTCCTAAATTACAGGGCATGGTTAGATCTAGCTACAAACAGTACTCATTAGCGACAGATATTGCTGGCAAGCTCCACGCTGCGCCAAATAACGTGTAGCATTAGTTAACCTCATCTCTGGGCCTAGAACAGGTGTAACAATTTGGGCGGAGCTACTCAATCGCATTGTCATCCAGATAGCGCCGGGCAATTTAGAGACTCGGAATGTGAGATGAGCCCGTTTGATAAGTGCTAGTACTCGACGCTAATGTAAGTGGGAGTAAGGCTATTACTACTATCAGACTCCGCACAATAGTTCAAAACAGGTACTGTAAAAGTACGACATAAGAACGTCTAATGGTAACATTGCTACCGGCATTATGAACTGGCTAACACTCGAGAACTCCCAACTGCTAAACAATGCGGGATCACAAAGGAAATAAAATACGAAAAAAACGATATGAAAGGAGAGAGATAGCGTAGTACTAGTAGGGGGATCGAGCAAAACTAGATGATAAACAATTACGAATTTCAAAGTAAAAGAAACAGAAAGACATTCAAAAGCTAGCAAAAAAATAAGAACAAAGATGTTTTGTATAGCAAACGCAAAGGGAAAGACATCAAAACACCAGTAAAAAAGTATAACATCTCACAAAGAGGAAAAGAAAAGGGAAGACTTCAAAACAACAGAAAAAAAGCAAAGTCAGGTTTTATTAGGCACATGTCTGCAGCTACGGCGGAGCCCTGAGAACACTTGGGTGTTTTACGGGACTGCGGTGGAGGAACAGGGAGACGCTGGTACTGCCGAAGCAGGGGTCATGGGAGTCACAGGATTGGCCGGAACAGTCTTAGACGGAGGTGCCGTCCGAGCCAATGGGACAATCGCAGCCGTTGGCGTTGCGGGAGCCGGATGAACCATTGCAGATACATGAGTTGTCGGAGAGTACGGGACAATCGCTGGCACGAAGGTGGCGGAAGATGGACGAACCGTTGCAGATACAAGAGTCGTGGGAGCAAGCCGGACAATCACGGGAGGGAGGTTGCGGAAGATAGAGGAATAGCCACAGACTCAGGTGTTCTGGGAGCAGGGGGGAAATTGCCAGTCGAAGGATCTTGTTCACAATTGTGACTTTAGAGGCGCGATCTTGTCTATCTTGAATAAACTACCCAATACTAAGAGGATATCTTGGGCACGTATTGTAAGGTGTGGTAACGTTTTAAAGGTAGATTGGTAAAGGTTCTGTTCCTTACTTCTTCTAAGCGAGGTGTGCCGGTGGTAGCCACAACATATACAGGAGTGTGCTCACTTGTAATCAAATAATTATAATCGGGAAAAACATAAGTAAGAATGTGTTTCTCGCTAGAGAAACATAAGTGTGAATGTGTTTGACCATGAAAACCTGCCAAGAAAAATCACAAAAGTTTGCATAAATCTAAGATGGTGTGCAGGAAATATGAAGGAAATATTACAAATCTAATATGTAATTACCATGCATAAATGTGCATAAGAGATAAAGAAAAACGGAATTTTATCCTGTAACGAGATGAGAAAATAATACTTAAGTTTCCTGCCTCTATTCAATGAGATATACATGAGATTAACGTAAACATAACCCAGCTGTAGTAAGGTACGTAGTGTTGTAACCAGACTCCACTGAGTACGATTCCATAGTAGCCAAACCTGTACCCATACCGGTGTTAAGAGACTACCGCGGTAGGGATGGTGGTAGACTTAAGTCTACCGAGTAGAGGTACCGATAGTTAGATACCTTAGTCCAGCATACTAGACCATACCAAAGGTACATAGCTACTGGTAAAAGTTGGGGGTTACCCTATTGTGTAGGATAACCCAAGTAGTCAATTTGGCAGTTACCCTGAATTACTGGACGAGGAGTCCAGGCAGAGTTACCATACTCTGTTGCGTAACTCAGGGTGCTGTTACCCTGCCTTTAGACTAGAGTTACCCTGCTATGGAGCCAAGTTAGCCTACCTTGAAGGTAACTTGTTACAAAGGACTTCTTGTAAAGTTATAAGATTGTTTGTCACACGAAACTACGTAGGGTATTCGATTTTCCGGTTGTGCTGATCACTCCCGCAAAACTAGTTGACATCAGAACAAGCTGTAACTTGGAGGTATGGTTGCTAACACCCCCCGCCGGCCACGTTATAAGTTCCCAACATCATGAGATAGAGCCAGAAGAGTTGCTGTAAGTCGAGCAAAGGTTAGCAAGTGGAGATGTTACCGTAACTGCGTATGCGCTCACGCTATCCCTCTGACTGAGCACAATCCGCAGGATATACAACGGGGATGAGGGGAGCCTGGAGAATAGCCTCTAGGTAGTTTCTTGTAAAACGGACCAAAGCTGGTAGGGTAATACTGCTTTGAAGTGACTAGTTGTATATGAGTTTACCCGAGGCCTATAGGCGAGATCATCAAAGTCAATTGCCCCGAAAGAATAATAGTATTGGAGAAACATTAAGGACTCTGAGACACTAGTCCGTGGTCATGATAAGGCCTACTTCGAGGAGGGTTAACTGTGGGTAGTCCCTGTTGGTAGTCAACCTCGGGAGTGGTCTATTGTGGAAGCAACAGGGCTATCTTCCAGAATGATATAGAACGGAGTAGAACAGTATTGATGTTCAGGAGCCGCGAATGCTTGCAGAAGACTAAGTGTATATGGTTAGAGAGTTCCATAGTCGGTCTAGTATCTGCACGGGCATGACAGGTTACCACTAGCATGACTGCGATCTGAAGAGTGTTTACTCCTGCATTTGCATTGGAGATACAGCGGCTAAAACTCTTCTATCGTGCAGATGTTAGAACACCACCAAGTGGTCTAGTTCGCTATGGGAGATCTTTGGTCCGACCCGCAGTGGTTGGCTAGACAGTCCGCAGTAGTTGGGTGCTCGCACATGCAGAGTAGTGATGGCGAGTAACTGGCAGCATGCTAAATGTACTTAAGTATATACGTGTTCTCCTCTACTGTGACAATCAACTACTTCTCAAGATCTAGACTTAACTGAGTGAAGCTGTGGCTTAACACTATCAAGTTTTCCTGTTTTGTTTTCTCAACTCTACTTATGATATTCTTTATCTTTACCTTCAGAAAGAACACTTCGGTACGGTCGCAAGCTTTGTATCTATCTTTCCAGACGAAGCCCCCATTACAGTATATCGTTAGGTGAAGACCTTGCTTAACTCTCCCGACTCTTGAGATTTGTGGCTATTGAATTCCTCGAATTGACATAGATCGAGTCCAGGTTGCTGTTCTGGTACCGGAAGCATTGGGTGTAAATTACTAGGTTGAACCAAGCCGGTCACTTCGATGCTGCCCCGGCGGCAGCCTACTAATGGCACCTTCTGCGTGAAGTATTTGTGGATGCCAAAGGCCTCGGTTGGGAATCCATTGACCTTGTCCTTAATACTACCAATATAGACCTTCCCGACGATGCCGAGGAAATTGTGGTCCAAGACATTGTAGGGTTATTCGAATTGTTCACACAGTTAAATGTGACGGTTCGGGCAGCTCCTCATAGGCAAGGTCCAGGGTTAAAGCTTGCGGATTTTACCAGGGTAGTCATGGAACCCTATATCCTTCGTGAAGGTACAAAACAGATGGAGGAAGCTCAATGCCAGATATATTACTGGAATGAGCAGGGGCAGACTAAGTTTGAAATCGAGATGGTTACGGCGGCTACGGAGTGGATGCGGAAACAACAGAAGTTGTTCATATGGGAGATTAGTGACACATGAGCAGCAGTCAAGAGGAGAGCGGTGTTGGCAGAGGCTGCTAGTACTGGGCATCAGATCTATCATGACAATAACACGATCATGACAGTGGCACCTCGGATGGAGAAATGTCACGCCGTCAACTTTGTAGAGACCTTAACTGTTATGTTAACCAACCCGTCATATCAGGCGAACTTGTCTAAATTAGGAGTACAGATAGCTGGTCAACAGCTACAAGTTCTTGGCTCTCCTCTTCGTTCCCCCTTCCATGCCCAGCTCGTAGAAGCACTCGCCCGGTCTCGCAACGGAGAAACAGACCAACTCCTAGCACAGCTACGGAGTCTCACCCGACTGATAGTGGTCACATGGTGGATAAATTCTGAGTCCCTCCTCCATCTCAGCAAGCTGGTCGGGATTAGGTAGACTTGACAGGAGTCACTGATCACCTGATACCCTCTACCAATGGCCTAGTGCCAAACCGACCTTACTAGGTGGCTGTGAATACACCTCTCTCGAAAACATGGCAAGCTCCTGTTATCATTGAACCTGCTCCCCTACCTCCCATGCCTAAATTACTTGGTGCGCCCAAAAAACCTACTGATACAAACGAGGTTTTTATCAACCTTGGACAAGGTCAATATAACAAGGCCCGAGGGAAATGGGGAATGTGGGGTGCCCTGGAGAGACAACGGGTCGGAAGGCCTTTCTCAGCTGGGGTTGCGGCCTGGCCTTACACTGTTTATACGGTTGTGGGTGGAACTCACTTTCCAAAGGCTGCATATGTACTCAGATATCCTAACAGTCCTTGGAGTCAGTTGTACCGGAAGCCTGAGGAGGAAGCTTCGGAGATGAAACAGTCCAAATATTCTTATTGTGGTTCACGTTTGCATGTGGGACCTCCGGCTATGCTGGATAGCTGTCTGGAATTCCGGCAGTTTGTTCAGGGTCCATATCGGGTAACTCCGAGTTCTTCAGCAGCTGTCCCGTTACCATATCGACGACCAATGTCTTTATCTTCTTCGGTGGTGGTTCCCCAAGAGGACACAGAACAGGAGTAGGATGATTCCTTTGATGGGTATGATAGACCCTTTGGAGACTATGGCAGATATCCTGGTGGAGACGGAGATCAACTGCTCCCTGGTAAAAAGGTTGGTACTGGTGGGGATGCGGGTGATTCCAGTTTCTCCAGTAGGAGTGATGACAATGATACCAACACCATACCCGACTTCTCAAACTTTCTAGTAAGGTAAAAGACTCAATGGAGTGAGAAGAAGAAGAAGAGCTATGACCACCGATCACACTGATTGCTCAGAGCTTTCTTGCAAATGAGTGAGGTTTCTGGAGCTAGTCAGCCGACTGGTAATACAGGCTATGCAGGAGGTAGACCTAAGAAACCTGAAGGATTAGGGGATGTAACTCCATTCAAAGTAGATAGAACCGACACTCCGCGATTCATCAGTGATGTGGAAATCAAGTTCGAGTACTTCCGAGAATCTGTCATGGACAATAAGGACAAAATCAGTTTGGTTATCTGTCTTCTTCCAGGCACAGCTAAAACGTTGTACATGGGCCTGTACTGGTACGTCAGTGAAGACAGTACATGCCAGGTAGGCATGCGTTTGACCACACCCATAAGTTTCACACATGCAGACGATGATCGAAGCGGCGAATGGCAACTCTCAGTGCCTATGTTGATCGGGACTGTCCTCTAAGCAAGGGGACAAAACTGCACATAAACGCGAGTCAGGTTGACCAGTACATAGACTCGGTAATGAATCTGATTGTCCAGTTTGGTGATACAGACGTCATGATGATCAAAGACAAAATCCGAATAACAATAAAATTTTAACTACGGAATGTGTGGGCACAAAATACACCCAATCCTCGTGATGTGTCCGAGTACATGGACCCTCTGCGGAAGATGGGTCATGTCCTCCAAGACAATATCCCTCTCCGTAAGACAGTTACAAAAAGCCAAAGTGATATCCTGGGCTAGAGCGAGGAGAGGTTGTCAACCTCAAGGAAACAACTGAAGTGTAAGGAAAAGGGTCTGGGTAAGCCCAACCCTAGATGCTCCGTATCTTCCGTGAATCCATCCCAGAAGGAAGGGAATTCTGAGCATGCTAATGCCCATAAGAATATTCTGTCTACGCTTATCAATAAGCGAAAAAAGGAGTCGCAGTGTACACGAGGTGAAAAGTCACGTCATTTTTGGTAGAAATGTTTCTCCACTGACTCTGTTGTTAGCTCAGCCAATGGGGTTAAAGTAATAACCAAACAGAGGAAGGCTGATGATCCCGAAGTCAATGAAGCATCAAACAACAAAGTTCGTCGCATCGAAGTACCACCTTAGAAAAAGTTGTTGGAAATCCGACAATAATCTCGCGAGGTTATGGAGGTTGATACGGATGCTGAGGAATAGGCAAGCTTCTTTCCTTGCAGCAAAATAACAAGATACTTACATATCTCTAGGAAGTTATATGAATGGCTCTGAGAGTAAGCATACCCTGATAAATCCTGCAGTCGATATAGACTGACCAGGCCTCTTAGATGTTCTGGGCTACAGTGGTCTGCAAAGGAACAAGGCAGATGGAGGATTTGAGTCAGCATGGGAATTTTCTTTGGGTCTTTTTCTTGGTTTATTTCGCTTTTGCATTGTTGTTATGTTACTGCGGGAATATATTGTTTCCTTACTTCGATGGATTATTTCCTGAGTATTGGAAGCGAAATTGTTTTCTTTTGTCGGATTAGTTCTTTTCACATCAAGCAGGCCTTGATTCGAGTAAGGAAATTTCATATCAAGTTTACCTGAGGAGGGTTCAGTACCCGATATCATGCTGGCATGATAGTAAACACCCTAGCTATTGATATACCGTGATTTGAAACCTTAACATCATTGACCCGTTGTAGCTACTCTTGTGTCGAAAGGCAAGAGACTCCATTAACATGCTTATAAAAGAAAACTCAAGAAACAAGGGGCGGCTTTCAGGCGTCCCAAAACGTATAAAGTCTATCTGCGTTCGAGTTAGACTAGAATGGCGTTGTAGCACAGGAGACAGTATATCTATGGCTGTGCAATTGTTAGATAGTGGCGCTACTGGCGTAGTGCTTAGCACACAACGGGCTAAGGAAACACAAGTTCCATGAGTTTTGAGAAACGTTGCTGCTCCTATAAAGGATGCTAGCGGGAATGTCATTCCCAACTCACGGCTTCATTACCCTAAGACGATGAATATGCTTATTGGTGATCATATCAATGACAAGAGATTTGAACTAGTGGACATGTCCATTAAGAAGATTGGTGATTATCTTCCCATGTCATCGCTCCATCAACATAATCCTGACATGGACTAGGAAACACGGTACTTCACTTGGAGATCTGTATTGTGTAAGGCTAGATGCCTTGAAGGCCGGAGATGGTTAGAATTCATAACGGAAGAAGAGCTATTGGCAGAAAACAAAGCTCAGGTATACCTTCTTGGATATGCCCAGTTCACCATGGAAGACGGGAAAGATATTGCCCTAAGTCTCATCACTGAATATAAGGACTATGGCGTTATATTTAGCCAACAAAGGATAGATGCGTTATCAGAGCGCTCAGAGTATGATCATAAGATCGAGTTAATGCCTGAGACAGCACCTCCATTTGTTCCTACATATCCATGGTCTGAAAATGAACTTCAGATGCTAAGAGAGTATCTCAATGAGATGCTGGCAACGGGAAAGATCGTGAGATTCAGTTCCCCTGCCGCAGCCCCAATTCTCTTTGTACCCAAACCTCATGGTTCATTGAGACTATGTATTGATTACCGAGGACTTAACTAGATTACAGTAAGGAATAAATATCCTTTACCATTGATAAATGAGCTCTGTGATAGACTTGGAAAAGCCACTGTCTTCACCCAGTTGGACTTGAATAATGGGTATCATCTCCTCCGAATGGGAGAAGGAGAAGAATAGAAGATAGCTTTCCACTGTCATTATGGGTCACACTCCGTGCCCCCTATTTTCCTGACCATAACTTTCCTGCGTACTCTCAACACTATCGCGTCTGGAGTGACCCCTCACTTTTGCACGTCCACCTCCCTCTTGCTTATGCTTCAAGTCTCTGCCTCGCGTTCCAATGTCCAACCTTTGTTCCGCCCACTCCTCCACGGCCAGCTCCCTTGCGCCCCTCAACCTTACGGTATTCGCGATCCCAGCCCTTCTACAGTCTCTATAGCCTGTCCTTGTAGATGCCTACTCCTCCATCTCCCCTCTCATTTCGTCAGACCTCCGCGAACTCAGTGATGGTGAATCCGTCCTGATCCCCCTCCTGGTAGCCACCCTCAATGGACTGGCCACCACCAATGAATGCATCGACCTCCTCTCTACCAAAGTCCAAGGGCTGTCTGACGGTGTTTCTGCCACTCAGGCCCCTACGCTTTCCTACCTTTCCCCCATGGAATCAGCTCTACGTGAGCTGTCACAAAGGCTCTCCCAACCACTGCCCCCACGTCAGCAAGTCCTGGCGCCAACAGCTCCCCCCGCTACCCGAAAAGGGAAAGAAATTTCTTCCTCGGTCCCACCCCCCCAGTCCAACACAGCACAACTTCCTGCCATCCCACACCCCCAACAAGCCCCCTCCCTTTTACCCTTATACCAGGTGGGAGCGATTGTAGACGGGTACGACCTCGACACCCCCCGCTATGACACCGTTACCGGTAAAAATTATCGCAACCCTGAGGCCTACACGGTCAAATACCCCAACACCAGGGAGGCTCGGACCTTCCACGATGGCAAATACCCCCCCCTCTCTGAATGGATCCCTGGCAACAAAGATCCGACCAATCTACGCCCTCCGGGCTCATTCGCCCTGGCTGCCGCTGCTGGATGCCGGAGAAAGAATAAGGGACGTAAGATGAAACCCTCCTCTGCTGCACAAGTCGCATCAGGCATGTTGGCTCCTCCTGTTAAAGAGGCACCCATCCTACTAGCAGGGCAACCTCGTTTCTTCACCCCTGATTCCTCTCCTGCCCTCCACACCGAATCCGAAAGAGTCTCTTCAACCTTCCCCAACATCGCTGAATCAGTTCTCCCTGATGCCAACTGCCCTCTACCTCTCTGCCTCTCTGCTCAAGTTAACGACAAAGGCTCCGTCACCCTCAACGTCCTCGAACCCCACACTCCCACCACAGCCCACGCGCCATACTACCAAGCTCTCGCTAATCGCCTCAGGCAAATCTCCCCGGTATGCGACAATGCCTACCTCCCCTTCCGCCCCGCCCCAACGAGACCCAACTTGCCAGCCGCTCCCTCCCCCTCGCCTACCTCCCAGAAGAGCAGGACGAGCTCCCCCCCTCCTTCAGGAGTCAGTCCGCAACGCCACGGGTGTTGCCATCTTCACTGCCCCTAACTCAATTGGCACTTGGAGTCCAGGATGTCCAAGTCGGCTACCTCCGTCGCTGTCACCATCACTCCCGAGGACATTAAGGCCATCGGAACCTCCATCCACCCTTCTCCCGAAGAGGCTGCATCGAGCGGGCCTTCTCCTCTAACCGCTTCACCCAATGTCGAAACTGTTAGAAGTTCGGCCATCAGGCCCGTCGATGTAAGCTGGATCACCCGGTTTGTCCCATCTGCTCCCTCTCGCACACACGTTCGGCACACCGCGGCCAGAACCCCACATGCCCTAAAGCGGGCAATACCAAGGCGGTCCTCAACCGCTGTCCCACCTCAACTATTTCCTGCCCCAACTGTTAGGAACCGCAGGCGGCCACCGATAGGGACTGCGCGGACCAACCCACCCCAACCCCCAAAGACCCCTCCACCTCGCAACCACTAGATCACGACGACGAAGATGGCATGGATGTCGGCCCCGATGGTGCCGACCATGGTCCTGGCCTCTCCAGCGCGAGACAGACCCTTGCCCCTGCCTTCACAACCCCTCGCCGCCCACGCCCTCACGTTCTGCCCGAGACACCACAAAGAGCCACTCATTCTTCCTCCAGGGCCAGCATCCCCCCCACCCATGGGGATTATGACCCAGCCCGTACCACAGAAAATCCCTCCGGCTTGTCCGTGTAGATGTCTTCTCCCATAATTTCCTCTCCCAGGCCCTCTTACAGGGTTCCTGGCCTATTGAACCTCTCCTTTGTCCAACATAACAGCTTGGGTAGCTGGGATGTTTTTCTTTCCTTGTTTCAGAGTTTTTCTGCTTTGTCATTTCTTCCTGAGATTGTGGGCGTACAAGATCCCCCTGTATGGCGCGCACACTTACCTTCCTTTCCTGGTTATAAATCCTTTTCCCCACCCTCCTCCTTTACCAAACCACGTGTAGCCTGCTATGCTTTGTTGTCCTTTATTGAAGTTGTTTCTCTTTTGCCTGTATGGGTGAACCAGTCTGCCAACGTGATGGCGGTCGACTTGTTCTCCAATGTAGGTTTTTACTCCTCCTCACAAACCTGTCTTAGGGTGTACATCGTGTACAACAGCCAAGGCGTCTCTACCCACACACGCATTGTTTCTCCAGACCTTTGTTTTCCTAACTGAAGCTACCCTGTTTTTGTTATGGGAGACGTTACCCTCTACCATCCTCTCTGTGACCCCTTAAGGGTCATCTCGTCTACTGAGCGTGGAATGTCTATTCCCTATTTTGAATTGGCCTCTTTACATAGTTTTTCTCTTCTCAATAGTCCTGGTGTTTATACTTATTTTCCCTTTGCCTCTGTAGGCAGACCCTCTGTTCTTGATCTCTCTTTTGCCAATGGCATGGCAACCCAGCTCTTTGCAGAGTGGGCTACCCCTCTCCTGTCTACTGGCTCTGATCATGTCCCTATTTGTATTTCACTCTCCACTCATTTGTTAGACCCCCCTGCCCCCACACCTGCCTGGGCCAAGACCAACTGGCCTGCCCTAGGCGATGCACTTAAGTTTTTGTTGTTTCTCCCCCTCCCTCCCTCCTGACTTCGTCCTCTGCCACAGCCTGGTTTGACTGAAACGTCGACCGCCTCCACACTACCCTAATTCTTCACACTCCACTCAACCGCATGTCGGCCCAGTCTAAACCGTGGTGGTCCCCTCTCCTTTCCTCTCTTAGAGTTTCCTTCCACGCCTCCACACGTCGTACCCGCAGAGTCCCGGACGAGGCTGCTCGGGCTGAAGCCCGCTTGGCCCGCAATGCCAACTAAAGGCCATTAAGCAGGCTAAGCCCAATTATTTAGACGATTTCCTCACTTCCGCAACCGCAAAGACGGTATGGACGGCTAAACGTTTCGTGATGGGACTCCCCCCCTATCGATTTCCATCCTTCCTGGATGCTGATACTCCGTCTGATGTCAACACTGCCCTCATAACCCACTTCTTCCCCCTCAGAGAATCCTCCTCCCCTCCTGCCATCCTTCGCCCCTTCAAGGATCTTGACGCCCTCACTAAAGAAGAAGTCTCCATGGCCCTGGCCTCCAGCTCAAGCTCGTCTGCCCCTGGCCCAGACCACATCCCGTACTCGGTTTGGAAAAGAGTCCCTGGCATCAACCCGAAAATCCTGATCTCCCTCCTGGGCTCCCTCCTCTTATACGCTTTCCACCCCTCTTCCCTCAAACAGGCCAACGGCATTGTTCTCCTCCAAACAAGGTAAGGCCTCCTACGACACTCCAGCCTTCTTCCGAATTATTGTTCTCCTCCAAACCCTATCCAAGATCCTGGTGCGTGTGGTAGCTGTAAGGCTAGCCGCAGTTGCTCGGGCTCTTGGACTCGTCCACCCTAACCAATGCGGTTCGCTATCCAGCATGGGTACTTTTGATGCCCTTGCCACACTATCTCATGAGGTCCGGCTTGCACATAGTATGGGCCTCTGCTCATCCACACTTTTCCTGGGCGTCAAAGGAGGCTTTGACAACATCGACTCTGCTGCCCTATGTGGCAGACTTCGAGAAAAAGGCCCTTAACCCTACCTTGTTTCATGGGTCCAATTCTTTCTGCACGCCCGATACTGCCGCTTCCTATACCAGGGTTCCACAAAGTCCTCTCACCAGTCCAGGTCGGCACTCCTCAAGGCTCGCCAGTCTCCCCCCTTCTCTTCCTAATCTAGATTTCCTCTCTCCACTTCCCTGTCCCCAATCGCATAATGCTTGCCTACGTCGATGCCTTCGCCATAACCGTAGCATCGCCCTCCTACCGACACAACCTTCAGAAGCTCCAGGCCATCGCGTCCTCACTTGTATTAAAAGGAACGCGCATAGGAGTTGCCTTCTCCCTCCCCAAAATAGAACTCATGCACTGGACGACACCTCAATAAAGAGGGCCACCCTCCCCCCTCCCAGTCTCAGTGGACTCCGTCCCCTACAAGCCTGCCCAAGTGCTTCGGTGGTTGGGCTACTGGCTGGAACCAGCGACTCCCACCTTGGATCGCGCCACCTCCTCCCACTTCACCAGACACCTCGCGCTCGCTGAGGCGGCTCTCTCTACAATTGATTCCCTCGCTCTACACCTATGCCATCGGCTAGCCTCCTCTCTGGTTCGCCCCATCCTCCTCTACGGCTGCGACTTGCTCTCCCCCAACTCCAAAATGCTCGACAAGATAAGACCTTTTTGGCACCCGGTTCAGAGATGGGTGACCAACTGCTTCAGCTTTACAAACACCGCCATCCTCCCCTGCGAGGCCTCCCTTCCCTCCATCGACCTCCTGATTAAACACCTTCAACCTCTGGTGGCAGTCCGCCTCATTTGCCTCCCGCCTGAAATCAATCCAGCAACCACCCGCCGGGACCTCTCTGTCCCCACTACATACCCCTTCCGCGCTCCAGACTCCTTCAGCCTCCCGCCTTCCGTCCGGGGCCGCCACCCATGGGCCGGCCCCAACTACACCCCCCTCCAGTGGTTCATCAAACCGCCATCCCCGCCCAACCGACGTCACCTCCCTGTTGATGCTGTCGCACATCGCGTTCGCTTCATTATCGGCAACCGCGGTGACCCCCTCCCCCCACATAACGCTCTCCTCCTGCCACTGCTTCACGTCGCCCCACTTCGGTCCCCTGCCCTCTACGACTCACTTAAGGTGCGCTATCGCGAAGAACTCCTCACCCCATAGCACCTCCTCTCCCCTCCACCGCCATACTACCTCTTTGACTCCACCCTGCGCCCACACCTCTTTATGGGCCTAGGGCGTCTCCTTTCTGGCTGGCTCTACCAGATGTGTGCCGGCAAGAGCTACTTAGCTGCCCACCCCCACTGGCATGACAACAACCCCTCCCCCCGCTGCTCTTGATGCGAGGAGGGTGACGAAAACTTTGAACACGCCATTCTCCACTACCCCGTTAAGTCTACAGCCCGCAGTCGCCACCTCCAGGGGACAGCGGATATAGGGCCTGACTCTTCACTCTGGTCCTCGATCCCAGCCCTCATAGGCCTGGGACGCTACCTCACCGCCACTCGGACTGGCTTCCCCCCTGACATGTATGCACACTATGCTCCCCGCCTGCCCTCTCTATCCCCCCCTCCTTCCGCCTCTGCCTCGCCTCGGTCGTCGTTGGCTGGGTCACCAAATGGTCTAAGTGGTGGAAGGTCTCCTCTTTGATTTTCATTACTTCTTTATGCGAGTTTAGTTTTGTTTCCGTTATGATGCTAGTAGGTTAGTAGTTTTCCTTTATAAGTCCTTTGTAGGCACTGCGTCAGTTATTAGACGCCATCGGAGGAACTGGTTTCGGATATTTCTTTTGTTAGTTTTTTGATTTTGGGTTTTGTTTCTGACATAGCGCGGGCTGCATGCACGTTCTTGTACCTTAACTAAGAAACAATGAATATATGATATAAAAAATAAACATAAAAAATTAAAATAAAATAAAATAAACTGTCATTATGAGTTATATGAATATATGGTAATGCCCTTTGGACTATGTGACCCCCCATCTAATTTCCAGAGTATGATAAATAAAATCTTCTATGATTTATTAGACGAAGTAGTCATTGCCTATATAGATGACATCCTAATATACTCAGAGACTATTGAGGAACATGTCTCACTTGTTCGGTGAGTTATGAAAAGACTACGCAAGGCTAGGCTTTGCGTAAGCATTAAGAAATCTACATTTTATCAAAGAGAGGTAGCATTCTTAGGATACCATATATCCGACCGTGGTATTATGATGACCACGGAAAAGGTGAAATCAATTGAAGTTTGCACTCCACCAAAAACAGTTCTTAACGTTCAAAGCTTTTTGGGATTTGCGAACTTCTATCGTTGGTTTATAGAAGGCTTTAGTAAGATAACAAAGCCATTAACTGACTTGACGAAGAAAGATGACAAATTGGAATGGAGTCCAAGGTAAGATGAAGCCTTTTGTGACCTGAAAGCGATGTTCAACGCAACTTGACGCCCCATTCTAGCCCACTTTGATCCGTAACAGTTAACCAAGTTGGAAACCAATGCTAGTGATTTTGCGTTAGGTTCTATACTGTGGTAGTTATACAAAGAGGGTAGATGGCATCCTATAGCCTACCATAGTTGAAAGTTCTCGTCAGCAGAGATAAATTATGATGTGCACGATAAGGAGATGTCCGCAATTGTTTCTACCTTTAAAGAATGGATTCATCTCTTGCGCTCAGGATCTGATCAGAGAACTATTTACCCTGATCATGAGAACTTCGAGTACATTAATAGTACTAAGATACTGAGTCGCGGACAACATCGCTTGGCTGAATTCCTGGAACCGTTTAATTTTAACCTTGTCTACTATGAAGGGCACCTTAACGGAAAGGCTGATGCATTATCGAGGTGTTCGTAGTACAGGCCTAAAGGGGGGAGTAATTGTGCGAAATTGGGTCAAGCGGAGATGTTTTTCCATCGTGGACAGTATTTAGATAGTCAGAAGCGGGACATCTTGCGACCACAGTTGTCGCAACTGTGCCCAGGCTTTCGGTTAAACTCCGGAATGCTTGATGATTTGAAAGTCGCAATAGCAAAGGACAATACTTATCAATGTATTTACAAGTCCATTGTACAAGGGGACAATAAGCTGGACCCTAATTGCTCAAGGGAGAAAGACTTCCTCTTGTATAAGAAGTGTTGCTACATACCGGAGGATCAAGGGCTAAAAGAACGGATCATGCAAGGGGAACATGATTCCGGTCTTCCTGGACATTTCTGGACTTAATAGACAATTGACAAAATTAAAGCCAACTTCTACTGGCCAAAGATGGAGGCCGATATAGAAGACTATGTTCGGTCTTGCCATTCCTGTCAAAGGGTAAAGACAGTCAGACGTAAGAGATTTGGGCTGTTAGAACCTATTGAAGTTTCTCTGAGGCCATGTAATGCCATATCAATCGACTTCATTGTGACAATACCAGAATCCGAGAAGTTTACGAAGATCTGGGTCATTGTTCATAGATTCTCCAAAATAGCCCATTTCATCCCCCTCGCTACGGAGGTACCTATCAAGAAACTTACTCTTATATTTCTTAAAGATATCTGGAGACTGTATGGACTCCCCGAGTCGATTATCTCTCATCGGGATACCCAATTCACTTCCAAATTTTGGGTGCGCTGAATGGTACTACTTGAGGTAAAACCCAATATCTCAACTGCATGCCATCTTGAGACTGATAGTCAGACTGAGCGGGTGAACCAGATACTGGAACAATGCATAAACAGTTATTGAATCTACCAGCAGGATGATTGGGTTTCGCTACTACTATTAGCGGAGTACACCTACAATACATCTACCTCTGAGTCTACCAGATTATCTCCTTTTGAGATTAACTATGGATTCTCCATGAGGACAAACTCGTCTGGAATTGTTCTTGAGGATAATGGAATTCACCCGAGTCCTGAGCTGTTGGTGAAGGACTGGAAAGGTGCATGACAAGACATATGTGAAACACTACAAAGTGCTCGAGAAAGGCAGCGGAAATGGCATGACAAGAGACAATTACTATGTCCGGAATATGCCACATTAGGCGAGGTCGTAAAGGGCAGGGCTATCAATGCTGATCGGGTAATGCTGAATCACAAAAATATTTCTACCAAGAGGACTATGGAGAAACTACACTACCGGATGTTTGGCCTGTTTGTGGTCAAACGGCGTGTTGGTACAAGAGCCTACGAACTACATTTGCCATCTCAATAGACTATCCATCCTGTGTTCAACGTTTGGCAATTAGAACCATACCGAGAGGATAAGACTGGGAGCAGGGTGAAAGATATCCCCATCCCCGACATTGTTGCAGATGAGGCAAGTTATGTTATCTCTGGTATGTTGGATAGCAGATGGTAAGGAGCAGGTAAACAGAAGTTCGCACATTGGTTTGTTGAGTGCCAGATATCGTAGAAAGGTTATGGTCCAGAAGAAAATTCTTGAGAGCCAGTTGAGATGCTGGAAGGAACCGGCATGAGTGCCTTAAGCGATTTCCATAAAATGTTTCCATTTAAACCTAGGGACCATAGAGTTGTAGAAGTATCGAGTAGAGGGAATAAAAAACGTGATTAGATCAGCTTGAGTCAAGCCATATAGAAGAGGGGAGTCATGTAACGAGATTCCACTGAGTAGTATTAAAAGTAGCCAAACCTATACACATGCCGGTGTCCAGAGACTACCTCGGTAGGGATGGCAGTAGACTTAAGTCTACAGAGTGGAGGTACCAGTTGTTAGGTACCTCAGCCGGGCTTACCAGACCATATCAATGGTACATAGGTACTAGTAAAGGTTGGGGGTTGTCCTACGCAGTAGGGTAACCCAAGTAGACAATTGGGGAGTTACCCTGAATTACTCGACGGAGAGTCCAGGTAGAGTTACCCTACCTTTGGATTAGAGTTACCCTGCTATGGAGCCAAGTTACCCGACCTTGAAGGTAACTTGTTACCCGGCACTTTGGGCGAGGTTACTACATTGTTTGTCATGGGAAACTACCTCGGGTGTTTGATTCTCCGGTTGCGCAGATGACTCCCACACAACCAGTTGACCTCCGAACAAGCTGTAGCTTGAATGTGTAGTTGCTAACGCACACGTCTGGCCTCGTTATAAGTCCCTAGCACCATCGGCTCTAGTGAGAAGAGTTGTTCTAAGTGTAGCAAAAGTCTCCAAGTGGAGATGTTACTGTAACTCAGTATGTGCTCATGCCGTCCGTCCAATGGAGATCTGTACGTAGTATACATTGGGGGAAAGAGGGGAACCTGGAGAATAGCCTCCAGGTGGTCTTAGGTACAATGGACCAAAACTGACCGAGTAATACTGCTTTGAAGTCAGGAGTAGTATATGAGTTTAGCGGAGGCCTATAGGCGAGGTCACCGAAGTCTGTGGCCCCAAAAGAATAATAGTACTGGAGAATCATTAACGACTTTCAGATACTAGTCCGAGGTCACGATAACCCCTACTTCTAGGACAGTTAACTGTGGGTAGTGCCTATTGGTAGTCAATCTCAGGAGTGGTCAATCGGGGGAGCAAAATGGCTATCTTCCGGAATGACATGGAAATAAGTAGAACCGGATCGATGTTCGGGAGCCACGAATACTTGCAGAAGACTAATTGTAAATTGGTAGAGAGTTCCATAGTAGGTATAGTATCCCCATGTGCATGACAGCTTGCCAGTGGCATCACCATCATATGAAGAGTTTTTACACCAGCATTTACATCCGATATGTAGCTACTAAAACAATTATATGAGGCAGATGTTAGAACACCACCAAGTGGTCTAGTTCACTACCAGAAATCTTTCGTCCGACCCGTAGGGGTTGGCTAGACGACCCACAGGAGTTGGGAGCTGGCGAGCGCAGATTACTGATGGAGAGTAGCTGGTAGCATACCAATCCTACTTAAGTATATGCGAGTTCTCCTCTACTCTGACAATTAACTACCTCTCGAGATCGGGACATAACTGCGTAAAGCTGTGTGGCTTAATGTTATTAAGTTTTACCGTTTTGTTTTTTCAACTCTAATGTTGATTATATTTATCTTTACTTTCAGAAGGAACACTTCAGTGCGGTCGCAACCTCGGGATCCATCTTCACTGAGGGAGCCCCCGTTACATAATCCAACTGGAGAATCGAATCCATTACCGAGTCTAAGTTTTGGTCCAACTTTTTTTTTTTTTTTTTTTTTTTTTTATATCATGTATTCATTGTTTGGTTAAGGTACAAAAACGCGCATGCAGCGCTAGCTATAGTAGAAACAAAACCCAAAATCAAACAACTAACAAAAGAAACAAACAGTACCCGGTTGCTGAAATTGCGTCCAATAACCGCCACATTGCCTACACAGGACTTATAAGAAAAAAACTACCCACTAACAAACTAGCATCATAAGGGAAGTAAATCAAAACTTGCACAAACAAGTGAAGAAATTAAACAGGAAACCTTCCGCCACTTAGAGCATCTGGCGACCCAGCCAACGGCAACTGAGGCGAGGCAGGAAAGGAAGGAGAGGGGGAAAGAGCGGGTAGGTGGGGGGCATAGTAGGCATACATGTCAGGGGGAAAGCCAGTTTTGGTAGCGGTAAGGTAACGACCGAGACCCACTGTTAAGCGGAAGCCATCTCTAAATAACTGTCGAGAAGACTTAGGCCTGAATCTTTCGTAGTAGACGGAGATTTGTCTAGGAAGGCTCGCTGTTGATCTTTTCGTTTATGACTACGAAGAACTCGCTTAATCGATGGGAGAAATATTTTTATAAAGATTCGTAGGTAAAACAATGTTATATTGTTAAGGTCTCTTCTCCGTTGCTTGATGATGTCTAAAAGCTTTGGAGGCACTTCGATATTTATATCCCGCGTCTGAGTGTTCGCGGACTACATCTAATCCTCCTATAACTAAGTACCTATCCAAAACTGTACGCCAACGTCTAATAGTCTTAACATGTGCGAACACTGTTTGACCCTGAATTCTCACACACCATCTTCGTTCTCATAAATTCTTTTCCGTCTAATCGTAGGATGCGTGATTATCCTCGAATGACCGGTCTTCGATATATAGAGACCAGTAGACTTCTGTCTGAAACTTCAGTCGTCTTGACTATCGTCCCAGTAGTCTCTTTCAAATTCACATAGTGGCCAGCGTATGCTTCGGGTACCTAAGCATAATGCTGGCTGCGTAGACGGTGTGCCAACACTCTTAGGTCTACCGCCTATTAGGTCTTCTGAGTCTGAGCAGCTTCCCCTCTGTCCGCCCCGCCTCAAAGAGAATCACCTCTCGAGGGATCCTGTTTCCAGGACCAGCCAACATACAGCGGCCTTCAGATAGGTATTGGTGTCATATCTGCCTCCTATGGCCTCTGGGGCACTGTAGGAGTTGTGGCAGCTTTTCGACCCGAAAACGTCCCGTTACTTTTGGTCCGCAGTTAGGACACCTAACTTTGAAGCCTAGTAACTCAATGCGCCTCTGACGGATTTCCTCCGTTCTACTTCCCAGAGGTACCCAGAGGTCCCCTCTTATATATCCTGCGAACAGCCTCTGGTCGGACGGACGGCAGCGACGTATATGGTATTATGAAGTGGGCTTCATTGATATGACATTATAGTCATGGGACGCAACTCTTCGAAATCTTGCTAAGGACGTGCGGGCCCCAGAACGGGGCCGGAGGGGGGTGTTATGCTCTCGATAAATGAGGGTCTGTGCGCAGTTACCCTACCGAGAGGTCTGTGCATTTTCTATATGCCTAACACCCACAAGGGCTGGGATCGAGGTCCAAACCGGGGTGTCAGGTCCGATATCGGTTGTCCACTGGAGGTGGCGACGCCGGGCCGCAGCCCTGGCTGAGCAGAGTAGGATAGCGTGCTCGAACGTCTCGTCCCCATCCTCACACCAAGGGCAGCGGGTGGAGGGGTTTTCGTTGTGCCACAAAGAGTGGGTAGTAAGATAGCTATTGCCGGCATGCATCTGGTGAAGCCAGCCAGAAGAGAAACGTCCCAGCCCCATAAAAGGTTGTGGGCGGAGGGAGGAGCCGTAGAGGTAGTATGGGGGAGGAGGTGAGAGGAGACGCCAGGAGGTGAGGAGCTTCCCACAGCACATGGCTTTTAGGGAAGTGTAGAGGGCAGGGGCTCCAAGGGGGGCTACCTGAAGGGGAGGGAGGTGGAGAGGATTCACCGGGGGGAGTGGTTCACTGCGGGTGCCAATTATGGAGTGCACCCTATGGGTGACCGCGTCGACAGGTAGGCGGCGGCGGTTGGGCGGGTAGGGCGGCTTGGTGAACCATCTGAGTGGTGTGTAGTTAGGGCCAGCCCAAGGATGGCGGCCTCGGACAGAGCCAGAAAGGTGAAGGGAGTCGGGGGCCCAGAATGGCAACATTGTTGGGACGGAGTGATCAAGGCGAGCGGTTGCTGGATTGATTTCAAGTGGAACGCAAACAAGGCGGACTGCCCCCAGACGTTGAAGGTGTTTTATTAGGAGGTCGATAGGAGGGAGGGAGGGTTCGCAAGGGAGAATGGCCGTATTGGTAGAGGAGAAACAGTTGGTGACCCATCTCTGAACCCGATGCCAAAAGGCTCTCATTTTGTCGAGCATCTTGGAGTTGGGGGAGAGCAGGTCACAGCCGTAGAGGAGGATGGGGCGGACTAGTAAGGAGGCAAGCCGATGGCACAGGTGAGGTGCAAGACCTTATCCTGGCCGCGAGAGGCGGTCTATTGTGGCGAGAGCGGCCTCAGCCAGAGCGATGCGTCTGGTGAAGTGGGAGGAGGTGGCACGATCCAACGCGGGGGTCGCAGGTTTAAGACAATAGCCTAACCACTGAAGTACTTGGGCTGGCTTGTAGGGGACAGAATCCACAGAGACAGGAAGAGGCGAGGGAGGACCTCTTTGCTTAGGCGTCCTCCAATGGATAAGTTCCGTTTTGGGGAGGGAGAAAGCGACACCTATGCGCCTTCCTTTGGAAGTGAGTGAGGTCGCGACGGCTTGTAGCTTCTGGACGTTTCGCCAGTAGGAGGGCGTGGCTACTGTTATAGCAAAGTCGTCAATGTAGGAGAGAATTATGCCATTAGGGACGGGGAAATGAAGGGAGGAGACGTAGATAAGGAAAAGAAGAGAGGAGACAGGAGATCCCTGAGGAGTGCCAACTTGAACTGGAGAGAGGATCTTGCGAAACCCTTGGTAGAGAAGGCGGCAGTGCCGGCTGTGCAGGAAGTATCAGACACAGGAATCAAGGTAGGGCTGAACGCCTTTTTCTCGGAGCTTGCCACACAGGGCAGCTGAGTCGACGTTTTTAAAGCCTTCTTTGACGTCAAGAAAGAGTGTGGAGGAACATAGGCCCATGCTTTGTGAGAGCCGGACCTCATGGGACAAAGTGGCTAGGGCGTCGAAAGTGCCCATACCAGAGAGTGAACCACTTTGGTTAGGGTGGATGAGGCCCAATGCCCGAGCAACCGGGGCTAGCCTTACAGCCACCACACGCTCCAGGATTTTGGACAGGGTCTAGAGGAGGACGATGATGCGGAAGGCGGCCGGTGTGTCATAGGAGGCCTTGCCGGGCTTGTCGAGAACAATGCCATTAGCCTATTAGAGGGAGGAGGGATGAAAACCATATAAGAGGAGGGGTCCGAGGATGTAACGTGTTCGCTAGGTGCTAATCACGTTTCGATAGGTATAGGATAGTTGCCAGGTGGCCTGCTCTTCCAGAGAGGAGGCGATAGCTGTAAGAACTAAAGGAGGCTTCGGAGGGGTACTGGGAAAACTAAAGAGTAACTGTTCAACCAAGTATATTGAAATACTGTCCGTCGAAGTCTGTCCTTTCCATCGTGGAATAAGACGGTCTGTAAATACACAAATCCGTTCATGTCTAGCATGAACGAAACTAATTAAAGGTATCGAGTGATACACTTTGGTAAAACAACATAAGGATCAAATCGATACTTAAAACAAAACATAAAACAAACTAAGTATCAAAACGATACTTCAAACAAACCAGGTATCAAAGCATACTTAAAACAAAACATAAAACACACTAAGTATCAAAACGATAGTTCAAACAAACCAAGTATCAAAGCGATACTTAAAACACAACATATAACAAAATCCTTAACCGAGTACCAGTACCGCTTACATTCCCCAAAACAAAACAACTGTTTAAACAAAATCAAGCCTAATCGTCCTGAAAATTGGAGTCCTCAGAAGGCGCGAAAAACTCGCTTTCTGCCAACATCCAATTATGGGCATTGAGGCATCAAACACAAGTAGAAATCCTAACAAAACAGCTGGATTCAAGGAAAAATAAATCACAATAGTCACGAATACCAGATTCGCGGTCAACCTCCACCCATGCCTCATTGCAGTCAGGACAGTAGTCTACCCAAAGGATAGCGAAATAGTCTTCAGGTTGGATAACATCGCGGTTCAACAACAGTCCAACAAGCTGTTGTCGCTGCCTCACATTGATCTCCTCATAGTTTGACATCGTTAAGGTATTTGGATGGTGGTGATTCAGATGAAGTCATGGAGAGCCTGCCCCATGGTTTGGTTCTCTTCATCGCTGCTTTCAAATTCGGACTCAAAGTGAGGGGCCCAGAAACCATATCTGGCCTCGAGTTCTTTGTGTCATTGCTCGGTTTCAGGCACAATTGGTGACCAGCACATGGTGATATAGTTGATAGTTGGAGGTAGAGAGTTGTCGGGCATCTTGGCTTCCCACCATTCATTCACCATTTCCATAGTGTGCTCCAGTCCTTCTAACGGTTCCCAGCTGTTCTCACTTGTGGGGTATCCTTTCTATTTGACGAGAAACTGATCATTTCCATGCCAAAGGCGGTGGTCTCGGATTTCTTCAACTTCCCATTCCTCTTTCTTGTCGATGTTGATGGGAGCTGGGCGTGAGTAAATTCGTGCAGGGAACTTAGAGTCGTCGTTAGAGTAGAATCGTTTAACAGAAGAGGCGTGGAAGACAGCGGTAGGCTGGCGGTCCATGCGTCCATCCATCTGAACAGTGTAGTTCTCAGTGTGCTCGTCGAAGGCTAGGACCTTAAAGGGTCCTCTCCAGAGTGGCTGTAATTTCTTGCTTGGTCCAGGAGTGTTGATGAACATGTTTCCGTTTACCATAAGCATATTTCCAACAGTTATAGGTACATGCTTGCGCCTTCGTTTCTGTGCAGTAGTTGTGCTTCGGAACCGTGCAGCTTTGACGGCTTGGCAGGCATCATTGCGGATTGCTTGGTGCCGGTTGAGGTGATCATCTGAGTCCGGGATTGAGAAGTTCTTGAAAAGAGTGCTAGGTAGGAGGGGGTATTGTCAGCCGAAGACTGCTTTGTATGGTGTCATACCAAGGGTATCGGAGTGACCTACATTCATGTATGCTGCAAGCTCGACAAGAGCAGGTTCCTAATTGGTCTGTCGTTCATTGATAAGGTTCCGGATTCCAGTTTTCACTTCCCTGATCTTGCGTCCAGCTTGACCATTGCTTTCATGGTGTCCAGGTGTAACGGGGGCTCGCTCTGGGAAGATGGATCCCAAGTTTGCGACCACACCGAAGTATTCTTTCAGAGGTAAAGATAAAGATAATCAACAGTAGAGTTGAAAAAATAAACGGTAAAACTTAATATCGTTAAGCCACAGCTTTACTCAATTAAGTCCTGATCTCGAGAGGTAGTTGATTGCCCGAATAGAGGAGAACTCACATATACTTAAGTAGGTTTGGTATGCTGCCAGTTACTCCCCATCACTACTCTGCGTTCGCGAGCACCCAACTCCCGCGGGCTGTCTAGCCAACCTCTACGGGTTGGACCAACGATCCTCCGTAATGAACTAGAGCACTCGGTAGTGTTCTAACATCTTCCCGATAGAAGTGCTTTAGCCGCTGCATCTCCAATTCAACCGCAGGAGTAAAAACTCTTCATACCGTGGTCATGCCAGTAGCGAGCTGTCATGCCCGTGCGGATACTATACCAACTATGGAACTCTCGACCCATATACACTTAGTCTTCTACAAGCATTCGCAGCCCCTGAACATCTATCCGGTGCTACTCATTTCTATATCATTCCGGATGATAGCCACGTAGCTCCCCCGATAGACCCCTTCGGAGGTTGACTACCAATAGGCGCTACCCACAGTCAACCCTCCTAGAAGTGAGTCTTATCGTGACCTCAGACTAGTGTCTTAGAGTCCTTAACGATTCTCCAATACTATTACACTTTCGGGGCAACGGACTTCGGTTACCTCGCCTACTGGCCTCCGGTAACGTCACATACTACTCTTGACTTCAAAGCAGTATTACTCCGTCAGTTTTGGTCCGTTTTACACGAAGCCACCTGTAGGATATTCTCCAGGTTCCCCTCCTCCCCCTCATATATCCCGCGGACAGCTTCCTGTCGGACGGACGGCGTGAGCGCATACGGAGCTTCGGCAACATCTCCACTTGGAGACTTTTGCTAGACTTACAGCAACTCTTCAGGCTGTAGCCCATGACGCTAGGGACTTACGACGGGGCCGGAGGGGGGTGATAGCAACCACACCTCCAAGTTACAGCTTGTTCGGAGCTCAACTGGTTGTGCAGGAGTGATCCGCACAACCTGAGAATCGAACACCCTATGTAGTTTCGCGTGACAAAAAATCTAGTAACTTCCCCCGAAGTCCTGCGTAACAAGTTACTTTCAAGGTAGGGTAACTTGACTCCATAGCAGGGTAACCCGTGGCCCAAGGCAGGGTAACTGTACCCCGAGTTACCCTACAGAGTAGGGTAACTTTACCTGGACTCTCCGTCGAGTAATTCAGGGTAACTCCCAAATTGACTACTTGAGTTACCCTACAGAGTAGGGTAACCCCCAACCATTACTAGGACCTATGTACCTTTGGTATGGCCTAGCATGCCCGACTGAGGTACCTAACCACCGGTACCTCCACCTGGTAGACCTAAGTCTACCGCCAGCCCTACCGCGGTAGTCTCTTGACTCCGGTATGGGTGTAGGTTTGGCTACTTGTAATAGTACTCAGTGGAGTCTTGTTACATCACTCCGCTCTTGTATAAGGCTCGACCCGAGCCGATCTAACGACGTCTCTTATTTCCGCTGCTCGGTACATCTACAACCCTATGGTCCCTAGGTTTAGATGGATACCTTTTGTGGAAATCGCTTAAGGCTTGTATACCGGTTCCTTCCAGCATCTCAAACGGCTCCCAAGAATTTTCTTCAGGTCCATAGCCATCCCACGATATCAGGTGCTGGACAAACCGATGAGGGAACCTCTGTTTAACTCCTCCATACCACCGGCTGTCTAACACTCCTGAGATAACATAACTTGGCTCGTCTTCCACTATGTCAGGGATAGGGATATCTTTAACCCTTCTCCCGGTCTGATCCTCTCGGCAGGGCTCTAATAACCCAACGTTGAATACCGGGTGGATAGACCAACGCGCAGGCAACTGGAGTTCATATGCCCTAGTACCAACACGTCGCTTGACCACAAAGGGACCAAACATTCGGTGGTCTAGTTTCTCCATAGGCCTCTTTGTACGGATATTCTTGCGATTCAGCATTACCCGATCAGCCTTTATAGCTCTGCCCTCTTCGACATCTTCTAGTGTGGCATATTCTGGAGATGGCAATCGTTTCTTGTCATGCCATTTCCGTTGCCTCTCTTGAGCACTTTGTAATGTTTCCCGTATGTCTTGCCATGTACCCTCCCTATCCTTTACTAACAGCTCCGTACTTGGATGAATCCCCTTATTGTCAGGAACAATTCCAGACCAGTTTGTCCTCGGAGAAAATCCATAGTTAATCTCAAAAGGAGATAACCTGGTTGACTCGGAGGTGGATGTATTATAGGCATACTCCGCTAACGGTAGTAGCGAAACCCAATTATCCTGCTGGTAGGTACAATAACTCCTTAGGTATTGTTCCAGTGTCTGGTTCACCCGCTCAGTCTGGCCGTCGGTCTCGGGATGGAAGGCGGTAGAGACATTGAGCTTCACCTCAAGTAGTCCCATTAAACTAACCCAAAACTTAGAAGTAAATCGAGTATCCCGATCAGAGATAATCGATTCTGGGAGTCCATGCAGTCTCCAGATCTCTTTGAGAAATATAAGAGCAAGTTCCTTGATGGGTACTTCCGTAGCGAGGGGGATGAAATGCGCCATTTTTGAGAATCTATCAACAATGACCCAGATCTTCGTAAAGCCCTCGGATTCTGGTAACGCCACAATGAAGTCCATTGATATTGCGTTCCATGGCCTCATAGGAACATCTATAGGTTCTAATAGCCCAAACCTCTAATGTCTGACTGTCTTTACCCTTTGACAGGTGTCGCAAGACCGAACATAGTCTTCGATATAGGCCTCCATCTTTGGCCAGTAGAAGTTGGCTTTAACCTTCCCTATTGTCTTATAAGTCCCGAAGTGTCCGGCTAGACGGGAATCATGTTCCGCTTGCATGATCCGTTCCTTTAGCCCTTGATCCTCCGGTATGTACCAACGCCCCTTGTATAAGAGGAAGTCCTTCTCTATTGAGAAATTAGGGTCAACCTTATTGTCCTTTTGGACAATGGACTTGTAAATACTTTGATAAGTATTGTCCTTTGCTATAGCGACCTTCATGTCATCAAGCATTCCGGACTTCAACCGGAAGCCTTGGCACAGTTGCAACAACTGTGGTCGCAAGATGTCCCGCTCCTGACTATCCAAATACTGTCCTGGACGGAAAAACATCTGTTCTTGACCCAATTTCGCAGAATTACTCCCCCCTTCAGGGCGGTACTCCGAACTCCTTGATAATGCATCAGCCTTCCCATTAAGGCGCCCTTCACGGTAGACAACCTTAAAATTAAACGGTTGAAGGAATTCCGCCCAGCGATGTTGTCGGCGATTCAGTATCTTAGTACTATTAAAGTACTCCAAATTCTTATGATCAGTGTAAATAGTTGTCTGATCAGATACTGAGCGCAAGAGATGATCCCATTCCTTAAAAGCAGCAACAATTGCGGCCATCTCTTTATCATGCACATCATAATTTATCTCTGCTGGCGAGAACTTCCGACTATGGTAGGCTATAGGATGCCATCTACCATCTTCGCATAACTGTGACAGTATAGCACCCAATGCAAAATCACTAGCATCGGTTTCCAACTTGGTTAACCGTTCTGGATCAAAATGAGCTAGAATGGGGCTTGCCATGAACATCGCTTTAAGGCGACTAAAGGCTTCATCATGTCTAGGACCCCATCCCCATTTGGAATCTTTCTTCGTTAAGTCAGTTAACGGCTTTGTTATCTTACTGAAGCCTTCAATAAACCGACGGTAGAAGTTTGCAAAACCCAAAAAGCTTTGAACGTCAACAACTGTCTTTGGTGGAGTCCAAACTTCAATAGACTTCACCTTTTCCGTGGTCATCATAATACCACGATCAGATATGCGGTAACCTAGAAATTCTACTTCCCTTTGGTGGAAGGTTGATTTCTTAATGCTCACACAAAGCCTAGCCTTGCGCAATCTTTCCATAACTCGTCGAACTAGTGAGACATGTTCTTCGATGGTCTCTGAGTATATTAGGATGTCATCTATATAGGCGATGACTCCTTGGTCTAATAAATCATGAAAGATTTTATTTATCATACTCTGGAAAGTAGATGGGGCGTTACATAGCCCAAACGGCATTACCGTATATTCATACAACCCATAACGACAGCAGAAAGCTGTCTTCCATTCTTCTCCTTCTACCATTCGGAGGAGATAATAGCCATTCTTCAAGTCCAACTTAGTGAAGACAGTGGCTTTTCCAAGTCTATCACGCAGCTCATTCATCAGTGGTAAAGGATATTTATTCTCCACCGTAATCTTGTTAAGCCCTCGGTAATCAATACATAACCTCAATGACCCATCAGGTTTGGGTACAAAGAGGATTGGGGCTGCGGCAGGGGAACTAGATCTCCGTATCTTTCCCGTTGCCAGCATCTCATTGAGATACTCCCTCAGAATCTTGAGCTCGTTTTCAGACAATGGATATATAGGACCAAAGGGAGGTGCTGTCTCAGGCATTAACTCGATCTTGTGATCATACTCTGAGTGCTCTGGTAACGCATCTATCCTTTGTTGGCTAAATATATCGCCATAGTCCTTATATTCGGGGAGGAGACTTAGGGCAATTTCTTTCCCGTCTTCTCCTGTGAACTGGGCATATCCAAGAAGATATACCTGAGCTTGGTCTTCTGCCAATAGCTCTTCTTCGGTTATAAATTCTAACCGTCTCTGGCCCACAAGGCATCTAGCCTTACACAATACAGACCTCCAAGTGAAGCTGCGTGTTTCCCAGTCTATGTCGGGATTATGTTCATGGAGCCATGACATTGGAAGATAACCATCAATCTTCTTATCGGACATGTCCGCCAGTTCAAATCTCATGTCATTGACATGATCGCCAATACGCATCTTCAGGGTCTTAGTGTAATGAAGCCCTGAGTTAGGAATGTCATTCCCGCTAGCATCCTTTATTGGAGCAGCAACCTTTCTCCGGACACAAGGAACTTGTGTTTCCTTAGCCCATCGTGGCTAAGCACTGCGCCAGTAGCGCCACTATCCAACAATAACACAGCCTCGGCTGCACTGTCTCTCGCGCCACAACGCCATTCTAGTCTAACTCGAACTCGGATAGACTTTATATGTTTTGGGGAGCCTGAAAGCCGCGCCTTCTTTCTTGAGTTTTCTTTTAGAAGCATGTTTAACGGAGTCTCTTGCCTTTCGACACAAGAGTGGCCACAACGGGTCAAAATGTTAAGGTTTCAAATCACGGTATATCAATAGCTAGGGTGTTTACTATCACGCCAGCATGATTTCGGGTACTGAACCCTCCTCAGGTAAACTTGATAAAAAAATTTCATTGCTCGAATCAAGGCCTGCTTGATGTGAAAAGAACTAGTCTAACAAAAGAAAACAATTTCGCTTCCAATACTAAGGAAATAATTCATCGAAGTAAGGAAATGATATATTCCCGCAGTAACATAACAAGAATACAAAGGAGAAATAAACCAAGACAAACACACAAAGAGAATTCCTGTGCTGACCTAAATCCTCCACCTGCCTCGTTCCTTCGCAGACCGCTGCGGCCCAGAACATCTAAGAGGCCTGGTCAGTCTATGTATTGACTGCAGGATTTCTGGGGGCATGCTTACTCTCGGAGCCCTTCACATAACTTTCTAGAGTTATGTCAGTGTCTTGTTATTTCGCTGCAAGGAAGGAACTTACCTATTCCTCAGCATCCGTATCAACCTCCATAATCTCGGGAGATGACTTTCGGATTTCCAATAACTTCTTTGAAGGTGGTGCTTCGATGCGACGGACTTTGTTGTTTGATGCTTCATTGACTTCTGCATCTTCAGCCTTCCTCTTTTTGGTTATCGCTTTAACCCCTTTGGCTGAACTAACAACAGGGTCGGTGGAGAAACATTTCCGCCAAAAGTGACCCGGTATTCCACATCGTGTGCACTGCGACTCCTTCTTGCGCTTATCGATAAGCGTAGACGGGATATTCTTAAGGGCATTAGCATGCTCAGAATTCCCTTGCTTCTGGGATGTACCCGCAGAAGATAAGGAGCGCCTAGGGTTGGGCTTACCCGAACCCTTTTCCTTCCGTTTCGGTTGTTTCCTCGAGGTTGACAACCTCTCCTCGCTCTTGCCCTGATTATCACTTCGGCTTTTCGTAACTGTCTCGCTGAAAGTGATATTGTGTTAGAGGGCGTGGCCCGTCTTCCGCAGAAGGTCCATGTACTCGGACACATCGGTAGGATGAGGTGTCTTTTGTGCCCAGACATTCCGTAGTTGGGATGTCATTGTCATCCGGATCTTGTCTTTGATCATCGTAGGATCCGTATAACCCAATTGGACAATCAGATCCATTACCGAGTCCAAGTACTGGTCAACCTGACCAGGCTTCATCTGCAGCTTCGTCCACTCGCTTAGAGCGCTGTCCCGATCAACATGGGCACCGAAACTTGCCATTAGCCGTTTCCTAAATCCTTCCCATGTACGAAACTCATGGTTGGGGTCAAACGGCATACCCACCCGGCGTGCACTGTCCTCGCTGACGTACCGGTGTAGGCCCATGTACCAAGTTTTGGCAGTGCCTTGAAGAAGAGGGATAACCAAGCTGATTTTGTCCATATCTTCCGTGACTGATTCTCGGAAGTATTCGAACTTGATTTCCACATCGCTAATGAACCGCTGGGTATCGGTTGTATCTTCTTTGAAGGGAGTTACATCACCTAACTTCGCGGGCTTTCTTGGTTTTCCCCTGAAGGGGTGGAGTTACCGGCTGGCTGACTAGCTCCAGCTGCCCCACTCATCTGCAAGAAAGCTCGTAGCAACCTTCGTGCTCCGCGGTCATAGCGTCTCTTCTTTTTCTCGCTCCAGTTTGGCTTCCGCCTCCCCAGAAACTCAGAGAAATCGGGTATGGAGTCGGCATCATCGTCATCACTGCTACTGGAGGAACTGGAATCACCCGGGTCCCCACCAGCACCAACGTTTCCGCCAGGCGGGAGTTGATCTCCGCCACCACCAGCATTCCTGCCAGGGCCTCCAGAGGGTCTATCATACCCGTCAAAGGAGTCCTCCCTTTCCTGTTGTCTGTCCTCTTGGGGAACCACCCCCTGACGAGACAAAGGCATGGGAGGTGGGTCTGGTAATGGGACAGCTGCCGAAGAACTCGAAGTAACCCCATACCGACCCTGAACAAACTGCTGGAATTCCAGACAGCTATCCGGCATTGCCGGAGGTCCCACGTGCAAACGTGAACCACAATAAGAACATTTGGGCTTTTTCATCATCGGACCCTCCTCCTCGGCTTCCGGTACACTTGACTCGAACGACTGTTAGGACAGTTGAGCGCATGTGCGGCCTTTGGAAAGTGAGGTCCTCCCACGACCGTACAACCAGTGTAACAGAAGGCCGTAACCCCCGGCGACAAAGGCCTTCGGACCCGTTCTTTCTCCGGAACACCCCACATACCCCATTCACCCACGGACTTGTATATTGTCCTTGCCTAAGTTTGTCAAAAAACTCATTTGCATCAGTAGGTTTCCTGGGCGCACCAGGTAACTTAGGCATGGACAGCATGGGAGGCAGGGGAGCAGGTTCAATGATAACAGGAGCTTGTCCTGGCTTTGGGAGAGGTGTATTCACAGCCGCCTGGTAAGGTCGGTTTGGCACAGGGACATTGGTAGAGGGTGTCGGGGTATCAGTGACTCCTGTAAAGTGTATCTGATCCCGACCAGGTTGCGGAGGTGGAGGAGGGACTCTGGATTTATCCACCCTATGACCACTATCGCCCGGACGAGAGCCTGTAGCAGGGCTAGGAGTCCGTCGGTTTCTCCTTTGAGATACCGGGACGAGTGCTTCTTCGAGCTGTTCGTGGAAGGGGGAACGACGAGGAGAGACTAGAGCTCGTGGCTGTTGACCCGCTATCTGTACTCCTAATTCAGTCAAGTATGCCTGATATGAGGGATTGGTCAACATAGCGGTTAGGGTCTCCGCAAAGTTGACCGCGGGACGCTTCTCCATCGGAGGTGCCACTGTCATGATCAATCTGATGCCCTGTACGGGCAGCCTCTTCCAACGCCGCTATCCTCTTGGCTAGCGCACGTGTGTCACTAATCTGCCGTATAAACAACTTCTGTTGTTTCCGCATCCACTCCGTAGCCGCCGTAACCATCTCTATTTTAAACTTAGTCTGCGCCTGCTCATTCCAGTATTGCATCTGGCTTTGAGCTTCCTTCATCTGTTTTGTAACTTCAAGAAGGATGTAGGGTTCCATGACTTCCCTAGTAAAATCCGCAAGACTAAACCCTTGACCTTGCCATTCTGGCACTACCGGAATCGCAAGCTTCTGCTGTGTAAACGATTCGAATAACAGCGCAGGGTCTTCGACCAAATTTCCTCGGCATTGTCGGGAAGGTCGATATTGGTAGCATTAAGGACAAGTTCAATGGGTTCCCAACCGAGGCCTTTGGCATCCACAAATGCTTCACGCCGCATATGCCATTGGTGGGCTGCCGCCGCGGCAGGATCGAAGTGACCGGCTTGGTTCGACATAGTAATTTCCACCCGATGCTTCTGGTACCAGACCAGCGACTCGTACTCAAACTATGTCAATTCAAGGAGGTCAATACCAACAATTCTCAAGAGTAGGTAGAGTTAAGCGAGGTCTTCGCTTAACGATATACTGTAACGGGGGCTCCCTCTGGGAAGATGGATCCCGAGGATGCGACCGCACCGAAGTATTCTTTCAGAAATAAAGATAAAGATAATCAACAGCAGAGCATTGAAAAACATAAAACGGTAAAACTTAATATCGTTAAGCCGCAGCTTTACTCAATTAAGTCCTGGTCTCGAGAGGTAGTTGATTGCCAGAGTAGAGGAGAACTCGCATATACTTAAGTAGGTTTTGGTATGCTGCCAGTTACTCCCCATCACTACTCTGCGTTCGCGAGCACCCAACTCCCGTGGGCTGTCTAGCCAACCTCTACGGGTCGGACCAACGATCCTCCGTAGCGAACTAGACCACTCGGTGGTGTTCTAACATCTGCCCGATAGAAGTGTTTTAGCCGCTGAATCTCCAATGCAAGCGCAGGAGTAAAAACTCTTCATATCGTGGTCATGCCAGTGGCGAGCTGTCATGCCCGTGCGGATACTATACCAACTATAGAACTCTCTACCCATATACACTTAGTCTTTTGCAAGCATTCGCGGCTCCTGAACATCTATCCGGTTCTACTCATTTCCATATCATTCCGGAAGATAGCCACGTAGCTCCCCCGACAGACCCCTTCGGAGGTTGACTACCAATAGGCGCTACCCACAGTCAACCCTCCTAGAAGTGAGTCTTATCGTGACCTTAGACTAGTGTCTTAGAGTCCTTAACGATTCCCCAATACTATTACACTTTCGGGGCAACGGACTTCGGTTACCTCGCCTACTGGCCTCCGGTAACCTCACATACTACTTTTTACTTCAAAGTGGTATTACTCCGTCAGTTCTGGTCCGTTTTACACGAAACCACCTGGAGGCTATTCTCCAGGTTCTCCTCTGTCCCCTCATATATCCCGCGGACAGCTTCCGGTCGGACGGACGGCAGTGACGTATACGGTGTTATGGAAGCATCTCCACCGGGAGACTTTTGCTAGACTTACAGCAACTCTTCAGGCTGTAGCCCATGACGCCAGGGACTTATAACGGGGCCGGAGGGGGGTGTTAGCCACCACACCTCCAAGTTACAGCTTGTTCGGAGCTCAACTGGTTGTGCCGGAGTGATCCGCACAACCTGAGATTCGAACACCCTATGTAGTTTTGCGTGACAAACAATCTAGTCACTTCCCCCGAAGTCCTGCGTAACAAGTTACTTTCAAGGTAGGGTAACTTGGCTCCATAGCAGGGTAACCCTTAGCCCATGGCAGGGTAACTCTAGTCCAAAGGTAGGGTAACTGCACCCCGAGTTACCCTACAGAGTAGGGTAACTCTACCTGGACTCTCCGTCGAGTAAATCAGGGTAACTCCCAAATTGACTACTTGGGTTACCCTACAGAGTAGGGTAACCCCCAACCATTACTAGGACCTATGTACCTTTGGTATGGCCTAGCATGCCCGACTGAGGTACCTAACCACCGGTACCTCCACCTGGTAGACCTAAGTCTACCGCCAGCCCTACCGCGGTAGTCTCTTGACTCCGGTATGGGTGTAGGTTTGGCTACTTGTAATAGTACTCAGTGGACTCTCGTTACACATGCACATCATAATTTATCTCTGCTGGCGAGAACTTCCGACTATGGCAGGCTGTAGGATGCCATCTACCCTCTTCGCATAACTGTGACAGTACAGCACCCATTGCAAAATCACTAGCATCGGTTTCCAACTTCGTTAACTGTTCCGGATCAAAGTGGGCTAGAATGGGGCTTGCAATGAACATCACTTTCAGGCGACTAAAGGCTTCATCGTGCCTTGGACCCCATTCCCATTTGGTATCCTTCTTCGTTAAGTCAGTTAACGGCTTTGTTATCTTACTAAAGCCCTCTATAAACCGACGGTAGAAGTTTGCAAATCCCAAAAAGCTTTGAACGTCAACAACTGTCTTTGGTGGAGTCCAAACTTCAATTGACTTCACTTTTCCGTGGTCATCATAATACCACGATCGGATATACGGTATCCCAAGAATTCTACCTCTCTTTGATGGAATGTAGATTTCTTAATGCTCACGCAAAGCCTAGCCTTACGTAGTCTTTCCATGACTCGCCTAACGAGTGAGACATGTTCTTCAATAGTCTCTGAGTATATTTGGATGTCATCGATATAGGCGATGACTCCCTCATCTAATAGATCGTGAAAGATCTTGATTATCATACTCTGGAAAGTAGATGGGGCATTACACAGCCCAAATGGCATTACCATATATTCATACAGTCCATAACAACAGCAGAATGCTGTCTTCCATTCTTCTCCTTCTGCCATTCGGAGGAGATAATAGCCATTCTTCAAATCCAACTTAGTGAAGACAGTGGCTTTTCCAAGTCTGTCACACAGCTCGTTCATCAATGGTAAAGGGTATTTATTCTGCACCGTAACCTTGTTAAGCCCTCGGGAATCAATACATAATCTCAATGAACTATCAGGTTTGGGTACAAAGAGGATTGGGGCTGCGGCTGGGGTACTGGATCTCCGTATCTTTCACGTTGCCAGCATCTTTTGGAGATACTCCCTCAGAATCTTGAGCTCGTTTTCAGACAATGGATATATAGGACCAAAGGGAGGTGCTGTCGCAGGCATTAACTCGATCTTGTAATCATACTCTGAGTGCTCTGGTAACGCATCTATCCTTTCTTGGCTAAATATATCGCCATAGTCCTTATATTCGGGAAGGAGACTTAGGGCAATGTCTTTCCCGTCTTCTCCTGTGGACTGGGCATATCCAAGAACATATACCTGAACTTGGTCTTCTGCCAATAGCTCTTCTTCGGTTATAAATTCTAACCGTCTCTGGCCCACAAGCATCTAGCCTTACACAATACAGACCTCCCAGTGAAGCTGCGTGTTTCCCAGTCCATGTCGTGATTATGTTCATGGAGCCGTGACATTGGAAGATAACCATCAATCTTCTTATCGGACATGTCCGCCAGTTCAAATCTCATGTCATTGACATGATCGCCAATACGAATCTTCGGGGTCTTAGTGTAATGAAGCCCTGCGTTAGGAATGTCATTCACACTAGCATCGTTTATTGGAGCAGCAACCTTTCTCTCCGGACACAAGGAACTTTTGTTTCCTTAGCCCATCGTGTGCTAAGCACTGCGCCAGTAGCGCCACTATCCAACAATAACACAGCCTCGGCTGTACTTTCTCTCGCGCCAGAACGCCATTCTAGTCTAACTCGAACTCGGATAGACTTTATATGGTTTGGGGGGGCTTAAAGCCGCGCCTTCTTTCTTGAGTTTTCTTTTAGAAGCATGTTTAACGGAGTCTCTTGCCTTTCGACACAAGAGTGGCCACAACGGGTCAAAATGTTAAGGTTTCAAATCCTGGTATATCAATAGCTAGGATGTTTACTATCATGCCAGCATGATTTCGGGTACTGAACCCTCCTCAGGTAAACTTGATAACAAAATTTCATTGCTCGAATCAAGGCCTGCTTGATGTGAAAAGAACTAGTCTGACAAAAGAAAACAATTTCGCTTCCAATACTAAGGAAATAATCCATCGAAGTAAGGAAATCACATATTCCCACATTAACATAACAAGATACAAAGGAGAAATAAACCAAGACAAACACCAAAAGGGAATTCCCATGCTGACACAAATCCTCCACCTGCCTTGTTCCTCGTAGAGCGCTGCGGCCCAGAAATCTAAGAGGCCCGGTCAGTCTATGTATTGACTGCAGGATTTCTCGGGGCATGGCTTACTCTCGGAGCCCTTCACATAACTTCCTAGAGTTATGTCATTGTCTTGTTATTTCGCTGCAGGGAAAGGAACTTACCTATTCATCAGCATGCGTATCAACCACCATAATCTCGGGAGATAACTTTCGGATTTCAATAACTTCTTTGAAGGTGGTGCTTCGATTGACGGACTTTCTTGTTTGATGCTTCATTGACTGCTGCATCTTCAGCCTTCCTCTTTTTGGTTATCGCTTTAACCCCTTTGGCTGAACTAACAACAGGGTCGGTGGAGAAACATTTCCTCCAAAAAGTGACCCCGTTTTTCCACATCGTCTGCACTGCAACTCCTTCTTGCGCTTATCGATAAGGGTAGACGGGATATTCTTATGGGCATTAGCATACTCAGAATTCCCTTACTTCTGGGATGTACCCGCAGAAGATAAGAAGCGCCTAGGGTTGGGCTTACCCGAACCCTTTTCCTTCCGTTTCGGTTGTTTCCTCGAAGTTGACAACCACTGCTCGCTCTTGCCCTTTTATCACTTCCGCTTTTCGTAACTGTCTCGCTGAAAGTGATATTGTCTTGGAGGCGTGGCCCATCTCCGCAGAAGTCCATGTACTTGGACACATCGGTAGGATGAGTTGTCTTTTGTGCCCAGAACTTCCGTAGTTGGGATGTCATTGTCAGCCGGATCTTCTTGTTTTAATCATCTTAGGGTCCGTATAACCCATTGGACAATCAGATCCTTACCGAGTCTAGTACTGGTCAACCTGACCAGGCTTTCATCTGCAAGCTTCGTCCACCGATCGCTTAGAGTGCGGTCCCCGATCAACATGGGCACCGAAACTTGCCATTAGCCGTTTCCTAAATCCTTCCCATGTACGAAACTCATGGTTGGGGTCCGAACGGCATACCCACCCCCCCCACCCTGTTGCACCGTCCTCGTAACGTACCGGTGTAGGCCCATGTACCAAGTTTTGGCAGTGCCTTGAAGAAGATAGATAACCAAGCTGATTTGGCCCTATCTTCCGTGACTGATTCTCGGAAGTATTCGACTTGATTTCCCATCGCTAATGAACCGCTAAGTATCGGTTGTCTCCTTTGAAGGGAGTTACATCACCTCTTTGCGGGCTTTTCTTGGCTTTCCCCCTGAGGGTGGATTTTGCCGGCTGGCTGACTAGCTCCAGCTGCCCCACTCATCTGCAAGAAAGCTCGTAGCAGCACCTTCGTGCTCCGCGGTGATAGCGTCTCTTCTTTTTTCTCTCTCACTCCAGTTTGGGCTTCCGCCTCCCCAGAAACTCAGAGAAATCGGCTATAGAGTCGGCATCATCGTCATCAATGCTACTGAGGAACTGGAATGGTCACCCCGGGTTTCCAGCCAGCAACCAACGTTTCCGCCAGGCGGGAGTTGATCTCCGCCGCCACTAGCATTTCTGCCTGGGCCTCCAGAGGGTCTATCATACCCGTCTAAGTAGTCCTCCCTTCCCTTGTCTTCCTCTTGTGGAACCACCCCCAAACGAGACAAAGGCATTGGAGGTGGGTCTGTCATAGGACAGCTGCCGAAGAACTCGAGTAACCCCATACCGACTCTGAACAAACTTCTGGAATCCAGACAGCTATCCGGCATTCGGAGTACCACGTGCAAACGTGAACCACAATAAGAACATTTGGGCTTTTTCATCTTCGAACCCTCCTCCTGCGGCTTCCGGTACACCTGACTCCAACGACTGTTAGGACAGTGAGTGCATGTGCAGCCTTTGAAAGTGAAGTCCTTCCACGACCGTACAGCCAGTGTAACAGAAGGACGTAACCCCCGCGACAAAGGCCTTCGGACCCTTCTTTCCCCGGAGCACCCCACATACCCCTACCCCATTCAACCCCCGCTTGTTGTATTGTCCCTGCCGAAGTTTTTCAAAAAACTCATTTTTATCAGTAGGTTTCCTGGGCACCACCAGGTAACTTAGGCATGGAAGGCATGGGAGGCAGGGGAGCAGGTTCAATGATAACAGGAGCTTTGTCCTGGCTTTGGGAGAGGTGTATTCAGAGCCGCCTGGAAAGGTCGGTCTGGCACAGGACATTGGTAGAGGGTGTCGGGTACCAGTCACTCCTGTCAAGTGTACCTGATCGCGACCAGGTTGCGGAGGTGGAAGAGGACTCTGTACTTATCCACCCTATAACCCACTATCTGCCCGATGAGAGCCCGTAGCAGGACTAGTAGTCCTTCGGTTTCTCCTTTGAGATACCGGGACGAGTGCTTCTTCGACTGTTCGTGGAAGGGGAACGACAAGGAGAGCTAGAAACTCATGGCAGTTGACACGCTATCTGTACTCCTAATTCAGTCAAGTATGCCTGATGTGAGGGATTGGTCAACATAGCGGTTAGGGTCTCCGCAAAGGTACCGCGGGACGCTTCTCCATCGGAGGTGTCACGGTCATGATCGTATCATTGTCAT